>CM067357.1:58517454-58554950 GCA_034190875.2 Urechis unicinctus | reverse complement strand
ATTTAGTATACTAGATGACAAATATATGGAAGAGTGTGGATATTCACCGACAATATTCGGTCGAAGTTATGTAAGGCGAACATGTAAGCGCATTTTTGAAGGATAAATCATATGACATTTCGAAGAAAAAGCTGTTAATATGTTAGTTCCCTGTCAATATGGCTAAATAGCCGTTAGATATAATCTGCATTCTTTCAAGATTATTCTATATAACAGAAGAAGCCGCTAAGTAGTATACTTAACTGTATCACCAACACAAGTTCACTTCAATTATCTCAGTGCAACAATAACAGCATTCATACATGATTTTCGTCTGTTGAAGAGCGCATATATTCATGAAGTGACTGGAAGGGGTAATGGTTAATAGGGATTGCTAGATATTGTGTTTTATGGGCTATATTTTCACTGTTTCAGTATGTTTTCTAAGCTTATTGGATTGCTGATGTGCCATAAAATTTCGCGCGATGGTGCTTTAGCAGAGGCATTTCTGTTACTATCGTGTCAATTGAACAACATTGTCATACTGAGTTACGCAACGTTCCAGCCAAAGGAACGCTATGATGCTGTTCTACAACGGCTCGCCTGGGTGCCATAGACTTTGGTCAAATGTTGATGTTGTTTACGACTGGGATCTCTTAAGACTCGTCGTGTGTAAGAGACATCATGCAAAGGGCGTGTGATCAATATATATATCCGGCGCCCAATTACTTATTATTATATATTCTGAGCTCAGTATACCCGGATAACTTAGTTTAGGTCACATGATCTCTTGCGAGATGAGTAGTTATTTTATACAAAGGGTCCCAATATTTCCATGAATGTGATTTCAATTGAACTATAGGCGTCCACAAATTGGCGCACGAGGCACACTGTATGACGTATTTCACACGTCAGCAGCTCTATTGATATTCTGCTCTTTTCTGTGGGGACTTGACAAGGCCGATCTGGGTCTGACGTCATAAGCATGCGTATGTGATTAATTGCTGTAGCCTCATTTTGTAAGAACAGCACAGCCATGTCACACATTCATTCATCATGTGTATATGTTAATGCCCATGGGAAGATGGCAAACTGCAAAATATACATCAGTAATATTCTATCGTTTATTCGAGCATCATATAGGATGTTGGTTCTGACCTGAAGAGCTGATTGGCGACTCAAGGATTCGAACTTAGTACTAGATAGATAAGGTTGTCGGTTGACGCCTAACATACATGATTTAGACGTTCCCTCAGATAATCAAGCTGCTTGCTGCAAAACTTCTAGCAAAACCGAAGCAACAATGCTTTTATTATTGAGTATTTGTAGCTTCTTGAATAGCCAAAACAAAAACACACATGACCATATCAATTACTGAACATTAAGAGGATTGTTTAACATCATGTCTAGCTTCTGAAGATATACTACCTTGATAGCAAGCCCAGTTTTCAAACATCACTTCTCCAAATTCACCTCAATCCAAATTCTACAAATGTTGTTTTATGCAAGTTAAATCTCAGGACGTAGTTATATACCCGGTGATTAACTAAAGGACGTATTTAGCAAAATCTCAAAAGTAGAGCATAAGAACAGATCAACGCAAGCTTTATTAAAGCCATAAGGATGGTAGGTGGCGCATTATGTGTTCGACACGTATGTAATATAATAAAACGAGGATCGCTCAATTTAAACTCATTCCCCCCAACTACTCACCTCGAAGCACGCGCACTTCTTCGACCATGCCATAAAGTTCCCACTGGCCAGGTGCTTGTTACATGTGAATTCTCAATATGCCTGCACAATTAATGAGGCTGCTTGGAATGTAGTTAAAACATCCCCAGCGCATGGTCGTATGACAGGAAACCTGACAATCGCTACATATCATACGGGCATTTGGTAAATAGGCGTAACAAATGAGATTGCTGTCCACTAGCTGAAGCCCATATTGAGTGTAGCGTACAAGCCCAATGCACTACAGATGTACACGTAGTTTAAGATGCTACCTTTTATGCTGCTGTTGTTAATCTGTGAGTACTCATAAGCTAAATGGAAAGACAAATTTACTACTTCATCATGCTTAACAAATTTACTGCTTCACACAACTCGCAGTAGATGGACATTACTCAGCTTAATTTCCTCGGCACAACCTCAATCCACGAATCTGAAGCACGGAGACTTGATCAAGATGCACCAGGTTGAAGTGTACCCAATCTCGATACGTAATAAATCGTTACTACAGTGTGTGGCCTCTTTAGTTTGAACGCATTGCAACATGCAGCATTTGCAAATATGGATCGTTCAATCAAAGTGCTCGGAGTAGTGAATCTAAATTCGAAACGAGCATCACCTTGCACCGTTGCATTGTATAGTTGAGCCTTTTATTTCCATACATCGACACACTGCAATTCCAGACGGACATTAATCGTACACATTTCACATTTGAATAGAACATTGTCTGATTATACACAAGTGAATTACTTATACAAGAGATGGGGTTAATGCCTCTGATGAGGACTAGAAGACATTCCAAAGCATATGTCACCCATATTATACCACATGATATAATGACCTCCAGTCGCACGATAGCTATGAATCACTTGCACCGGGTGCACGCAGTAAAAAACCTGTTCACATCCAACCGAGTTCTGGGAATTAGATTTAAGGACACAATGATCAAGACACTATATGCAACATACGCAACCGTTATTATCGGTAATGATTGGGTTTTTGCGTAGGTTTTAATGGTAGCTAAGTTTGAAGGTCACCAGGTGAAGCACAGTACACATTGCATAGAGGTAGTAAAAATATCATTGAAACGTATAAATGTCTTAAAAATGCTTTTATAGATAGTAAAAAAGTGACATACGATATGATCAGCACATCGTAATAGTACTGCCAAGCTTTAGTTTACTTCAACGAAATATATCGTTTTTTAGGAACTCATTACGCCGCCGATCCAATAACTTATGCCTGTGTTTGAAGTAAACCATAGCTGTTGCACTAATCAACCCGGATGTTTTGTTTGTTAGAAACGTTATTCTTGATGTTTTGCTTTGATGCCTCGATGTTTTGGATTTCCTGACGTTGGCAGGTAATGTAGCTTTCAGTGTCGCGCTAACATGAATGCTTAACCATGTTGTGTTTGATTATATTCACCCCAGCAGTCGTTAATCCCATGATTTTACGAATACCAAGCTACAGCTGTATACGACACGCTGTGACTGTTAACGACGGGGTAACACGATCTGTTAATGATGAAAACATCTCACGGCGCGCTGATATAAAATAAATCATAATGCGTTTATGTTCCATGGATATTTTGTAATTTGCGTGTTGGCAATGACAATGGATCATCATCATCATCATCATCATCATCATCATCATCATCATCATCATCATTATAATCATCATCATCATCACATCATCATCATATTATTATCATTATCATCTTTATCATATCATCATCATATCATCATCTTCATCTTTATCATCGGTATCATTATCATCATCACATCATTGTATGTATAGATTGCAGAACATTATACAAATCATGAAATTCTCTTTCTACACAGTTTATCCGTGTAATAACGTAAAAAAGTCGCTATTGAGGCGATTCGTTACATCTACCCTGCTGCGACACTCTAGTAGCACTTACAGAAAACCAGTGTACAAAAGGCCCGATACCAAATATGTCCCTATGTTCTATACAGCATATGCACGTCGAACCAGCTCATATTTGTATTGTTCATTGCAAATAAAATGACTGTTAATACATTAATCGAAAGAAAGAAATTATATCTACCTTGCGACAGCCCTGCCTCTGTATGTTCCCAACATGTCTACCTACATCATGATCGATCAAGGAGAGGCTATAATGAGTAAGAAAAAAACCTTGCGCCCAAGGTAAGCGATTTACACTTCACTCATGGTCTTATGTGTTTAATCACATTAGTAGAAGCCCGCGGCATGATCACATCATCTACATATTTCAGATTGCAAATGGATTAAGATCGCTCACTCGAGTCTTCTGCCCGAGGAAATATGTGGAGACGCCACCTGTGAGCTGAAGCGTTATTGTAAAACCATGTGGAATTCTCGGTGTAATTTGGAGCTGTAGTCGCCTCGAACAATCAGATGAATCCATATCGTTAACAGCCGCCGAGCCCCGAGACGTTGGATCAACAGTCCCATGTGCTTTTGTTGATTTCATGGTATCGTCGCCTGATGACCGGGGCTTCTTTCGTGTAATTTCATAATCGTCACGCAGCTTGGCGTAGTTGTAAACTCATCGCTAGAGACCTTCACTTCCCCCTGATATGCTAGCAAATTTTATGTCGACCCCATGCCACTTACCTCGCTTCAGACAGTTATTGACAATCTAAAACTGCCATCTACAGTGCGGACATGAAAGATCGAGGATCATAAACTGCACGAACACTGTTAGAGGCGAACTGTTTTCGATAGGTGCACCTCAGACCGCGTAATTTATCAATTTGACATTTATTAAATAATGTACTTGTTATTTTCGCTATTCATAAGCCTATTGTGCGACGTGTTTTAGAAGCGGCTAAGCTCTGCGAAACGACATTTTTCCTGCTCTCATCTCGTCAGCCCAGTATTCCATTGTTCTTTTGTTGTCACGGTAGCGCCACCTTGTGATTGCAATGTATTATAATAAGGGAAGCGTTCAATGCAGAATTACTCGAAGTGAGCCCTCTTAGCGTAGCTATAAAGTTTTTACCAATATCGCGCAGGTGGGCCTACCCATGACAAAAAGTACTTGTATAAATCAACAAAGGGATTTTCACTGGTAAAGCTACACACGTAAGAACGTGCAAGCAACCAGCTTTACATGCCGTAAAATATGGCCGTCGCACAGATTGATAATGTTTTGCTGCTCACGCACGAGTGAAATGCCAATTATCAACATAATTGCCGTTCATTTTGGACTGACATCAAATGCTATACAAGGCATCCTTCACACTTTTGCACATACTATGTGGACATGTGTTAGATGCCCGTAAGATTGCTATTGACATGTGTTTAATTGTGGAATAAACACCGGCTTATCATATGATCAGTTTTAAGTCTCGCGCAGTATAACATTTTCGAATGATTGCAGTTTATTGGAATGAACAGTTGTTGCAGCCACGCTAGTTGGAATAGCTTACAACTTTCCTCGAGACTAGTGGCCTGTGATGCTAATGTACCCTGAAGGGGAGGATTAACAAGTTGCATAATGTGCATTATTACACAAGACGCATGTGCAGTTTTGGACAGATCATTTGTGATGAAGAATCTACCACTGGGATTAGACTGCATGAAATACGGCTGTACAATAACGTATAGATCTTGCGTTACCTGCACGCAATCATAAACCCTAGAGCACCTTACGCATCTGTTTGGATCTAGGCTATTCATTGCGTCTGCACTGTACCTTTTGTAGTCTTGATTGATTCTGTAACTCAAGCGTATTTACGATGTATCTTAGCCATGACGACGTTACGAACGTGTACCTCAACTTTTAGGTGCTAGCATGAATCCGAATAACGCATGCTCTTTGTTTGTGTGTATTGGAAACTTAAGTAAGAAGAATGAAGCAATGTATTGGATATTGTATCTCTATAAATGCGTTCAATTAATATGAGCTACTTAAGGGCAATCATATGTTGAGATATATCATGACCTATTATGAGATCAGTGTGTCGCCGTCATCGATACATGGAAATTAACTACTAAGGAAGTTTAACTTATTAACAATGGACGTGGTTGGGACTTGCGTCCTTGGGATCTGCCATGGGTAATGACGTCACTACATTGCTTTAGCACCCCACGAATATTAGCATGACAAGGCTTTAGTAGCCGCATGATGTCGATACATTCCTCCCTTCGACGTCCCGCTTACTGGATGTACATCACGGGTTGCTTTGGCCAAGACCCCCTCAATATTGATATTTCACTAGCAGCCAATGCAGTTACCTTATATAAAGCATTCCGCTATTATGTCTGTTCGCAATCTATTATCAGCATTAAGAGGTATCGACTTCGAGCCGACCTCTACAAAATGAGAGCACAGACGCCATGATAACACACACAGATAGACTGCATTTATATCTTGATCTTTTCCCTTGTGAGATGCATGTTTTTAATCAAACATTGCCGTTTAGTGCCATGTACAACAAATACATTCCACCCACGCTTTTGTTGAACATCAAAATAGGAAATAGATTAAGGGCTCATTGTACTGCTATTTGCTTATATGGATCGGTCGATGAACTTATCGTAAGATCTACTAAGAGGCGAAGATTTTGAATTCGCACTAAACTACCATATTAAGGATGGTTATATTCACTGACGTTGTCGTGGTTGCTGTTATCATGGCGTCGCGATATTCTTGCCAGGAGGAATAAGATGAGGATGCATAACTGTTTCGAAGCATAGTACTTTCAATCAACATCCACTGTCGTCACGTTAAGGGAATGTGTCCGGCAGCGCACTGACTATAGCAGTAGAATTAGTTTGCATAATGGGAATTCTCAGTCGTTTAGCTTGCTGGATAGCACGGTGGTCCACTACTCCTCTCTGATGCTTCAGTATGATAAACGAATGAGAGTAAAGCTTGATGCAGCTCTTATTGCGCACATACACAATCACGTGGCACGTTGCATCAAAGGGAACGTAAAATTATCCAAGTGACTGTTGTAATACCAGAGCCCTTGATGTCCGTGCATGCACATTTCACACAACAGCCCGAAAACCCTCTTTTTTATATAGTAAGGGATAGCAATTGCTTGTCGAGTACAAACGGTGTCGATAAAGCCTGTCTGTAGTACCGATCAATAAATTCGGTCAGGCCATATTTTTGTTTATATTTTTTGTATTGGATGTGGATGATTATGTGGAAGTTATTTTTAATGAATGTGAAAAATAATGCATTAAGTGACACGACTTGACTAGACAAGAATCGGACGAGTTTTCCATTTACCACCTAATTGACGGATGCTAACAGTAACGTGCAAACAGTTTCTCTCACCAAGAGCTTACTCTGTTGACATCACATATTCAATCAATGACTGTGCTGACACACAATCATCGAGATAATGAATGCTCCACTCCACTGATGAATGCATGCATAGAATTGCAATCACCAAATCTCGACGAAACTTTCAGTGAATACTTAATACCATGAGGTTTGTGTGGTTAAATATAGCAACATACCATTGTGCACTGACTACTATGTGCATGTTCTGCTGCGCGTTTGCCGATTAAGTTTCTGGTTAATAACAACCACCACCACCATTGCACCACCGCAACCACCACAACCATAACATCCACATCCAAATACTCCACCACAAACACAAACACCACCACCACCGCAACTCCACCATCGAAACCACCACCACCACCGCAACCACCACAACCACCATAACATCCACATCCAAATACTCCACCACAAACACAAACACCACCACCACCGCAACTCCACCATCGAAACCACCACCAACTCACCCACCACCGCTGCAACCGCCACTACCACCACCGCCACCACCACTGCTACCACCACTGTGCCCACAACAGTCACCTCAGCTATCGCCACCACCACCACAACCACTACCACAACAACCATCTCCACCACCACCACCACCACCACCACCACCACCACCGTCACCGTCACCGCAACCACCACCTCACCCCGAAATCTCCGAAATCTTCACCACCACCACTACAACCACCGCCACCACTTCCACCACCACCACCTCAACCACCACCACCACAACCACCGTAACCATAACTACTGCAACTACCACTGCCGCAGCCACTAACAGAGCACAAAACTTAAGTTGCAGCATGCATACATATGTAATCCCAGTGTAGTAATCGATATTGATGCTAAACATTCTACCTGCTATGCTCTATAATAGTGCTCTGCAGCGCCTGCTGTGAGTTCACATACGATCGCCTGGATGGCGAATAGAACTTGTATAAGCGAATTCTAGCCAAGGTAGAAGTCTTCGAATGATGTGTGCGTCGAAGCAGAAATGTCAGCTGAATACATCATTGTAAGCTGCAGACAGAGTACGGTTACAGTATAGTTTTCCGAACATTGAAAGAAGAAGAATGCTTAGGTGTTTTCTATCTGTGAGAACATTCCAAAACTGTCGAATGATGATTAAGATGCCAATTTGTTTTGTCTGGTGATTGGTATTGTAGCAAGTTTGTTCCTACTTTAGGCTCAATTTATCTGCTATTATGACACCTGGAATCTGAGATGATTGCTTGAAATATGCGAATCTTTCATGGCTGATATTGTCAGCATTACATAATTACTACGAAGAAAACTCGTCCATACCTCATCGTCCAACATGCAAAAGTCATATATTGTGTAATGTGTTTCGTACACATTGACTGAGCCTGCACAGGATTCGCTTTAATGACTTAGAGGCACGGATAGGTAAACAGTCAACAGCAACGGTGCTAGCAAAAACCAGGTATAACAATATAATACCGGAGCACGGTTCGTCGTCAGTATACAAGACACGTTACCACCAGTCTCCACCAACAGCTGGGCTGAACAATGTATGTATTTAAAAAGGCTGGTCTTTAGCCTTTGCTTTGTTTGATTATTTTCATGCATCAGTGGAGGGTCACGGTAATTTACGACCCATTTTACTGCAAGTACATACGGTGATTGTTTCTCTTCTATTAGTTTTGATGTTTTGATTGTACATGCATTGGCTATTAAAAGTGATGTGCAAGATAAATGTGATGCAAATATCGCAGAGATGCAGTAATAAACCTCAATAACAATACACCTTGAAATAGGCAGATATAAACCAGGTGATGCAGCAGATAAAATTGACTGAATAACAAAGATGGAATGTTTGTAAGCAATATTGCTTGGTTTTCATAGGTGGCATTCCTTAAGTTCCGACACGGTTCAGACTTAAGCGTCCTGTGGATTTTATAACGTGCACATATGGTTCAGGACACTAATAGTACCACGACAATATATCCGTAGAAAGGGCTCATTCATCCTTTCATATCATCCTCTGACACTTCCAACCACGTCTGCACAGGTAACAGATGTAGATATGTAGCATGTGTAAAACAGGTAGCAGGTGTGCACAAGTAGCAAGTTTGACACAGGTAGTAGGTGTATACAGGTAGCATGTAAAACAGAGATAGCAGGTGTGCACAGGTAGCATATATACACAGGTAGCAGGTGTAACGCAGGTAGCAGGTGAAACACAGGTGAAGCAGGTGTAACACAGGTGTAGCAGGTGTACACAGGTAGCAGGTGTACACAGATAGCATGTGTAATACCGGTAGCAGATGTACGCAAGTAGCAGGTGTACACAGAGAGCAGGTGTAACACAGGTAGCAGATGTACACAGGTATCAGGTGTGCACAGGTATCAGATGTACACTGCTAACAGGTATAGATAGGTAGCAGGTTTAACACAGGTAGCAGGTGTACACAGAAAGCAGGCGTACTCATTCATCATGTTGTACAAACATCTATTAGGTAGGTTGCTTGCATTTAGGCTGACTCACTTCTATGAAGCAGCAATTCCAGAAGCGCACATTGTCTTTTCTGGCGAATCGAGCATGCCTAAACAGATATACAGCTACCGTACATTACCATGTACCGTTACATTCTTGTTACCTATATCCAATGAACTGACGTTCTAAATGACCAAAACGTGGAACAACTTACAAATGATACATAATACAGCTGTCTTCGATACAAGTTTTATCCTTATCGGTTCCACTCACCCAGTGATATAACGGAGCTCATTCACTCCCAGCAACCTCCTTATACACGACAGTCATGCAAGCTATGTTTCAATTTGTATGAATGATTATAGCAGAGATGACCAAAGTGGTTATTGTTCAGCATTTGTTTATTCATAGCATATGTTATATGTAATGAGAAAACAATGATAATTGAAAAATGTTCCGCAATGATTCATTTTCCTTTAAAAAAAGTTCCTGGTGCGACGACAAATGAGGCCTTTCGTTGTCTTGTTATTTCCGTAAGCGTCAGTTGATATTGAAATATGTGTAAAACGTTCGAACTATTCCACGAGTACACCCTTTGAAATGAGTATCATGGTGGTAACGCATTGCTGCATTGAAAACTATATTTGTGTGATAGAAGGTGTAGAAAAGTCTGCCAAGCCACCATTCTATATCAACTTAAAAACCAAGACACATTTATCATAAATATTTAAATCGACTCGTGGCTGTAATACTACTGGATCTAATCGTCTGTTATTTGAAGCCTTTCTCATCATCATGCCTCATTCCAGTCTTAATCTAGGAGATTGGGTCCCTCAAATGATCCTAATAAACGTACCCAAATGCGAGGTACTGACGGATAACCCTACCAAACACCGTTTCATAGCATAGCACAACAGATTTAATTGGTTGTTGTAACACCGGCATGTGTTCTGTAGAAAGCAATGACCATAACGGACGGACGAGCAATCATTATGGGACTAGTGCAAACGTACATCTTTAATGTTCATTTAGTTTTTCTTGTTCATTAAAGGATAATACTCGTCTACCGTTCGAGGATGCAGCTATCGTCAAAAGTTGGAGCTCTGTAGATAGATGCATGCTATCAAGCGGTATGAGGAAAAAAACACCCTTTTTTCGTTTACCTCAGTGGTCGCTGCAACACAAGGTGGTGTTAAAGCACACCAGGGAATCTACGCTTTAAAATAACAATGGCCATCAGACATCACCATTGTATAGGGACATTGATTATTGCGAAATAGGCAAGAAAACGCCGACAGGCGAGGATATTGGCTTGTATGAATGCCAATCGCTTTTGTACTGCTCATCTCTATATGCCAGTGATTCCATGAACCGCAAATGCCATTGTTCCTACAGAAACGCCGATAAACAGTATTCGCCTTTCTATTCTTGGTGCAATTATGAAAGCCGTATGCTGTCTTTACATATTTGTACAGAAAGTGGAATAATAAAATATGATTGAAACAGAAGTCTGTTACAATAAAGCATTACTTTCCGTTGAATGATTATTTGGCCCCAGCATTTAACTTTGTTCCACCTTATTTAACACTATCACTTTCCATTATTTTCAAACACATTGCTTTGACATACTAGACTAAGTCACAGCTACTCCATATAATATTCATTGTTCGTTAAGTATTTTACACGAACGCTAAACACATGATGCTACACTTTGATGATGCTTTGTTTCCAATTCATTTATTATTGATGCATGCGGATGTCAGGACTTTGATATTTGGTGTTGTTGTATCAAGTCAATAGGTCCACCATTGCTGACAAGTAAGGATCCATTGAGTACAGGGTAAATCTCAAGTTACTCCTACGAGAGGTGATTTGTCTTCATTAGTCGGTTACCGCACCTCAGGTGTGCACCCTATCCTGGAACAGTAGATCAGTACGCATATGAACAGATGAACAATGTCTTTATTGTCCAAGCCCTCAGCTGTACGAACGATTGGGACAAACTAATATGCAGTACATGGGCCCCTCCTCCACCATTATTTTGCTACTGCATAACTATGCGCTTCACCTCATAACGACAAAGCGGCCCATGACGTCATTCCCGAGGCAGAAGCTCCAATGTTTATATAAAAGGTCAAAATGTCATGTTTTATGCGACAATTGGTTGACTGCAGATCCGTGATGTGTGCAAGTAATGAATGGAAATGGGCGAGGCAGAATGTATGGCAGTTCTGTAAATGAAGTGTCTAGATTTCCTGTATCGATGATATATATTGATTGCGCAATCCTTATTTCAAGTTATTTCATCCTCTTGATTAATCAGATTTCAGTCCGTTTATTTTTTATAGCTTGCATTCTTTCGAACTATGAGCATCTATACTGTCTAATTATGTTATATACTGAAGTTAAATAAGAGGGTTCACTTTGAGTGACCCTGTGGTGATCGCTTCCGTAATTATAATACAATCGTTAGATTGTGGTACCCGTGAAAAACACAAAATCACCCGGGAATACTAGACTGTCGTCACTGCGAATGATGAGAGCGGAAAAATGTCGTTTTGCAAGGCCTTTCCGCTACCAAAACACGTCGTACACAGGCTTAAATAAAACGAAAATTACAACTTTTAGAAAAAAATTTTCGCTTCTGCCTGCGTCCGCGACATTTACTACCCCTGATCTTTTATTTATGTGGTGATATTATATTGTCATCAACCGTGTAGAGCGAGGGAACTGGCCCGGGGTAGACATTATTATTTGTTGGCTTGTAAGGGATATGTGAAGAGTTAATAGATTCGATAAGCTGTGTGGGGATTATGAAATTACATGAAATACACCAGCATCAACAGGCGACGATACCATTTAATCAAAACAAAATCACGTGGGAACGTTGATCCGACGTCTTGGGGTCGGCGTCTGGAGTCAGCAGATTGGTCGGGGCTTCCACGGCTCCGAATTAATCAGAGAACTCCAGGCGGTTTTAAGGGACGCTATAACAAAGCTACACACGGCGGCTCACAGGTGGCGTCTTCACATTTCGTCGCGGGTTGTGCTGGAGCGAACTCTTTTAGCTTAGCTATTACCTCTGTGGTTATATACTGAGCTATACAGACCTTTGTCATATATCAATATATACCTTTCCATTTGGGCTATTAGTGTATAAGTACAGCACACAGGTTAATGTATACTGCAAGTTGCCTTTTATTTGCCACCAACGATAGGTACCTGACCGGTCCACCAACCGTCATGAATGCTTGACAATCATAATAAATGAAAGGAGTGTAGATAATCACCGCCTTTGGGTAAATGGAAGGTTTGCACTTTGATGTAGTAATACGACCTTTCATAGGCAAAAGTGTATATATAATCACGATCTGTCAATGTAGCTAATTGGGGTCATTCATGTGACATGCTTGTATAGCTGTATGGTTGGTGGTCGGATTTCTAGTATGTAACAGTGGCAATGCAAGGTGTGATAATGTCTCTTTGGGAACATTGATTGGCTTATATCTAGGCTCGTGAAACTATCCCACAGTCATTTATGCTTGCTATCTTGCACTACAGCAATACAATATTGCTTTAGTACGAATGGTTGTCATGACGAAATGATATTGGTCATCAAGGCATCCAAGCATATTGCGATACTTCGATGCTGTTGCCATGGAAATAGCAGGTTACACTCTGCCCCTTAATGCAGTCAGTTTCAGTCAACCACATGATGCGCCAGATGACAAGGGCATACGTCATTCAAAAGAGAATCTTCTAATCATGCTAATCACCATTATGTTCAATAAATAGCGGTAGTACAATATTTGCAATCTCTCATCACTCTGCATAAGACCCATAAAATATAGCGGAAGCCGCAATATAACATTCTGAACTATATCATTAATACAAGCTATCTTCATTGTAATATCACAAAAATAAAAGGATTCAAGCATGCTGGTGACGAGCGCATACATTCATCGGACGTTGCGGCCTGGAGGAGTGAGTGCTATAGGTTTAGTCATATGGGGTTATTAGTTTGATGTTACTCGATTGCTTTGGTGATGTGTGGTCATTTTTACGAAGGGTCCCTTCATTTCCATGTATTTAGTTTCCTTTGAGCTATAGACGTTCGCTAACTCGACGCACGAGGTACCCTACATGACGTATTTAAATTTTTTTGCAGTCTTGTTGATATTCTGCCCTTTTCTTACGGTACATCGATATTGGTCTTTCATCATATGCATGCTTAAGCAGATCTGTGAGGTCATCTTCTTATAACACAGACGTTCATAACAAATTAGGTGCTTTATGAAGGGCAGTTTCACTGACAATGGATTCTGAAGTTAGTGTTCTCGGGGCTTTGTGGCCCATTATGTCAGAAGGGATCAATCCGTTAGTGTTTAGTTTAATGTTTATGATAGGTAAATCAAGCAAGCTTATTCATGGCTGGTGAGGTGTTCTCAACTTGTACATAATCGTTATGCAAAGTCTTGGGTGTTACTAGCTACATCGCTTGATATTCGTTTAAATGGCCAAAGAGATATCCTTACTTGTTCATCCGCGGATGTAGCAACTCATATATGCGTCTGTAATTTGACGTCCTTTACAATTGTACCCTTACCATCCCGAAATGGGAATGCGCCAGGGACAAAAAGTAATTAACTACGTGAGTCATTACTACATAGGGCAGTTGATGACGTCTACGTAACAATGTCGTTTTACACGAAAACCATGTTTGCATCTAGGCCATGCTGAGGAAGGCGACTTCGGGGGATATTACATTGGTGTTTTATTTGTCTCAAATCATTGTCGCGGATACGGGTGTCTAAACATGTTAATTTAAGAACACCAATTGTACTGTTATAGATATATGAATGATCCCATACTATTAGGTGGTATGCATATATATTAACCAAAGTGTTCTCATTAATGTCGACCCATCGTAAGATTCAACAATCTGTAAAAGGTGTGAGAGTAGTTAAAATATAAATAATGTTCGATGTTGAAATGCACAATATGAGTATTGATCAAACACTGTGTAGCAAATAAAGCCAGCGAGTTCATATACAATGCTTCGGTGATCAAACCGGTCGTGCAGACCTCTTCATATTTATTTCTCATATGGTGATTACATATTTATCGGTCAGCATACATATCTTAATTGATGCTAACGCTGACCGCTCCGTAGTACTTTGACAGATGTTAAGCAATAAATTCCGCAGTTTTTCTCATTTCAGAGAGTTTGGGAATATTTCGCACATGATCCTTGCCTTTGGAATAGGTGTTAACATAGTCTTCTGTCTGTAAACATGAAATTATATAAATGTCAATGCGAACTCAATGAAATACAAACAATCCCTTAGGTCAAACAAGCTCTGGCGGCGATATGTCAAACATGATGACTTTTATTTAATACTAACCTCTTACATATTGTTAACACAATGGCTCTTATGAGATGTCAAGATGGCGAAGTGGGTCGAATTTTCTGTTATTCGCGGGATTTTCTCGGGTGTGGAATGAGGAAAAATTTCTGTAATTGCGTCATTGTTATCAAAAAAATTGGTTTAAGTAACATATGTTCATTCGCTAATATACTATTACTATCATTCGCACTTCCGGATGGACTTATGCCTAGATTTCGTAGATTCACTCCTTGTCTTACAATATTCATTAATTGTAAAAGTATTATCAGCAAATATAGTTCATTGTTTAGACCATTGATAATGATTTAGACATTTTCACATAAGCGATCTTTCACCTAAATGCATTTCTACTGTAGTTTTGTTTACGAGGGCGTCTTAATGTGTTTATTGCACACAGGCAAGAATCCAAGTTTACAGTGACATCCCAAGGTCAATGCAAGGGAAATGAAAACAATGTCGTTTGTCACATTGGACGCTGCAACAATAGATGGCGTTACAATACTCGAGGGAACCTGCCCGATCATATAACTCAGATTACCGGATCTCACTATTGTATTGGGGCAATGCATATTTTGAATCAAGCAAAAGGATTAGCACCTACACAAAGACTGCCGCAGCTCATTATATTGGATGGCTTGAATGCCCACGGTTATTCTACTGGTTAATTACAGGATACCCCTAGGAGAGGCGACTTGTCTTCAATAATCGTTCACCTCACCTCAAGTGCTCACACCTACGAGAGGTTATTTGTCTTCATTAGTCGGTTACCGCACCTCAGGTGCCCACCCTATCCTGGTGCAGTAGATCAGTACGCATATGAACAGATGATCAATGTCTTTATTGTCCAAGCCCTCAGCTGTACGAACGATTGGGACAAACTAATATGCAGTACATGGGCCCCTCCTCCACCATTATTTTGCTACTGCATAACTATGCGCTTTACCTCATAACGACAAAGCGGCCCATGACGTCATTCCCGAGGCACAAGCTCCAATGTTTATATAAAAGGTCAAAATGTCATGTTTTATGCGACAATTGGTTGACTGCAGATCCATGAAGTGTGCGAGTAATGAATGGAAATGGGCGAGGCAGCATGTATGGCAGTTCTGTAAATGAAGTGTCTAGATTTCCTGTATCGATGATATATATTGATTGCGCAATCCTTATTTCAAGTTATTTCATCCTCTTGATTAATCAGATTTCAGTCCGTTTATTTTTTATAGCTTGCATTCTTTCGAACTATGAGCATCTATACTGTCTAATTATGTTATATACTGAAGTTAAATAAGAGGGTTCACTTTGAGCGACCCTGTGGTGATCGCTTCCGTAATTATAATACAATCGTTAGATTGTGGTACCCGTGAAAAAAAACACAAAATCACCCGGGAATACTAGACTGTCGTCACTGCGAATGATGAGAGCGGAAAAATGTCGTTTTGCAAGGCCTTTCCGCTACCAAAACACGTCGTACACAGGCTTAAATAAAACGAAAATTACAACTTTTAGAAAAAAATTTCGCTTCTGCCTGCGTCCGCGACATTTACTACCCCTGATCTTTTATTTATGTGGTGATATTATATTGTCATCAACCGTGTAGAGCGAGGGAACTGGCCCGGGGTAGACATTATCATTTGTTGGCTTGTAAGGGATATGTGAAGAGTTAATAGATTCGATAATCTGTGTGGGGATTATGAAATTACATGAAATACACAGTGTCAACAGGCGACGATACCATTAAATCAAAACAACATCACGTGGGATTGTTTATCCGACGTCTTGGGTTCGGCGACTGGAGTCAGCTGATTGGTCGGCGCTTCCACGGCTCCGAATTAATCAGAGAACTCCAGGCGGTTTTAAGGGACGCTATAACAAAACTACACACTACAAAACTACGCCGTCGCGGGCTGGAGCGAACTCTTTTAGCTTAGCTATTACCTCTGACGTTATATACTGAGCTATACAGACCTTTGTCATATATCAATATATACCTTTCCATTTGGGCTATTAGTGTATAAGTACAGCACACAGGTTAATGTATACTGCAAGTTGCCTTTTATTTGCCACCAACGATAGGTACCTGACTGGTCCATCAACCGTCATGAATGCTTGACAAGCATAATAAATGGAAAGTAGTGTAGATAATCACCGCCCTTGGGTAAATGGAAGGTTTGCACTTCAATTTATATTTTGATGTAGCAATACGACCTTCCGTAGGCAAAAGTGTATATATAATCACCATCTGTCAATGTGGCTACGTGGGGTCATTCATGTGACATGCTTGTATAGCTGTATTGTGGCTGGTCGGATTTCTAGTATGTAACAGTGGCAATGCAAGGTGTGATGATGTCTCTTTGGGAGCATTGATTGGCTTATATCTAGGCTCGAGAAACTATCCCACAGTCATTTATGCTTGCTATCTTGCACTACTGCAATACAATATTGCTTTAGTACGAATAGTTGTCATGACGAAATGATATTGGTCATCAAGGCATCCAAGCATATTGCGATACTTCGATGCTGTTGCCATGGAAATAACAGGTTACTCTCTGCCCCTTAATACAGTCAGTTTCAGTCAACCAAATGATGCGCCAGATGACAAGGACATACGTCATTCAAAAGATAATCTTCTAATCATAGTAATCACCATTATGTTCAATTATAGCGGTAGTATAAAATTTGCATTCTCCCATCACTCTGCATTAGACCCATAAAATACAGCGGAAGCTGCAATATAACATTCTGAACTTCATCATTAATACAAGCTATCTACATTATAATATCACAAAATTAAAGGATTCAAGCATGCTGGTGACGAGCGCATATATTCATCGGACGTTGCTGCCTGGAGGAGTGAGTGCTATAGGTTTAGTCATATGGGGTTATTAGTTTGGGGTTACTCGATTGCTTTGGTGATGTTTGGACATTTTTACGAAGGGTCCCTTCATTTCCATGTATTTAGCTTCCTTTGAAATATAGACGTTCGCTAACTCGACGCACGAGGTACCCTACATGACGTATTTAAATTTTGTGCAGTCGATATTCTGCCCTTTTCTTACGGTACATCGATATTGGTCTTTCATCATATGCATGCTTAAGCAGGTCTGTGACGTCATCTTCTTAGAACACTGACGCTCATAACAAATTATGTCGCTCGTCACATTGGACGCTGCAACAATATATAGCGTTACAATACTCGAGGGAACCTGCCCTATCATATAACTCCGATTACCGGATCTCACTATTGTATTGGGGCAATGCATATTTTGAATCAAGCAAAAGGATTAGCACCTACACAATGACTGCCACAGCTCTTTATATTGGATGGTTTGAATGCCCACGGTTATTCTACTGGTTAATTACAGGATACTCCTAGGTGAGGCGACTTGTCTTCAATAATCGTTCACCTCCCCTCAAGTGCTCACACTGGCCCGGTGCAGGAGATCACGATATGAGCTGATAATGGTACGGTATTTACTGTTCAAGCCTCATGCGCATAGAGGAATTTTAGACCAGTCCTCGGATGGCTTTTTTGGTCAGATGATTATACATGATTTCCCTTTTCATATACAAGCGTTCAAAAGTTGTAGGACGTGTGCATCAATAGTGATGAATATAGTTAAAAAAAAGGATAACGCTGTTCAGCCGAAATATGCTTGTTATGAAATCGATTATGTTGCAGTTGATTTACGGAATATAAAGGAGATACAGCAACATATTGGCCGTATGTTGCTGATTAATGTACCATAATGATTGTTAGAGCAGACTTTGATACCGCTTTCAGTGTTGGGATGGATAGCACGTATTGCCGTAAATAACAAACGTCAATCAAACTTCAATGGACCTTAAAATACATAATAATATCCTCTCTATAGGAGCGTTCACAACGCTCACATGTCGATATGAGTAAATCACGGAAACGCAGCGACGCCAGACGACGGTGTTTGTGTTAAGGCAGAGCCTTTGGCGGTTGGACATGAATGAGTGTACCAATCATCAATTACTGCTCTCGAATTCCAGTTGAGCATCGTTGGGTCATGTAGCATGAGACGGGTAGACAATGGACACTTTATCACGATCACGTGAACAAATTCGTCTGATTGATGTTCGTCTGATTGATGTGTGAAACTAACCGATCCAGGGGATACTTACCTGCTTAATCTGCTCATTACTCGTCAACATGTTGCGGCTTTAACATTATCAACTTCACGACGTGAGACTTTTGTATATATTCAGTGCAATTACTTCACCTCATAGCGACAATAGACAACACGGCCCGTGACAACAGTTTGGTGGCACATGCTCTGATGTTGAATATGTAAGTCTGCAGAGTTATGTTTGGTGTGATTATGCGTTGCCTGTAAATGTAAACAGTCATTGACGTGTTACATGTATCAATCTATTCCACGGACAGGGTATTATTTGCAAGGGGACCACTAAAATTTTATATAGCATCCTCTGACGTCCAATAACAACCAGGCGGTTTTTGAAAGGTGAATGTCATTTCAAGCTCCTTTGATCTATGTATTTGAATATTTGATCTATGTATTTGAATCGGAGATGGGGTAAACAAACCCATTGTCACAAGGTCATTGCGAACACTCATATCAGAAGGCCAAGAACTGAGGGAGGATGGGGTGCGGTTGGCGATTGATCGCTTACTCATGGCTACTGTGCTAGTCAGAAGAATGAGTGGGAATGATGTTGCTGGATCAGGATATCTATTCGTTAGTTTCTTTGCGGAAATAAATGCAATTATAACCAGGCAGACATTACCGACTTATGAGCAATTATATCAAGTCTATAATTAAAGATCTTATCACATTCTATTTTCATGAAGTCGGATAGTACTTCCTGCGCAATCAAATACATACGTGCTATTATGTGCATACCTCAAAATCTTACTGTACACAGCGGCCTTGTTCAATCAAGGACATTAATGCCACTGCCAATGGAGTTATGCAGTTGCACCAATCAGGTTAAATGAGTCAAAAAATCATACGAGACAATTCTACCTATGGAAGAGAATAACTTTTATATTCTATATGTGTTGAATGATATTAGTGTTCCACGCTCATGTGTGTGACTAACCGTGTTAATCTGGGGAAAATTGAGTTGCGGGTAAAATGATCCTATGGATTCAGTAGACATCGATAGAATGCATGTATTCAATAGGAATCAGCGCATGCACTGGTTAATTCAAGAGCACCTGCTAATGGTATATACTGAGCTATTCTGACTTTTGTCACATATATACCTTTACATATTGTCGTATCGTGATCTGTGGTGTGAAGATGCACACGATACGCACTTGTGATAATGATAACTTTACCCATGAAGCGTTTATACAAACATGAACGTTATTAGCTGGGGTTTTTAATTAATATCAGCTGTAGGGGTTATTCCATCAACTGATGACTGAGAGCGTACGTTATGATGAAGGGTAGGTTTGTTATCAATTTGGCACTCAACACATATGTTTACATTTAGTATACTAGATGACAAATATATGGAAGAGTGTGGATATTCACCGACAATATTCGGTCGAAGTTATGTAAGGCGAACATGTAAGCGCATTTTTGAAGGATAAATCATATGACATTTCGAAGAAAAAGCTGTTAATATGTTTGTTCCCTGCCAATATGGCTAAATAGCCGTTAGATATAATCTGCATTCTTTCAAGATTATTCTATATAACAGAAGAAGCCGCTAAGTAGTATACTTAACTGTATCACCAACACAAGTTCTCTTCAATTATCTCAGTGCAACAATAACAGCATTCATACATGATTTTCGTCTGATGAAGAGCGCATATATTCGTGAAGTGACTGGAAAGGGTAATGGTTAATCGGGACTGCTAGATATTGTGTTTTATAGGCTGTATTGTCACTGTTTCAGTATGTTTTCTAAGCTTATTGGATTGCTGATGTGCCAAAATTTCGCGCGATGGTGCTTTAGCAGAGGCATTTCTGTTACTATCGTGTCAATTGAACAAGATTGTCATACTGAGTTACGCAACGTTCCAGCCAAAGGAACGGTATGATGCTGTTTTACAACGGCTCGCCTGGGTGCCATAGACTTTGGTCCAATGTTGATGTTGTTTACGACTGGGATCTCTTTAGACTCGTCGTGTGTAAGAGACAGCATGCAAAGGGCGTGTGATCAATATATATATATCCGGCGCCCAATTACTTATCATTATATATTTTGAGCTCAGTATACCCGGATAACTTAGTTTAGGTCACATGATCTCTTGCGAGATGAGTAGTTATTTTTTACGAAGGGTCCCAATATTTCCATGAATGTGGTCTCCATTGAACTATAGGCGTCCACAAATTGGCGCACGAGGTACACTGCACGACGTATTGCAAATGTCAGCAGCTCTATTGATATTCTGCTCTTTTCTGTGGGGACTTGACGAGGCCGATCTGGGTCTGACGTCATAAGCATGCGTATGTGATTAAGTGCTGTAGCCTCATTTTGTAAGAACAGCACAGCCATGTCACACATTCATTCATCATGTGTATATGTTAATGCCCATTGGAAAATGGCAGTCTGCAAAATATACATCAGTAATATTCTATCGTTTATTCGAGCATCATATAGGATGTTGGCTCTGACCTGAAGAGCTGATTGGCGACTCAAGGATTCGAACTTAGTACTAGATAGATAAGGTTGTCGGTTGACGCCTAACATACATGATTTAGACGTTCCCTCAGATAATCAAACTGCTTGCTGCAAAACTTCTAGCAAAACCGAAGCAACAATGCTTTTATTATTGAGTATTTGTAGCTTCTTGAATAGCCAATACAAAAACACACATGACCATATCAATTACTGAACACTAAGAGGATTGTTTAACATCATGTCTAGCTTCTGAAGATATACCACCTTGATAGCAAGCCCAGTTTTCTAACATCACCTCTCCAAATTTACCTCAATCCAAATTCTACAAATGTTGTTTTATGCAAGTTAAATCTCATGACGTTGTTACATATCACCAATTACGATAACATGTGTACCTGCATATACCCGGGGATTAGCTAGAGGACGTATATAGCCAAATCTCAAAAGTAGAGCATAAGAACAGATTAACGCAAGCTTTATTAAAGCCATAAGGATGGTAGGTGGCGCATTATGTGTTCGACACGTATGTAATATGATAAAACGAGGATCGCTCAATTTAAACTCATTCCCCCCAACTACTCACCTCGAAGCACGCGCACTTCTTTGACCATGCTATTAAGTTCCCACTGGCCAGGTTCTTGTTAAATGTGAGTTCTCACTATGTCTGCAGAATTAATGAGGCTGCTTGGAATGTAGTTAAAACATCCCCAGCGCATGGTCGTGTGACGGGGAACCTGACAATCGTTACGTACCATACGGGCATTTGGTAAATAGGCGTAATAAATGAGATTGCTGTCCATTAGCTGAAGCTCATATTGAGTGTAGCGTACAAGCCCAATGTACTACAGATGTACACGTAGTTTAAGTTGCTACCTTTTATGCTGCTGTTGTTAATCTGTGAGTACTCATAAGCTAAATGGAAAGACAAATTTACTACTTCATCATGCTTAACATATTTACTGCTTCACACAGCTCGTAGTAGATGGACATTACTCAGCTTAATTTCCTCGGCACTACCTCAATCCACGAATCTGAAGCACGGAGACTTGATCAAGATGCACAAGGTTGAAGTGTACCCAATCTCGTTCAATTGTTCCAACGTGCAGGATCATATATGAAGCCGCCTTACAGATTCCTTGAGGGTCTGCAAGGTAATGTATAAGGCAGGGGTGCTAAAAAGGGGACATCTGATTATCTGTAGACGGAAATGATGTGCAATAATCTGTCTATATATATATATATATATAGAGAATATATATATATATATATATAGGATATATAGAGATATATATATATATAGGTATATAGATATATATATATATATAATATATAGATATAGAATATGATATATAGATATATCTATATATAGATATATGTATATGTTTATATATATATATCTATACCTATCTATCCCTATATATTTGTTGTGTATAGAGGATATATATATTTATATAGATATATATATATATATGTAGATATATATTTTCTACATTTCTATATAGATATTTATATGTATATCTATATTTATCTCTATCTATCTTTTATATATATATCTCCCTCTAGAGATATATTTGTCTCTCTCTAGAGAGATATCTCTATTCTCTCTCTCTCTCTCTCCTCTATATCTCCTCTATAGATAGAGATCTATCTTTTTCTCTCTCTGTCGATCTATATCTCTCCCTCTCTATCTGTCTTTCTCTTTATCTCTTTATATATCTCTCTCTCTTTATATATATCTCTAAATATATCTCTATATCTCTATTGTTGTATATATATATATGAATATATATTTATATATCTATAATCCCTCCCTATAATATATATATATATCTGTATAGTATTGTACGGATATGGCGAGTCTCAAGTCAATAACATCTTTTAGAGCGGCTTTATTGTGATCTTTTCATTATTGTTTCTTCTGCAAATAAACATTTTCTTGTGATCTGGGCGCCAATTGCTCTTTCTATGTGAGGATGCATTTAGAAAATCGAACAAGTAGTTATGTCGTTGCTACACCACGAACAGTCTGAGCTATTTCTGATTAGAATTTCAAACACACGGAATTACACGAAGCGGCTGGCCTGGTTTCCATTCCGACGATGTTACAAATGCATACACATAACCTACAGCAGGTTTGCATTAGCCTTATATCATACACGAATATCCTCCTCTAGTATAAAACCGCACTTACGCATATGTGTGAATCGATTACGAGTCATTGAAGTTTACCACATCGCAGTACAAGCACCAGCTGTTAGATTAAGGCTGTCATGATTTGGCGTAGATTGACCGTTGTAGTCCTCGTGTTTCAAAGCAACCAAATACATGTAAGTCAATTATGGTAATGGCTAACGCCAGCTGGGTTCGGTAGTCTGGTGGTTAAGTAAGTGGCTGTCACTTTTTACAAATTGTACGTAAGATAAGCACGGGTGTCTATGACTAAGTATGCAGGCACTGGTGATGTATTTCGGGGAGCTGGTAGTCCTACTCAATTAATTCACCAAATCCGATACGTAATAAATCCTTACTGCAGTGTGTGGCCTCTTTAGTTCGAACGCATTGCAACATGCAGCATATGCAAATATGGATCATCAAGCAGTTCAAACAAAGTGCTCGGAGTAGTGAATCTAAATTGGAAACGAGCATCAGCTTGCACCGTTGCATTGTATAGTTTAGCCTTTTATTTCCACACATCGACACAGTGCAATTCCAGACACATAATTGATTCTTTTTGGTTCACAACAATAAAGCAGGAATGTATGACTTGCCATTTGACGTCTGTCCAATAACAAGCACTGAAAAGAAAGGGAACAATAAACACATTGTTACCGACGCTTATCAAAAGCGCCCACGTGACTTATAAAAGCGCTGACGTCATTGTACTTAAAACTGTCTGAGGAATACTTAAGGGTCACATCTATAACAACATGTGAAATCATCATGGCCGTATTAGTCCATTTTTAACTAGTTTGCACCGGGACTTTTGGCCATATGTTTATAGTCTATTATGAAGGTGACGTCTGGAAAGTTGCAAAACAATTGCTTGGCACATGATTTCATATAACCGCTGTTATTCAATAGTAGCGTTTTGTCAAAGGGTAAAACGGAATTAAAGTGACTAAACCAAACAGGCTGAATACATTTGGGGTGATGGATAGTTTTGCCGCAAAGCAAACAAAGTTATTGGATGCCATAAGTTTTTTGTGAGCTCTTTTCAAAGTTATGAAACCATATTTATTCCAATGATGACAATGTGTGTTAATGCGATGATAAAATATGGTATCATCATCGACTGGATATGCTCCTAGTCCTATACAGCGTAAGTTACTCGCCGGCACCGATCTCCAAGCTATATATTACCGAACCACTGTTTCTAGCCGTCCAATTATCAATGTAAAGTCACAGGCAACATTAAGCATATAGATAATCTAAACATTATGACGAAGCAATGCCATTGTGCGCCTTCTCAAGCAGATATACAAACATGCAGAGCGGTCACATTCCATTATAACAAGTGCTAGTCAAATAGTTCTGTTCCATTATATTTGCAGATTTCGATATTTAGTCCACGAATAGTTGATTTGATAGCCGATTGGCGGTGTCACAATCTTCCTACTGTTCAAATGAACATCAAGCGTATTTAAAACTGAACTTATTAAGTAACCCTGTTGTGTTTGACGCGTTATTTCATTGTGGCTTGTCAAGGAACCCTTATATTGAAATAAATCAATGTAGGAATAATCAAGTGAGTCTGATTATACACAAGTGAATGACCTAGACAAGAGGTGGGGTTAATGCCTCTGATGAGGACTAGAAGACTTTCCAAAGCATATGTCACCCATAGTATACCACATGATATAATGATCTCCAGTTGCACGATAGCTATGAATCACGCAGTACAAAACCTGTTCACATCCAACCGATTTCTGGGAGCTAAATTTCAGGACACAATGATCAAGGCACTATATGCAACATACGCAACCGTTATTATCGGTAATGATTGGGTTTTTGCGTAGGTTTTAATGGTAGATAAGGTCACCCGGTTCAAGCACAGTACACATTGCATAGAGGTAGTAACAATTTCTTTGTAACGTATAAATAAATGTCTTAAAAATGCTTTTATAGATAGTAAAAAAGTGACATACGATATGATCAGCACATCGTAATAGTACTGCCAAGCTTTAGTTTACTTCAACGAAATATATTGTTTTTTAGGAACTCATTACACCGCCGATCCAATTACTTATGCCTGTGTTTGAAGTAAACCGTGGCTGTTGCACTAATCAACCCGGATGTTTTGTTTGTTAGAAACGTTATTCTTGATGTTTTGCCTTGATGCCTTGATGTTTTGGATTTCCTGACATTGGCAGATAATGTAGCTTTCAGTGTCGCGCTAACGGGAATGCTTGACCAAGTTGTGTATGATTATCTTCACCCCAGCAGTCGTTTATCTCTTGACTGCACGAATACCGAGCTACAGCTGCATATGACACGCTGTGACTGTTAACGACGGGGTAACACGATCTGTCAATGATGAAAACATCTCACGGCGCGCCTGATATAAAATAAATCATAATGCGTTTATATTCCATGAATATTTTGTAATTTGCGTGTTTGCAATGACAATAGATCATCATCATCATCATCATCATCATCATCATCATCATCATCATCATCATCATCATCATCATCATCATCATCATCATCATCATCATCATTATCATCATCATCATCATCATCATCATCATCATCATCATCATCATCATTACATCATCATCATCATATTATTATTAACATCATTACCATATCATCATCATATCATCATCATCATCTTTATCATCGGTATCATCATCATCATCACATCATTGTATGTATAGATTGCAGAACATTATACAAATCATGAAATTCGCTTTCTACACAGTTTATCTGATGTGTAATAACGTAAAAAAGAAGTCGCTATTGACGCGATTCGTCACATCTACCCTGCTGCGACACTCTTGTAGCACTTACAGAAAACCAGTGTACGAAAGGCCCGATACGAAGTATGTCCCTAATTTTATACAGCATATGCACGTCGAACCAGCTCATATTTGTATTGTTCATTGCAAATAAAATGACTATTAATACATTAATCGAAATAAAATATGTCTACCTTGCGACAGCCCTGCCTCTGTATCTTCCCAACATGTCTACCTACATCATGATCGATCAAGGAGAGGCTATAATGAGTAAGAAAAAAACCTTGCACCCTGGGTAATCGATTTACACTTCACTCATGGTCTTATGTGTTTAATCACATTAGTAGAAACCTGCGGCATGATCACATCATCTACATATTTCAGATTGTAAATGGATTAAGAGCGCTCACTCGAGTCTCCTGCCCGAGGAGGTATGTGAAGACGCCATCTGTGAGCCGAAGCGTTATTGTCATAGCGTCTCTTAAAACCATGTGAAATTTTCCGTGTAATTTGGAGCTGTAGTCGCCTCGAACAATCAGATGATTCCGTATCGTTAACAGCCGCCGAGCCCCGAGACGTTGGATCAACAGTCCCATGTGATTTTGTTGATTTCATGGTATCGTTGCCTGATGACCGGGGTTTCTTTTGTGTGATTTCATAATCGTCACGCAGCTAAGCGTAGCTGTAAACTCCTCGCTAGAGACCTTCACTTCCCCCTGATATGCAAGCAAATTTTATGTCGATGCCAGGCCACTTACCTCGCTTCAGACAGTTATTGACAATCTAAAATACCATCCACAGCGCGGACATCAAAGATCGAGGATCGTAAACTGCGCGAACACCGTTAGAGGCGAACTGTTTTCGGTAGGTGCACCTCAGACCGGGTAATTTAACAATTTGACATAAATTAAATAATGTACTTGCTATTTTCGCTATTCATAAGCCTATTGTGCGACTTGTTTTAGAAGCAGCAAGGCTCTGCGAAACGACATTTTTCCTGCTCTCATCTCGTCAGCCCAGTATTCCATTGATCTTTTGTTGTCATGGTAGCTCCACCTTGCGATTGCAATGTATTATAATAAGGGAAGCGTTCAATGCAGAACTACTCGAAGTGAGCCCTCTTAGCGTAGCTATAAAGTTTTTATTAATATCGCGCAGGCGGGCCTACCCATGACAAGAAGTACTTGTATAAATCAACAAAGGGATTTTCACTGGTAAAGCTACACACGTAAGAACGTGCAAGCAACCAGCTTTACATGCCGTAAAATATGGCCGCCGCACATACTGATAATGTTTGGCGGCTCACGCACGAGCGAAATGCCAATTATCAACATTATTGCCGTTCAATTTGGACTGACATCAAATGCTATACAACGCATCCTTCACACTGTTGCACATACTATGTGGACATGTGTTAGTTGCCCGTAAGATTGCTATTGACATGTGTTTAATTGTGGAATTAACACCGGCTTATCATATGATCAGTTTTAAGTCTCGCGCAGTATAACATTTTGAATGATTGCAGTTTATTGGGATGAACCACCACCACACCCCGAAATCTCCACCACCACTACAACCACCGCCACCACTTCCACCACCACCACCTCAACCACCACCACCGCAACGACCGCAACCACAACCTCTGCAACTACCACCACCGCAGCCACTACCAGAGCACAAAACTTTAGTTGCAGCATGCATACATATGTGATCCCAGTGTAGTAATCGATATTGATCCTAAACATTCTACCTGCTATGCTCTATAATAGTGCTCTGCAGTGCCTGCTGTGAGTTCACATACGATCGCCTGGATGGCGAATAAAACTTGTATCAGCGAATTCTAGCCAAGGAAGCTGTCTTCGAATGGTGTGTGGTCGAAGCAGAAATGTCAGCTGAATACATCATTGTAAGCTGCAGCCAGAGTACGGTTACAGTATAGTTATTCGAAACACTGGAAGAAGAAGAATGCTTAGGTGTTTGCTATCTGTGAGAACATTCCAAAACTGTCGAATGATGATTAAGATGCCAATTTGTTTTGTCTGGTGATTGGTATTGTAGCAAGTTTGTTCCTAGTTTAGGCTCAATTTATCTGCAATTATGACACCTGGAATCTGAGATGATTGCCTGAAATATGCGAATCATTCATGGCTGATATTGTCAGCATTACATGATTGCTACGAAGAAAACTCGTCCATACCTCATCGTCCAACATGAAAAAGGCAGATATATGTGTAATGTATTTTGTATACATTGACTGAACCTGCACAGGATTCGCTTTATTGCCTTAGAGGCACGGATAGGTAAACAGTCAACAGCAACGGTGCTAGCAAAAAGCAGGTACAAAAATATAATACTGGAGCACGGTTCGTCGTCAGTATACAAGACACGTTACCACCAATCTCC
Organism: Urechis unicinctus; assembly: GCA_034190875.2. Taxonomy (NCBI): domain Eukaryota; kingdom Metazoa; phylum Annelida; class Polychaeta; order Xenopneusta; family Urechidae; genus Urechis; species Urechis unicinctus. Next base: position 58,526,075 of record CM067357.1, on the reverse strand, counting down.
ACCAACAGCTAGGCTGAACAATGTATGTATTTAAAAAGGCTGGTCTTTAGCCTTTGCTTTGTTTGATTGTTTTATTTTCATGCATCAGTGGAGGGTCACGGTAATTTACGACCCATTTTACTGCCAGTACATACGGTGATTGTTTCTCTTCTATTAGTTTTGATGTTTTGATTTTACATGCATTGGCTATTAAAAGTGATGTGCAAGATAAAAGTGATGCAAATATCACAGAGATGCAGTAATAAACCTCAATAACAATACACCTTGATATAGGCAAATATAAACCAGGTGATGCAGCAGATAAATTGACTGAATAACAAAGAAGAAATGTTTGTGAGCAATATTGCTTGGTTTTCATAGGTGGCATTCCTTAAGTTCCGACATGGTTCAGACTTTAGCGTCCTGTGGATTTTATTACTGCACATATGGTTCAGGACACTGATAGTAACACGACAATATATTCGTAGAAAGGGCAAATTCATCCTTTCATATCATCTTCTGACACTTTCAACGACGTCTGCACAGGTAACAGATGTAGATATGTAGCATATGTAAAACAGGTAGCAGGTGTGCACAAGTAGCAAGTTTAAGACAGGTAGTAGGTGCATACAGGTAGCATGTAAAACAGAGATAGCAGGTGTACACAGGTAGCAGATGTACACAGGTAGCAGGTGTAACGCGGGTAGCAGGTGTACACAGATAGCAGGTGTAACACAGGTATCAGGTGTGCACAGGTATCTGATGTACACTGCTAACAGGTATAGATAGGTAGCAGGTTTAACACAGGTAGCAGGTGTACACAGAAAGCAGGCGTACTCATTCATCATGTTGTACAAACATCTATTAGGTAGGTTGCTTGCATTTAGGCTGACTCACTTCTATGAAGCAGCAATTCCAGAAACACACATTGTCTTTTCTGGCGAATCGAGCATGCCTAAACAGATATACAGCTACCGTACATTACCGTTACATTCTTGTTACCTATATCGAATGTACTGACGTTCTAAATGACCAAAACGTGGAACAACTTACAAATGATACATAATACAGCTGTCTTCGATACAAGTTTTATCCATATCGGTTCCACTCACCCAGTGATATAACGGAGCTCATTCACTCCCAGCAACCTCTTCATACACGACAAGCATGCAAGCTATGTTTCAATTTGTATGAATGATTATAGCAGAGATGACCAAAGTGGTTATTGTTCAGCATTTGTTTATTCATAGTATATGTTATATGTAATGAGAAAACAATTATAATTGAAAAATGTTCCGCAATGATTCATTTTCTTAAAAAAAGTTGCTGGTGCGACGACAAATGAGGCCTTTCGTCGTCTTGTTATTTCCGTAAGCGTCAGTTGATATTGAAATACATGTAAAACGTTCGAACTATTTCACGAGTACACCCTTTGAAATGAGTACCATGGTGGTAATGCATTACTGCATTGAAAACTATATTTGTGTGAGGGAAGGTGTAGAAAAGTCTGCCAAGACACAATTCTATATCATCTTAAGACCAAGACACATTTATCATAAATATTTAAATTGACTCGTGGCTGTAATACTACTGGATCTAATCGTCTGTCATTTGAAAACTTTCTGATCATCATGCCTCATTCCAGTCATGATCTAGGAGATTGGGTCCCTCAAATGATCCTAATAAACGTACCCAAATGCGAGGTACTGACGGATAACTCTATCAAACACCATTTCATAGCATAGCACAACAGATCTTATTAGTTGTAGTAACACCGAGATGTTCTGTAGAAAGCAATGATCATAACGGACGGACGCGCAATTATTATGGGACTAGTGCAAACGTACATCTTTAATGTTCATTTAGTTTTTCATGTTCATTAAAGGATAATACTCGTCTACCGTTCCAGGATGCAGCTATCGTCAAAAGTTGGAGCTCTGTAGATAGATGCATGCTATCAAGCGGTATGAGGAAAAAAACACCCTTTTTTCGTTTACCTCAGTGGTCGCTGCAATACAAGGTGGCGTTAAAGCACACCAGGGAATCTACGCTTTAAAATAACAATGGCCATCAGACATCACAATTGTATAGGGACATTGATTATTGCGAAATAGGCAAGAAAACGCCGACAGGCGAGGATATTGGCTTGTATGAATGCCAATCGCTTTTGTACTGCTCATCTCTATATGCCAGTGATTCCATGAACCGCAACTGCCATTGTTGCTACAGAAACGCCGATAAACAGTATTCGCCTTGCTATTCTTGGTGCAATTATGAAAGCCGTATGCTGTCTTTACATATTTGTACAGAAAGTGGAATAATAGAATATGATTGAAACGGAAGTCTGTTACAATAAAGCATTACTTTCCGTTGAATGATTATTTAGCTCCAGCATTTAACTTTGTTCCACCTTATTTAACACTATCACTTTTCATTATTTTCAAACACATTGCTTTGACATACTAGACTAAGTCACAGCTACTCCGTATAATATTCATTGTCCGTTAAGTATTTTACACGAACGCTAAACACATGATGCTACACTTTGATGATGCTTTGTTTCCAATTCATTTATTATTGATGCATGCGGATGTCAGGACTTTGATATTTGGTGTTGTTGTATCAAGACAATAGGTCCACCATTTCTGACAAGTAAGGATCCATTGAGTACAGGGTAAATCTCACGTTACCCCTACGAGAGGTTATTTGTCTTCATTAGTCGGTTACAGCACCTCAGGTGTGCACCCTATCCTGGTACAGTAGATCAGTACGCATATGAACAGATGATCAATGTCTTTTATTGTCCAAGCCCTCAGTGTACGAACGATTGGGACAAACTAATATGCAGTACATGGGCCCCTCCTCCATCATTATTTTGCTACTGCATAACTATGCGCTTCACCTCATAACGACAAAGCGGCCCATGACGTCATTCCCGAGGCACAAGCTCCAATGTTTATATAAAAGGTCAAAATGTCATGTTTTATGCGACAATTGGTTGACTGCATGATGTTTGCAAGTAATAATTGCAAATGGGCGATGCAGCATGTATGGTAGTTCTGTAAATGAAGTGTCTAGATTTCCTGTATCGATGATATATATTGATTGCTCAATCCTTATTTCAAGTTATTTCATCCTCTTGATTAATCAGATTTCAGTCCGTTTAGTTGTTATAGCTTGCATTCTTTCGAACTATGAGCATCTGTACTGTCTAATTATGTTATATACTGAAGTTAAATAAGAGGGTTCACTTTGAGTGGCCCTGTGGTGATCGCTTCCCTAATTATAATACAATCCTTAGATTGTGGTACCCGTGAAAAACAAAAAATCACCCGGAAATACTAGACTGTCGTCGCTGCGAATGATGAGAGCGGAAAAATGTCGTTTTGCAAGTCCTCTCCGCTACCAAAACACAGGCTTAAATAAAACGCAAATAACAACTGTTAAAAATAAATTCGCCTCTGCCTGCGTCCGCGGCATTTACTACCCCTGATCTTTTATTTATGTGGTGATATTATATTGTCATCAACCGTGTAGATCGAGGGAACTGGCCCGGGGTAGACATTATCATTTGTTGGCTTGTAAGGGATATGTGACGAGTTAATAGATTCGATAAGCTGTGTGGGGATTATGAAATTACATGAAATCCACCAGCGTCAACAGGCGACGATACCATTACATCAAAACAACATCACGTGGAAACGTTGATCCGACGTCTTGGGGTCGGCATCTGGAGTCAGCAGATTGGTCGGGGCTTCCACGGCTCCGAATTAATCAGAGAATTCCAGGCGGTTTTAAGGGACGTTACAAGAAAGCTACACACTGCGGCTCACAGGTGGCGTCTTCACATTTCGTCGTGGGCTGTGTTTGAGCAAACCCTCTTAGCGTAGATATAAACTCTTTGGTTATATACTGAGCTATACAGACCTTGTCACATATCGATATATACCTTTATATATAGGCTATATGTGTATAAATATAGCACACAGGTTAATGTATACTGCAAGTTGCCATTTATTTGCCACCAACGATAGTTAGCTGACCAGTCTTCCAACCGTCATGAATGCTTTACAATCATAGATATAAAGTAGTGTAGATAATCATCGCTTGTGAGTTGATGGAAGGTTTGCACTTCAATGTATACTTTGATATATAAATACGACCTTTCGTAGACAAAAGTGTATATATGGTCACCATCTGTCAATGTAGCTAAGTGGGGTCATTCAAGTGGCATGCTTGTATAACTCGTCGGATTTCCATTATATTACAGTGGCAATGATGACTTTTTGGGACCATAGATTGGCTTATCACTAGGTTCGGGAAACTATCCCACAGTCATCCATACTTGCTATCTTGCACTACAGCAGTACAATATTACTTTAGTAAGAATGGCTGTCTTGGCGGAATAATATTGGTCACACAGGCATCCGAGCATATTGCAATACTTCAAGGCTGTTGCCATGGAAATAACAGGTTACACTGTACGCCTTTATGCAGTCAGTTTCAGTCAACCAAATGATGCGCCAGGTGACAAGGGCATACATCATTCAAAAGAGAATCTTCAAATTGTAATAATCACCATTATGTTTCTTGTATGTTCAATAAATAGCTGTAGAATAAAATTTGCATTCTCTCAACACTCTGCATAAAATCTATAAAACACAACGGTAGCCGCAATTTAACGTTCTGTATTATTTCATCAATGCAAGTTATCTTTATTATTATATCACAAAAATTAAAGGATTCAAGCATGTTGGTGACGAGCGCATATATTCATCGGATGTTGCTGGCTGGAGGAGTTTGTGCTATATGTTTTGTCATATGGTCTTCCATAATATCCATGCTTAAGCGGGTCTGTGACGTCATCTGCGTAGAACACTGACGCTTATGAGAAATTAGGTATTTCACAAAGAGCAGTTCCGGTGACAGTGCATACGGAAGTTAGTGTTCTCGGGGCTTTGTGGCCCATCATGTCAGAAGAGATCAAGCCGTTAGTGTTTAGTTTGATGTAAATGTTCATTGTCGCGGATACGGGTGTCTAAACATGTCAATTTAAGAACACCAATTGTACTGGGTGGTATGCTTATATATCAACCAAAGTGTTCTCGTGAATGTTGACCCATCGTAGGCTTCAACAAAATGTAAAAGTAGCTAAAAAATATTTGTCTGAATTCATCAAATAATATTCCATTGTGGGCTGTAGAGCGCCCACATAAATAATGTTCGATGTTGAATTTCGACCTATATATAGTACATTGCACAAAATGAGTATTGATCAAACACTGTTCATCAAATAAAGACAGCAAGTTCATAGACAATGATTCGGTGATTATACCAGTCATGCAGAACTCTTCAGATTGATTTCTCATATGGTGATTACATAATTATTGGTCAGCATCCATATCTTTATTGATGCTAACGGCAACTGCTCCGCAATACGTTGACTGATGTTAAGCAATAAGTTCCGCAGCTTTTCTCATTCCAGAAAGTTTTGATATATTTCTCACATGATCCTTGCCTTTTGATGAGGTGTAAATATAGTCTTCTGTCTAAAAACATGGAACAATATAAATGTCAATGCGAACTCCATGATATACAAACAATAGATCTCTTAGGTCCAACAAGCTCTTGCGCCGATATGTCAAACATGATGACGATTTAACGAAAGAATGCGATGATGTAGCATATTTGATACTAACCTCAAACATATTGTTCACACAATGGCTCTTATGAGATGTCAAAGATGGCCGAGTGGGTAACATTTTCTGTTATTCGCGGGATTTTCTCGGTTCTAGATTAGGGACAAAATTCTGTAATTGCGTAATTATTATCAACAAATATACTTGATCTTGTGACCATAGATTGCGTCATCAATAAATTCTTAAGTTTTTTTGATTCGACAATGTTTTTGCATGCTGCAGTGTAGCATATGCGATGCTTACCTCTTCTACAACTTAGATTTATGGATGCTTGATAATAATTATTTATTTTACATACCATGCATAAGATTATGAGATGTTAAGGTTGCGGAGCGGGTTAAATTTGGTTTTACATATATTCGCTAATATACTATTACTATCATTCGCAATACCGGTGTGACTTCGGCCTAGATTTCTGAGATCCACTTCTTGTCTTGCAATATCCTGTAATTGTAAAAGTATTATCAACAAATATAGTTCATTGTTTAGACCATTGATATTTTCATGGCAATTTTCACATAAGCGATATATCACGTCAACACATTTGTACTGTAGTTTTGTTTACATGGGCGTCTTAATGTGTTAATTACACACGCGTAAGAATCCAAGTTTACAGTAACTTCTTAAGGTCGTTGCAAGTGAAATGAAAAGAACTTCGTTTGCCACATTAGATGCTGAGACAATAGGTTGCGTTACAATACACGATGGACCCTGCCCGATCATATAACCCAGATTACCGGATCTCACTTTTGTATTGGGTCAATATATATTTTGAAACAAGCAAGAAAACGCTATCATAGGGAGAATTAGCTACTACACAATGACTACCGCAGCTCTTTATATTGGATGGCATGATTGCCCAAGGCTATTCTACTGCTCATCTGTAGGTGCCAGCAATCAATGAGTTCCGATTGGGAATTCCATTGTTGCTACAACTACACCAACCAACAGAAAGTGCCTTGCTATGATAGGCCCAGTAATGCTAAAGAAAAACAACCAATAATTGGAGTGGAATAGAATAAATGAAACGGCAGTCTATTAGGATGGGGCACCGCTCTTTGTTGGACGATCACAGATTACTTACCTTTTATCTAATATTAACACCATCACACTTCCTCTTTTATAGTACATTCATTTGATCACTGTGTCTACGGCTTAATCACATTTTCCCTATTCATTGACTAGTAATTATTTCACACGAACGCTATAAACTAGAAAAAGACAATCCTGTCCACCTTCTATTAGCATTCAAGACGTGATATATAATAAGCTATGTTTCATTTTAATTATTATTGGTGTATGCGCCTGTCAGCAATTGAAAAACCCTCTGCTAAATAATGGATCGAGTGTTGCTGCGTCAAGCCGATACACTTACCAGTGCAGACAACAAGGATTCCACAGGAACTTGGTTAATTACAGGATACCCCTAGGAGAGGTGATTGTCGTCATTAGTCGTTCACCACACTTCAAGTGCTCACACTGGCCCGGTGCAGGAGATCACGATATGAGCTGATAATGGTACGGTATTTGCTGTTCAAGCCTCATGCGCACGATTTCAACACAGAGAAGTTAGATCCGTCTTCGGATGGCTTCTGCGGCCAGATTATGATGTATGATTTCTCTTTTTTATCAAAAGTCAGTGTTATGGAATCGATTATGTTGCAGTTGATTTACGGAATATAGAGGAGAGGATATTGGCTGTATGTTGCTGACATACGTCCCATAATGATATTTAGAGTAGACTTGAATCCCGCCTTCAGTGTTGGGATGGATAACAGGTAAATAACAAACGTTAATCAAACTTCAATTGACCCTAAATTATATAATAATGTCCTTTTGATTGGAGAATTCCCAACGCTCACATGTAAATAGGAATATACGCCACGGAAGTGCAGCGACGCCGAACGACAGTGTTTGTGTTAAGGCAGAGCCGGCGGTTTGACAAAAATGATTGTGCCAATCATCAATTACTGCTCTCGAATTCCAGTTGAGCATCGTTGGGTCATGTAGCATGGAACAGGTAGACAATGGGCACTTTATCACGATCACGTGAACAAATTCGTCTGATTGATGTTCGTCTGATTGATGTGTGAAACTAACCGATCCAGGGGATAATTACCTGTTTAATCTGCTCATTACTCGTCAACATGATGCGGCTTTAACATTATCAACTTCACGTCTTGAGGCTTTAGTATATATTCAGTGCAATTGCATCACCTCATAGCGACAATAGACAACGCGGCACGTGACAACAGTTTGGCGGCACATACTCAGATGTTGAATATGTTAGTCTGCAGAGTTATGTTTGATGTGATTATGCGTTGCCTGTTAATGCAAACAGTCATTGATGTGTTAGATGTATCAATCTATTCAACGGACAGGGTATTATTTGCATCGGGGACCACTAAAATTATAAATAGCATCCTCTGACGTCGAATAATAATCAGGCGGTTATTGAAAGATGAGTAGTATATTTACTACTAGGTGAATGTCATATAAAGCTCGTGTGATCTATGTATTTGAATCGGAGATGGGGCAAACAAACCCATTGTCACAGGGTCATTGCGAACACTCATATCAGAAGGCAATGAACTGAGGGAGGATGGTGAGCGGTCGGCGATAGATAGGTTTCTCATGGCTACTGTGCTAGTCAGAAAAATGAGTGGGAATGAAGTTGCTGGATCAGGATATCTATTCGTTAGTTTCTTTGCGGAACTAAATGCAATTATAACCAAGCAGACATTACCGACTTATGAGCAATTATATCAAGTTAATAATTAAAGAACCTATCACATTCTATTTTCATGAAGTCGGATAGTATTTCCTGCGCAATCAAATACATACGTGCTGTTATGTGCATACCTCAAAATCTTACTGTACACAGCTGACTTGTTCAAACAAGGATATTAATGCTACTGCCAATGGAGTTATGCAGTTGCACCA
>CM067357.1:58424954-58512454 GCA_034190875.2 Urechis unicinctus | reverse complement strand
TAGCCGTCCAGTTATCAATGTAAAGTCACAGGCAACATTAAGCATATAGATAATCTAAACATTATGACGAAGCAATGCCATTGTGCGCCTTCTCAAGCAGATATACAAACATGCAGAGCGGTCACATTCCATTATAACAAGTGCTAGTCAAATAGTTCTGTTCCATTATATTTGCAAATTTCGATATTTAGTCCACGAATAGTTGATTTGATAGCCGATTGGCGGTGTCACAATCTTCCTACTGTTCAAATGAACATCAAGCGTATTTAAAACTGAACTTATTAAGTAACCCTGTTGTGTTTGACGCGTTATTTCATTGTGGCTTGTCAAGGAACCCTTATATTGAAATAAATCAATGTAGGAATAATCAAGTGAGTCTGATTGTACACAAGTGAATGACCTAGACAAGAGGTGGGGTTAATGCCTCTGATGAGGACTAGAAGACTTTCCAAAGCATATGTCACCCATAGTATACCACATGATATAATGATCTCCAGTCGCACGATAGCTATGAATCACGCAGTACAAAACCTGTTCACATCCAACCGATTTCTGGGAATTAAATTTCAGGACACAATGATCAACACACTATATGCAACATACGCAACCGTTATTATCGGTAATGATTGGGTTTTTGCGTAGGTTTTAATGGTAGCTAAGTTTGAAGGTCACCAGGTGAAGCACAGTACACATTGCATAGAGGTAGCAAAAATATCATTGAAACGTATAAATGTCTTAAAAATGTTTTTATAGATAGTAAAAAAGTGACATACGATATGATCAGCACATCGTAATAGTACTGCCCAGCTTTAGTTTACTTCAATGAAAGATGTCGTTTTTTAGGAACTCATTACACCGCCGATCCAATTACTTGTGCCTGTGTTTGAAGTAAACCGTGGCTGTTGCACTAATCAACCCGGATGTTTTGTTTGTTAGAAACGTTATTCTTGATGTTTTGCCTTGATGCCTTGATGTTTTGGACTTCCTGACATTGGCAGGTAATGTAGCTTTCAGTGTCGCGCTAACGGGAATGCTTGACCAAGTTGTGTATGATTATCTTCACCCCAGCAGTCGTTTATCTCTTGACTGCACGAATACCGAGCTACAGCTGCATATGACACGCTGTGACTGTTAACGACGGGGTAACACGATCTGTTAATGATGAAAACATCTCACGGCGCGCCTGATATAAAATAAATCATAATGCGTTTATATTCCATGGACATTTTGTAATTTGCGTGTTTGCAATGACAATAGATCATCATCATCATCATCATCATCATCATCATCATCATCATCATCATCATCATCATCATCATCATCATCATCATAATCATCATCATCATCATCATCATTACATCATCATCATCATCATATTATTATTATTAACATCATTACCATATAATCATCATATCATCATCATCATCTTTATCATCGGTATCATCATCATCACATTATTGTTTGTATAGATTGCAGAACATTATACAAATCATGAAATTCGCTTTCTACACAGTTTATCTGATGTGTAATAACGTAAAAAAGAAGTCGCTATTGACGCGATTCGTCACATCTACCCTGCTGCGACACTCTTGTAGCACTTACAGAAAACCAGTGTACAAAAGGCCCGATACGAAGTATGTCCCTAATTTTATACAGTATATGCACGTCGAACCAGCTCATATTTGTATTGTTCATTGCAAATAAAATGACTGTTAATACATTAATCGAAAGAAATAAAATATATCTACCTTGCGACAGCCCTGCCTCTGTATCTTCCCAACATGTCTACCTACATCATGATCGATCAAGGAGAGGCTATAATGAGTAAGAAAAAAACCTTGCGCCCAAGGTAAGCGATTTACACTTCACTCATGGTCTTATGTGTTTAATCACATTAGTAGAAACCTGCGGCATGATCACATCATCTACATATTTCAGATTGTAAATGGATTAAGAGCGCTCACTCGAGTCTCCTGCCCGAGGAGGTATGTGAAGACGCCATCTGTGAGCCGAAGCGTTATTGTCATAGCGTCTCTTAAAACTATGTGAAATTTTCTGTGTAATTTGGAGCTGTAGTCGCCTCGAACAATCAGATGATTCCATATCGTTAACAGCCGCCGAGCCCCGAGACGTTGGATCAACAGTCCCATGTGATTTTGTTGATTTCATGGTATCGTTGCCTGATGACCGGGGTTTCTTTCGTGTAATTTCATAATCGTCACGCAGCTAGGCGTAGCTGTAAACTCCTCGCTAGAGACCTTCACTTCCCCCTGATATGCAAGCAAATTTTATGTCGACCCCAGGCACGTACCTCGCTTCAGAAAGTTATTGACAATCTAAAACTACCATCCACAGTGCGGACATCAAAGATCGAGGATCGTAAACTGCGCGAACACCGTTAGAGGCGAACTGTTTTCGGTAGGTGCACCTCAGACCGGGTAATTTATCAATTTGACATATATTAAATAATGTACTTGCTATTTTCGCTATTCATAAGCCTATTGTGCGACTTGTTTTAGAAGCAGCAAGGCTCTGCTAAACGACATTTTTCCTGCTCTCATCTCGTCAGCCCAGTATTCCATTGATCTTTTGCTGTCATGGTAGCTCCACCTTGCGATTGCAATGTATTATAATAAGGGAAGCGTTCAATGCAGAACTACTCGAAGTTAGCCCTCTTAGCGTAGCTATAAAGTTTTTATTAATATCGCGCGGGCGGGCCTACCCATGACAAGAAGTACTTGTATAAATCAACAAATGGATTTTCACTGGTAAAGCTACACACGTAAGAACGTGCAAGCAACCAGCTTTACATGCCGTAAAATATGGCCGCCGCACATACTGATAATGTTTGGCGGCTCACGCACGAGTGAAATGCCAATTATCAACATTATTGCCGTTCATTTGTGACTGACATCAAATGCTATACAAGGCATCCTTCACACTGTTGCACATACTATGTGGACATGTGTTAGTTGCCCGTAAGATTGCTATTGACATGTGTTTAATTGTGGAATTAACACCGGCTTATCATATGATCAGTTTTAAGTCTCGCGCAGTATAACATTTTCGAATGATTGCAGTTTACTGGGATGAACCACCACCACACCCCGAAATCTCCACCACCACTACAACCACCGCCACCACTTCCACCACCACCACCTCAACCACCACCACCGCAACCACCGCAACCACAACCTCTGCAACTACCACCACCGCAGCCACTACCAGAGCACAAAACTTTAGTTGCAGCATGCATACATATGTGATCCCAGTGTGTAGTAATCGATATTGATCCTAAACATTCTACCTGCTATGCTCTATAATAGTGCTCTGCAGCGCCTGCTGTGAGTTCACATACGATCGCCTGGATGGCGAATAAAACTTGTATCAGCGAATTCTAGCCAAGGAAGCTGTCTTCGAATGGTGTGTGGTCGAAGCAGAAATGTCAGCTGAATACATCATTGTAAGCTGCAGCCAGAGTACGGTTACAGTATAGTTCTTCGAAACATTGGAAGAAGAAGAATGCTTAGGTGTTTGCTGTCTGTGAGAACATTCCAAAACTGTCAAATGATGATTAAGATGCCAATTTGTTTTGTCTGGTGATTGGTATTGTTGCAAGTTTGTTCCTACTTTAGGCTCAATTTATCTGCAATTATGACACCTGGAATCTGAGATGATTGCCTGAAATATGCGAATCATTCATGGCTGATATTGTCAGCATTACATGATTGCTACGAAGAAAACTCGTCCATACCTCATCGTCCAACATGAAAAAGGCAGATATATGTGTAATGTGTTTTTTATACATTGACTGAACCTGCACAGGATTCGCTTTAATGCCTTAGAGGCACGGATAGGTAAACAGTCAACAGCAACGGTGCTAGCAAAAGCAGGTACAACAATATAATACTGGAGCACGGTTCGTCCTCAGTATACAAGATACGTTACCAGCAGTCTCCACCAACAGCTAGGCTGAACAATGTATGTATTTAAAAAGGCTGGTCTTTAGCCTTTGCTTTGTTTGATTATTTTCATGCATCAGTGGAGGGTCACGGTAATTTACGACCCATTTTACTGCAAGTACATACGGTGATTGTTTCTCTTCTATTAGTTTTGATGTTTTGATTTTCCATGCATTGGCTATTAAAAGTGATGTGCAAGATAAAAGTGATGCAAATATCACAGAGATGCAGTAATAAACCTCAATAACAATACACCTTGATATAGGCAGATATAAACCAGGTGATGCAGCAGATAAATTGACTGAATAACAAAGAAGGAATGTTTGTGAGCAATATTGCTTGGTTTTCATAGGTGGCATTCCTTAAGTTCCGACATGGTTCAGACTTTAGCGTCCTGTGGATTTATTACTGCACATATGGTTCAGGACACTGATATTACCACGACAATATATTCGTAGAAAGGGCAAATTCATCCTTTCATATCATCCTCTGACACTTTCAACGACGTCTGCACAGGTAACAGATGTAGATATGTAGCATATGTAAAACAGGTAGCAGGTGTGCACAAGTAGCAAGTTTAAGACAGGTAGTAGGTGCATACAGGTAGCATGTAAAACAGAGATAGCAGGTGTACACAGGTAGCAGATGTACACAGGTAGCAGGTGTAACGCGGGTAGCAGGTGTACACAGATAGCAGGTGTAACACAGGTATCAGGTGTGCACAGGTATCTGATGTACACTGCTAACAGGTATAGATAGGTAGCAGGTTTAACACAGGTAGCAGGTGTACACAGATAGCAGGCGTACTCATTCATCATGTTGTACAAACATCTATTAGGTAGGTTGCTTGCATTTAGGCTGACTCACTTCTATGAAGCAGCAATTCCAGAAACACACATTGTCTTTTCTGGCGAATCGAGCATGCCTAAACAGATATACAGCTACCGTACATTACCGTTACATTCTTGTTACCTATATCGAATGTACTGACGTTCTAAATGACCAAAACGTGGAACAACTTACAAATGATACATAATACAGCTGTGTCTTCGATACAAGTTTTATCCATATCGGTTCCACTCACCCAGTGATATAACGGAGCTCATTCACTCCCAGCAACCTCTTCATACACGACAAGCATGCAAGCTATGTTTCAATTTGTATGAATGATTATAGCAGAGATGACCAAAGTGGTTATTGTTCAGCATTTGTTTATTCATAGTATATGTTATATGTAATGAGAAAACAATTATAATTGAAAAATGTTCCGCAATGATTAATTTTCTTAAAAAAAGTTGCTGGTGCGACGATAAATGAGGCCTTTCGTCGTCTTGTTATTTCCGTAAGCGTCAGTAGATATTGAAATACATGTAAAACGTTCGAACTATTTCACGAGTACACCCTTTGAAATGAGTATCATGGTGGTAACGCATTACTGCATTGAAAACTATATTTGCGCGATGGAAGGTGTAGAAAAGTCTGCCAAGACACCATTCTATATCATCTTAAAACCAAGACACATTTATCATAAATATTTAAATCGACTCGTGGCTGTAATACTACTGGATCTAATCGTCTGTTATTTGAAATCTTTCTCATCATCATGCCTCATTCCAGTCATGATCTAGGAGATTGGGTCCCTCAAATGATCCTAATAAACGTACCCAAATGCGAGGTACTGACGGATAACCCTACCAAACACCGTTTCATAGCATAGCACAACAGATCTTATTAGTTGTAGTAACACCGAGATGGTTTCTGTAGAAAGCAAGGATCATAACGGACGGATGAGCAATCATTATGACACTAGTGCAAACGTACATCTTTAATGTTCATTTCGTTTTTCATGTTCTTTAAAAGGATAATACTCGTCTACCGTTCGAGGATGCAGCTATCGTCAAAAGTTGGAGCTTTGTGGATAGATGCATGCTGTCAAGCGGTATGAGAAAAAAACACCCTTTTTTCGTTTGCCACAGTTGTCGCTGCAAAACGAGGTGGCGTTAAAGCACACCAGGGAATCTACGCTTTAAAATAACAATGGTAACCAGACATCACCATTGTATAGGGACATTGATTATTGCGAAATAGGCAAGAAAACGCCGACAGGCGAGGATATTGGCTTGTATGAATGCCAATTGCTTTTGTACTGCTCATCTCTATATGCCAGTGATTCCATGAAGCCCGATCGCAACTGCCATTGTTGCTACAGCAACGCCGATAAAAAGTATTCGCCTTGCTATTCTTGGTGCAATTATGAAAGCCGTATGCTGTCATTACATATTTGTACATAAACTGGAATGGTAGAATATGATTGAAACCGAAGTCTGTTACAATAAAGAATTACTCTCCGTTGAATGATTATTTATTCTCAGCATTTAACTTTGTTCCACCTAATTTAACAATATCACTTTTCATTATTTTCAAACACATTGCTTTGACATACTAGACTAAGTCACAACTACTGCGCATAATATTCATTGTCCGTTAAGTATTTTACACGAACGCTGGACACAAGATACTACACTTTCATGATGCTTTGTTTCCAATTCATTTATTATTGATGCATGCGAATGTCAGGATTTCTACATTTGGTGTTGTTGTATCAAGTCAATAGGTCCACCAGTGGTGACAAGTAAGGATCCATTGAGTACAGGGTAAATCTCAAGTTACCCCTACGAGAGGTGATTTGTCTTCATTAGTCGGCTACCGCACCTCGGGTGCGCACACTGTCCTGGTGCAGTAGATCATTGTGTACGCATATGAAGAGATGATCAATGTCTTTTATTGTCCAAGCCCTCAGCAGTACGAACGATTGGGACAAACTAGGAAACTATGAACAGTCTTCATAGGGTTAATATGGCTAGTTTCTAGTATATGAAATCTCATTTTCAAAATTCTACTTAATTAATTTCATGAATACATATATGGGCTACATATGAGGCTATGTTGTGCATACAGCTGTCAGCTGATAGACGCGCTAAGCTAGCGTCGCTACCAATCCACGTGGTTATATACGTGCTCAATCAATATTTGATTTTGTTTTCCGCCTATTCTACAAGTCATATCTCTTCAACACCGATCCATTCAACTCACAGCACCGATCCCGTTAACATCCTCTTTCCATCATGCAATTCAACAAGGAAATGTTTCACCGAAAACTTAGGTGCATATTGATGTAATCAATCATACATCATTAGGCTCGAATCCAGGATAACCTATCTTCCTTTTTTATGCTACGTGTCGGCAAATAAATGATGTATTGTTGTTTATATGAACATTGGACAGCGTGGAAGAATTGCGTTTGATTTCACTCTGAAGTCGGTAACTTGAAAAATAAGTTCGTAAAATGATCAGTGTTATGCACAGTGTTTAGTTAGGGTTAAATTAGTTTGTAAAATGATCAGTGTAATGCACTGTATATGTTTAAATAATCGTCCTTTGTCCACCTGCTTATACCTCACAAGACGCACGGAATTATAGTCGTTATCTTCCATCTATTTAACGTTGTCAGCAGATAAATAACCATGTGCGTATTATTGGATTCGTTATAAATGTCAAGTCAATACGTCTACCAGCGCCGAAAAACAAGGTCAAACCTGGAACTCGGCTAATCGCAGGTTACCCTGAGGTGATTTGTCTTCATAAGCTGTTAACCCCCAACCCCCCCCCCCCCACCCCTCCGGCGGGTGCTCCCACTAGCCTTGTGCAGTAGATCATGATATACTCATGTGAGAAAATGGCTAAATGTATTTTATTGTTCACGCTCCGTGCTCAACGAACGATTGCGACGACGCAGATAACTAAGAAGAGTCTTTGAGAGGCCTATATGGCTATTTGTTTTTACATACAAAAAAAATGGATAACTTTGTGTGACTTAATTCAATACCATGGCATCGAGTGCGCTTCAATTGAAATTTTGAATATGAAAGAGATGCATAGCGCTTAGTAGATGTTTTGCGATTCAGTGGCCGTGTATTGATAGCATACATTATGCTGAAATTAGAGAGATGGACAGCACGTATTACTGTAGATGAGATTGTCAATCATATATCAATGGACCCTTAATCCGTTGGAGGTACAACAGTGCCCTCGTAACAAGAAAAATGCAAACACTCATGTGGCCATAAAGATATACCCAGCGCAAGTGAACCACTGCCCGAGATGGCATTTTGTGTTGGTGCAGGTCTGTGAAAGTGTGATTTATATGGCAATCATCCATCATCGCATTAAAATGCAACATATTGACTACCGGCTTCATAATATGCAGTACATGGGTCCCTCCTCCACCACTATTTTGCTACTGCATAGCTATGCGCTTCACCTCATAACGACAAAGCGGTCCATGACATCATTCCCGAGGCACATGCTCCAATGTTGATATAAAAGGTCAAAATGTCATGTTTTATGCGACAATTGGTTGACTGCATGATGTTTGCAAGTAATGAATGCAAATGGGCGAGGCAGCATGTATGGCAGTTCTGTTAATGAAGTGTCTAGATTTCCTGTACCGATGATATGTATTGATTGCTCAATCCTTATTTCAAGTTATTTCATCCTCTTGATTAATCAGATTTCACTCCGTTTAGTTGTTATAGCTTGCATTCTTTTGAACTATGAGCATCTGTACTGTTTAATTATGTTATATACTGAAGTTAAATAAGAGGGTTAACTTTGAGTGGCCTTGTGGTGATCGCTTCCCTAATTATAATACAATCGTTAGATTGTGGTACCCGTGAAAAACACAAAATCACCCGGAAATACTAGACTGTCGTCACTGCAAATGATGAGAGCGGAAAAATGTCGTTTTGCAAGGCCTTTCCGCTACCAAAACACAGGCTTAAAATAAAACGCAAATAACAACTTTTAGAAACAAAAATCTTTTATTTATGTGGTGATATTATATTGTCATCAACCGTGTATAGCGAGGGAACTGGCCCGGGGTAGACATTATTATTTGTTGGCTTGTAAGGGATATGTGAAGAGTTAATAGATTCGATAATCTGTGTGGGGATTATGAAATTACATGAAATACACAGTGTCAACAGGCGACGATACCATTAAATCAAAACAACATCACGTGGGATTGTTTATCCGACGTCTTGGGTTCGGCGACTGGAGTCAGCTGATTGGTCGGGGCTTCCACGGCTCCGAATTAATCAGAGAACTCCAGGCGGTTTTAAGGGACGCTATAACAAAACTACACACTACAAAACTACGCCGTCGCGGGCTGTGCTTGCTGGAGCGAACTCTTTTAGCTTAGCTATTACCTCTGACGTTATATACTGAGCTATACAGACCTTTGTCATATATCAATATATACCTTTCCATTTGGGCTATTAGTGTATATAAGTACAGCACACAGGTTAATGTATACTGCAAGTTGCCTTTTATTTGCCACCAACGATAGGCACCTGACTGGTCCATCAACCGTCATGAATGCTTGACAAGCATAATAAATGGAAAGTAGTGTAGATAATCACCGCTCTTGGGTAAATGGAAGGTTTGCACTTCAATTTATATTTTGATGTAGCAATACGACCTTCCGTAGGCAAAAGTGTATATATAATCACCATCTGTCAATGTGGCTACGTGGGGTCATTCATGTGACATGCTTGTATAGCTGTATTGTGGCTGGTCGGATTTCTAGTATGTAACAGTGGCAATGCAAGGTGTGATGATGTCTCTTTGGGAGCATTGATTGGCTTATATCTAGGCTCGAGAAACTATCCCACAGTCATTTATGCTTGCTATCTTGCACTACTGCAATACAATATTGCTTTAGTACGAATAGTTGTCATGACGAAATGATATTGGTCATCAAGGCATCCAAGCATATTGCGATACTTCGATGCTGTTGCCATGGAAATAACAGGTTACTCTCTGCCCCTTAATACAGTCAGTTTCAGTCACCAAATGATGCGCCAGATGACAAGGACATACGTCATTCAAAAGATAATCTTCTAATCAGAGTAATCACCATTATGTTCAATTATAGCGGTAGTATAAAATTTGCATTCTCCCATCACTCTGCATTAGACCCATAAAATACAGCGGAAGCTGCAATATAACATTCTGAACTTCATCATTAATACAAGCTATCTACATTATAATATCACAAAAATTAAAGGATTCAAGCATGCTGGTGACGAGCGCATATATTCATCGGACGTTGCTGCCTGGAGGAGTGAGTGCTATAGGTTTAGTCATATGGGGTTATTAGTTTGGGGTTACTCGATTGCTTTGGTGATGTTTGGACATTTTTACGAAGGGTCCCTTCATTTCCATGTATTTAGCTTCCTTTGAAATATAGACGTTCGCTAACTCGACGCACGAGGTACCCTACATGACGTATTTAAATTTTGTGCAGTCGATATTCTGCCCTTTTCTTACGGTACATCGATATTGGTCTTTCATCATATGCATGCTTAAGCAGGTCTGTGACGTCATCTTCTTAGAACACTGACGCTCATAACAAATTATGTCGCTCGTCACATTGGACGCTGCAACAATATATAGCGTTACAATACTCGAGGGAACCTGCCCTATCATATAACTCCGATTACCGGATCTCACTATTGTATTGGGGCAATGCATATTTTGAATCAAGCAAAAAAGCGAGCGAGGATTCGCACCTACACAATGACTGCCACAGCTCTTTATATTGGATGGCTTTGAATGCCCACGGTTATTCTACTGGTTAATTACAGGATACCCCTAGGTGAGGCGACTTGTCTTCAATAATCGTTCACCTCACCTCAAGTGCTCACACTGCCCGGTGCAGGAGATCACGATATGAGCTGATAATGGTACGGTATTTACTGTTCAAGCCTCATGCGCATAGAGGAATGTTAGACCAGTCCTCGGATGGCTTTTTTGGTCAGATGATTATACATGATTTCCCTTTTTCATATACAAGCGTTCAAAAGTTGTAGGACGTGTGCATCAATAGTGATGAATATAGTTAAAAAAAAAGGATAACGCTGTTCAGCCGAAATATGCTTGTTATGAAATCGATTATGTTGCAGTTGATTTACGGAATATAAAGGAGATACAGCAACATATTGGCCGTATGTTGCTGATTAATGTACCATAATGATTGTTAGAGCAGACTTTGATACCGCTTTCACTGTTGGGATGGATAGCACGTATTGCCGTAAATAACAAACGTCAATCAAACTTCAATGGACCTTAAATTACATAATAATGTCCTCTTTATAGGTGCATTCCCAACGCTCACATGTCGATAGGAATAAATCACGGAAACGCAGCGACGCCAGACGACGGTGTTTGTGTTAAGGCAGAGCCTTTGGCGGTTGGACATGAATGAGTGTACCAATCATCAATTACTGCTCTCGAATTCCAGTTGAGCATCGTTGGGTCATGTAGCATGAGACGGGTAGACAATGGGCACTTTATCACGATCACGTGAACAAATTCGTCTGATTGATGTTCGTCTGATTGATGTGTGAAACTAACCGATCCAGGGGATACTTACCTGCTTAATCTGCTCATTACTCGTCAACATGTTGCGGCTTTAACATTATCAACTTCACGTCTTGAGACTTTTGTATATATTCAGTGCAATTACTTCACCTCATAGCGACAATAGACAACACGGCCCGTGACAACAGTTTGGTGGCACATGCTCTGATGTTGAATATGTAAGTCTGCAGAGTTATGTTTGATGTGATTATGCGTTGCTTGTAAATGTAAACAGTCATTGACGTGTTACATGTATCAATCTATTCAACGGACAGGGTATTTTTTGCATCGGGGACCACTAAAATTATATATAGCATCCTCTGACGTCCAATAACAACCAGGCGGTTTTTGAAAGGTGAATGTCATTTCAAGCTCCTTTGATCTATGTATTTGAATATTTGATCTATGTATTTGAATCGGAGATGGGGTAAACAAACCCATTGTCGCAGGGTCATTGCGAACACTCATATCAGAAGGCATTGAACTGAGGGAGGATGGGGTGCAGTTGGCGATTGATCGCTTACTCATGGCTACTGGGTCAGTCAGAAGAATGAGTGGGAATGATGTTGCTGGATCAGGATATCTATTCGTTAGTGGAACTAAATGCAATTATAACCAGGCAGACATTACCGACTTATGAGCAATTATATCAAGTCTATAATTAAAGATCTTATCACATTCTATTTTCATGAAGTCGGATAGTACTTCCTGCGCAATCAAATACATACGTGCTATTATGTGCATACCTCAAAATCTTACTGTACACAGCGGCCTTGTTCAATCAAGGACATTAATGCCACTGCCAATGGAGTTATGCAGTTGCACCAATCAGGTTAAATGAGTCAATAAATCATACGAGACAATTCTACCTATGGAAGAGAATAACGTTTATATTCTATATGTGTTGAATGATATTAGTGTTCCACGCTCATATGTGTGACTAACCGTGTTAATCTGGGGAAAATTGAGTTGCGGGTAAAATGATCCTCTGGATTCAGTAGACATCAATAGAATGCATGTATTAAATAGGAATCAGCGCATGCACTGGTTAATTCAAGAGCACCTGCTAATGGTATATACTGAGCTATTCTGACTTTTGTCACATATATACCTTTACATATTGTCGTATCGTGATCTGTGGTGTGAAGATGCACACGATACGCACTTGTGATAATGATAACTTTACCCATGAAGCGTTTATACAAACATGAACGTTATTAGCTGGGGTTTTTAATTAATATCAGCTGTAGGGGTTATTCCATCAACTGATGACTGAGAGCGTACGTTATGATGAAGGGTAGGTTTGTTATCAATTTGGCACTCAACACATATGTTTACATTTAGTATACTAGATGACAAATATATGGAAGAGTGTGGATATTCACCGACAATATTCGGTCGAAGTTATGTAAGGCGAACATGTAAGCGCATTTTTGAAGGATAAATCATATGACATTTCGAAGAAAAAGCTGTTAATATGTTAGTTCCCTGTCAATATGGCTAAATAGCCGTTAGATATAATCTGCATTCTTTCAAGATTATTCTATATAACAGAAGAAGCCGCTAAGTAGTATACTTAACTGTATCACCAACACAAGTTCACTTCAATTATCTCAGTGCAACAATAACAGCATTCGAGAAGTGACTGGAAGAGGTAATGGTTAATCGGGACTGCTAGATATTGTGTTTTATGGGCTGTATTGTCACTGTTTCAGTATGTTTTCTAAGCTTATTGGATTGCTGATGTGCCAAAATTTCGCGCGATGGTGCTTTAGCAGAGGCATTTCTGTTACTATCGTGTCAATTGAACAACATTGTCATACTGAGTTACGCAACGTTCCAGCCAAAGGAACGCTATGATGCTGTTCTACAACGGCTCGCCTGGGTGCCATAGACTTTGGTCAAATGTTGATGTTGTTTACGACTGGGATCTCTTAAGACTCGTCGTGTGTAAGAGACATCATGCAAAGGGCGTGTGGTCAATATATATATCCGGCGCCCAATTACTTATTATTATATATTCTGAGCTCAGTATGACCGGATAACTTAGTTTAGGTCACATGATCTCTTGCGAGATGAGTAGTTATTTTATACGAAGGGTCCCAATATTTCCATGAATGTGATTTCAATTGAACTATAGGCGTCTACAAATTGGCGCACGAGGCACACTGTATGACGTATTTCACACGTCAGCAGCTCTATTGATATTCTGCTCTTTTCTGTGGGGACTTGACAAGGCCGATCTGGGTCTGACGTCATAAGCATGCGTATGTGATTAATTGCTGTAGCCTCATTTTGTAAGAACAGCACAGCCATGTCACACATTCATTCATCATGTGTATATGTTAATGCCCATGGGAAGATGGCAGACTGCAAAATATACATCAGTAATATTCTATCGTTTATTCGAGCATCATATAGGATGTTGGTTCTGACCTGAAGAGCTGATTGGCGACTCAAGGATTCGAACTTAGTACTAGATAGATAAGGTTGTCGGTTGACGCCTAACATACATGATTTAGACGTTCCCTCAGATAATCAAGCTGCTTGCTGCAAAACTTCTAGCAAAACCGAAGCAACAATGCTTTTATTATTGAGTATTTGTAGCTTCTTGAATAGCCAAACAAAAAACACACATGACCATGTCAATTACCGAACATTAAGAGGATTGTTTAACATCATGTCTAGTTTCTGAAGATATACTACCTTGATAGCAAGACTAGTTTTCAAACATCACTTCTCCAAATTCACCTCAATCCAAATTCTACAAATGTTGTTTTATGCAAGTTAAATCTCAGGACGTAGTTATATACCCGGTGATTAGTTAAAGGACGTATTTAGCAAAATCTCAAAAGTAGAGCATAAGAACAGATTAACGCAAGCTTTATTAAAGCCATAAGGATAGTAGGTGGCGCATTATGTGTTCGACACGTATGTAATATAATAAAACGAGGATCGCTCAATTTAAACTCATTCCCCCAAACTACTCACCTCGAAGCACGCGCACTTCTTCGACCCTGCCATAAAGTTCCCACTGGCCAGGTGCTTGTTACATGTGAATTCTCAATATGCCTGCACAATTAATGAGGCTGCTTGGAATGTAGTTAAAACATCCCCAGCGCATGGTCGTATGACAGGAAACCTGACAATCGCTACATATCATACGGGCATTTGGTAAATAGGCGTAACAAATGAGATTGCTGTCCATTAGCTGAAGCCCATATTGAGTGTAGCGTACAAGCCCAATGTACTACAGGTGTACACGTAGTTTAAGATGCTACCTTTTATGCTGTTGTTGTTAATCGGTGAGTACTCATAAGCTAAATGGAAAGACAAATTTACTACTTCATCATGCTTAACAAATTTACTGCTTCACACAGCTCGCAGTAGATGGACATTACTCAGCTTAATTTCCTCGGCACTACCTCAATCCTCGAATCTGAAGCACGGAGACTTGATCAAGATGCACCAGGTTGAAGTGTACCCAATCTCGATACGTAATAAATCCTTACTACAGTGTGTGGCCTCTTTAGTTTGAACGCATTGCAACATGCAACATATGCCAATATGGATCGTTCAATCCAAGTGCTCGGAGTAGTGAATCTAAATTCAAAACGAGCATCACCTTGCACCGTTGCATTGTATAGTTGAGCCTTTTATTTCCACACATCGACACACTGCAATTCCAGACGGACATTAATCGTACACATTTCACATTTGAATAGAACATTGTCTGATTATACACAAGTGAATTACTTATACAAGAGGTGGGGTTAATTCCTCTGATGAAGACTAGAAGACATTCCAAAGCATATGTCACCCATATTATACCACATGATATAATGACCTCCAGTCGCACGATAGCTATGAATCACTTGCACCGGGTGCACGCAGTACAAAACCTGTTCACATCCAACCGAGTTCTGGGAATTAGATTTAAGGACACAATGATCAAGACACTATATGCAACATACGCAACCGTTATTATCGGTAATGATTGGGTTTTTACGTAGGTTGTAATGGTAGCTAAGTTTGAAGGTCACCAGGTGAAGCACAGTACACATTGCATAGAGGTAGTAAAAATATCATTGAAACGTATAAATGTCTTAAAAATGCTTTTATAGATAGTAAAAAAGTGACATACGATATGATCAGCACATCGTAATAGTACTGCCAAGCTTTAGTTTACTTCAACGAAATATATCGTTTTTTAGGAACTCATTACGCCGCCGATCCAATTACTTATGCCTGTGTTTGAAGTAAACCGTGGCTGTTGCACTAATCAACCCGGATGTTTTGTTTGTTAGAAACGTTATTCTTGATGTTTTGCCTTGATGCCTCGATGTTTTGGATTTCCTGACGTTGGCAGGTAATGTAGCTTTCAGTGTCGCGCTAACGGGAATGCTTAACCATATTGTGTTTGATTATATTCACCCCAGCAGTCGTTAATCCCATGATTTTACAAATACCGAGCTACAGCTGCATACGACACGCTGTGACTGTTAACGACGGGGTAACACGATCTGTTAATGATGAAAACATCTCACGGCGCGCTGATATAAAATAAGTCATAATGCGTTTATGTTCCATGGATATTTTGTAATTTGCGCGTTGGCAATGAGAATGGATCATCATCATCATCATCATCATCATCATCATCATCATCATCATCATCATCCTCATCCTCCTCCTCATCATCATCATCATCATCATCATCATCATCATTATCATTATAATCATCATCATCATCATCACATCATCATCATATTATTATTATTATCTTTATCATATCATCATCATATCATCATCTTCATCTTTATCATCGGTATCATTATCATCATCACATCATTGTATGTATAGATTGCAGAACATTATACAAATCATGAAATTCTCTTTCTACACAGTTTATCTGATGTGTAATAACGTAAAGAAGTCGCTATTGACGCGATTCGTGACATCTACCCTGCTGCGACACTCTAGTAGCACTTACAGAAAACCAGTGTACAAAAGGCCCGATACGAAATATGTCCCTATGTTTTATACAGCATATGCACGTCGAACCAGCTCATATTTGCATTGTTCATTGCAAATAAAATGACTGTTTATACATTAATCGAAAGAAAGAAATTATATCTACCTTGCGACAGCCCTGCCTCTGTATCTTCCCAACATGTCTACCTACATCATGATCGATCAAGGAGAGGCTATAATGAGTAAGAAAAAAACCTTGCGCCCTGGGTAATCGATTTACACTTCACTCATGGTCTTATGTGTTTAAATCACATTAGTAGAAGCCCGCGGCATGATCACATCATCTACATATTTCAGATTGTAAATGGATTAAGAGCGCTCACTCGAGTCTTCTGCCCGAGGAGATATGTGGAGACGCCACCTGTGAGCCGAAGCGTTATTGTAAAACCATGTGGAATTCTCGGTGTAATTTGGAGCTGTAGTCGCCTCGAACAATCAGATGAATCCATATCGTTAACAGCCTCCGAGCCCCGAGACGTTGGATCAACAGTCCCATGTGCTTTTGTTGATTTCATGGTATTGTCGCCTGATGACTGGGGCTTCTTTCGTGTAATTTCATAATCGTCACGCAGCTTGGCGGAGCTGTAAACTTATCGCTAGAGACCTTCACTTCCCCCTGATATGCTAGCAAATTTTATGTCGAACCCATGCCACTTACCTCGCTTCAGAAAGTTATTGACAATCTAAAACTACCATCTACAGTGCGGACATGAAAGATCGAGGATCGTAAACTGCGCGAACACTGTTAGAGGCGAACTGTTTTCGATAGGTGCACCTCAGACCGCGTAATTTATCAATTTGACATTTATTAAATAATGTACTTGTATTTTCGCTATTCATAAGCCTATTGTGAGACGTGTTGTAGAAGCAGCAAGGCTCTGCGAAACGACATTTTTCCTGCTCTCATCTCGTCAGCCCAGTATTCCATTGTTCTTTTGTTGTCACGGTAGCGCCACCTTGAGATTGCAATGTATTATAATAAGGGAAGCGTTCCATACAGAATTACTCGAAGTGAGCCCTCTTAGCGTAACTATAAAGTTTTTACCAATATCGCGCAGGCGGGCCTACCCATGACACAAAGTACTTGTATAAATCAACAAAGGGATTTTCACTGGTAAAGCTATGCACGTAAGAACGTGCAAGCAACCAGCTTTACATGCCGTAAAATATGGCCGCCGCACAGATTGATAATGTTTGGCTGCTCACGCACGAGTAAAATGCCAATTATCAACATTATTGCCGTTCATTTGGGACTGACATCAAATGCTATACAAGGCATCCTTCACACTGTTGCACATACTATGTGGACATGTGTTAGATGCCCGTAAGATTGCTATTGACATGTGTTTAATTGTGGAATTAACACCGGCTTATCATATGATCAGTTTTAAGTCTTGCGCATTATAACATTTTCAAATGATAGCAGTTTATTGGTATGAACCACCACCACACCCCGAAATCTCCGAAACCCTCACCACCACCACTACAACCACCGCCACCACTTCCACCACCACCACCGCAACCACCACCACCGCAACCACCGCAACCACAACCACTGCAACTACCACCACCCCAGCCACTACCAGAGCACAAAACTTAAGTTGCAGCATGCATACATATGTAATCCCAGTGCAGTAATCGATATTGATGCTAAAACATTCTACCTGCTATGCTCTATAATAGTGCTCTGCAGCGCCTGCTGTGAGTTCACATACGATCGCCTGGATGGCGAATATTACTTGTATCAGCGAATTCTAGCCAAGGAAGCTGTCTTCGAATGGTGTGTGGTCGAAGCAGAAATGGCAGCTGAATACATCATTGTATGCTGCAGCCAGAGAACGGTTACAGTATAGTTCTTCGAAACATTGGAAGAAGAAGAATGCTTAGGTGTTTGCTATCTGTGAGAACATACCAAAACTGTCGAATGATGATTAAGATGCCAATTTGTTTTGTTTGGTGATTGGTATTGTAGCAAGTTTGTTCCTACTTTAGGCTCAATTTATCTGCTATTATCTGGAATCTGAGATGATTGCTTGAAATATGCGAATCATTCATGGCTGATATTGTCAGCATTACATGATTACTACGAAGAAAACTCGTCCATACCTCATCGTCCAACATGCAAAAGTCAGATATTGTGTAATGTGTTTCGTACACATTGACTGAGCCTGCACAGGATTCGCTTTAATGCCTTAGAGGCACGGATAGGTAAACAGTCAACAGCAACGGTGCTAGCAAAAAGCAGGTATAACAATATAATACTGGAGCACGGTTCGTCGTCAGTATACAAGACACGTTACCACCAGTCTCCACCAACAGCTGGGCTGAACAATGTATGTATTTAAAAAGGCTGGTGTTTAGCCTTTGCTTTGTTTGATTATTTTCATGCATCAGTGGAGGGTCACGGTAATTTACGACCCATTTTACTGCAAGTAAATACGGTGATTGTTTCTCTTCTATTAGTTTTGATGTTTTGATTGTACATGCATTGGCTAGTAAAAGTGATTTGCAAGATAAAAGGGATGCAAATATCGCAGAGATGCAGTAATAAACCTCAATAACAATACACCTTGATATAGGCAGTTATAAACCAGGTGATGCAGTAGATACATTGACTGAATAACAAAGATGGAATGTTTGTGAGCAATATTGCTTGGTTTTCATAGGTGGCATTCCTTAAGTTCAGACATGGTTCAAACTTTAGCGTCCTGTGGATTTTATAACATGCACATACGTTTCAGGACACTAATAGTACAACGACAATATATCCGCAGAAAGGGCACATTCATCCTTTCATATCATCCTCTG
This sequence comes from Urechis unicinctus, assembly GCA_034190875.2. NCBI lineage: Eukaryota > Metazoa > Annelida > Polychaeta > Xenopneusta > Urechidae > Urechis > Urechis unicinctus. The sequence goes on along the minus strand of CM067357.1, from coordinate 58,493,171 downwards.
ACACTTCCAACGACGTCTGCACAGGTAACAGATGTAGATATGTAGCATGTGTAAAGCAGGTAGCAGGTGTGCACATGTAGCAAGTTTAACACAGGTAGTAGGTGTATACAGGTAGCATGTAAAACAGAGATAGCAGGTGTACACAGGTAGCAGATGTACACAGGTAGCAGGTGTAATGCGGGTAGCAGGTGAAACACAGGTGAAGCAGGTGTAACACAGGTGTAGCAGGTGTACACAGGTAGCAGGTGTACACAGATAGCATGTGTAACACCGGTAGCAGGTGTACGCAAGTAGCAGGTGTACACAGATAGCAGGTGTAACACAGGTAGCAGATGTACACAGGTATCAGGTGTGCACAGGTATCAGATGTACACTGCAACAGGTATAGATAGGTAGCAAGTTTAACACAGGTAGCAGGTGTACACATTCATCATGTTGTACATACACCTATTAGGTAGGTTGCTTGCCTTTAGGCTGACTCACTTCTATGAAGCAGCAATTCCAAAAGCGCACATTGTCTTTTCTGGCGAATCGAGCATGCCTGAACAGATATACAGCTACCATACATTACCGTTACATTCTTGTTACCTATATCTAATGTACTGACGTTCTAAATGACCAAAACGTGGAACAACTTACAAATGATACATAATACAGCTGTCTTCGATACAAGTTTTGTCCATATCGGTTCCATTCACCTAGTGATATAACTGAGCTCATTCACTCCCAGCAACCTCTTCATACACGACAAGCATGCAAGCTATGTTTTAATTTGTATGAATGATTATAGCAGAGATGACCAAAGTGGTTATTGTTCAGCATTTGTTTATTCATAGCATATGTTATATGTAATGAGAAAACAATGATAATTGAAAAATGTTCCGCAATGATTCATTTTCCTTAAAAAAAGTTGCTGGTGTGACGACAAATGAGTCCTTTCGTCGTCTTGTTATTTCCGTAAGCGTCAGTTGATATTGAAATATGTGTAACACGTTCGAACTATTCCACGAGTACACCCTTTGAAATGAGTATCATGGTGGTAACGCATTGCTGCATTGAAAACTATATTTGTGTGATAGAAGGTGTAGAAAAGTCTGCCAAGCAACCATTCTATATCAACTTAAAAACCAAGACACATTTATCATAAATATTTAAATCGACTCGTGGCTGTAATACTACTGGATCTAATCGTCTTTTATTTGAAACCATTCTCATCATCATGCCTCATTCCAGTCAAGATCTAGGAGATTGGATCCCTCAAATGATCCTAATAAACGTACCCAAATGCGAGGTACTGACGGATAACCCTACCAAACACCGTTTCATAGCATAGCACAGCAGATCTAATTAGTTGTAGTAACACCGACATGTGTTCTGTAGAAAGCAATGACCATAATGGACGGACGAGCAATCATTATGGGACTAGTGCAAACGTACATCTTTAGTGTCATTTAGTGTTTCATGTTCATTAAAGGATAATACTCGTCTACCGTTCGAGGATGCAGCTATCGTCAAAAGTTGGAGCTCTGTAGATAGATGCATGCTGGCAAGCAGTATGAGGAAAAAAACACCTTTTTTCGTTTACCACAGTGGTCGCTGCAACACGGGTTGGCGTTAAAGCACACCAGGGAATCTACGCTATAAAATAACAATGGCCATCACACATCACCATTGTATAGGGACATTGATTATTGCGAAATAGGCAAGAACACGCCGACAGGCGAGGATATTGGCTTGTATGAATGACAATTGCTTTTGTACTGCTCATCTCTATATGCCAGTGATTCCATGAACACCGATCGCAACTGCCATTGTTGCTACAGCAACGCCGATAAACAGTATTCGTCTTGCTATTCTTGGTGCAATTATGAAAGCCGTATGCTGTCTATACATATTTGTACAGAAACTGGAAAAATAGAATATGATTGAAACGGAAGTCTGTTACAATAAAGCATTACTCTCCGTTGAAGGATTATTTAGCCCCAGCATTTAACTTTTTTCCACCTTATTTAACACTATCACTTTTCATTTTTTTCAAACATATTGCTTTGACATACTAGACTAAGTCACAACTACTCCGCATAATATTTAATGTTCGTTAAGTATTTTACACGAACGCTAAACACATGATGCTACACTTTGATGATGCTTGGTTTCCAATTTATTTATTATTGATGCATGCGGCTGTCAGGACTTTGATATTTGGTGTTGTTGTATCAAGACAATAGGTCCACCATTGCTGACAAGTAAGGATCCATTGAGTACAGGGTAAATCTCACGTTACCCCTACGAGAGGTTATTTGTCTTCATTACAGCACCTCAGGTGTGCACCCTATCCTGGTACAGTAGATCAGTACGCATATGAACAGATGATCAATGTCTTTTATTGTCCAAGCCCTCAGTGTACGAACGATTGGGACAAACTAATATGCAGTACATGGGCCCCTCCTCCATCATTATTTTGCTACTGCATAACTATGCGCTTCACCTCATAACGACAAAGCGGCCCATGACGTCATTCCCGAGGCACAAGCTCCAATGTTTATATAAAAGGTCAAAATGTCATGTTTTATGCGACAATTGGTTGACTGCATGATGTTTGCAATTAATGAATGGAAATGGGCGAGGCAGCATGTATGGCAGTTCTGTTAATGAAGTGTCTAGATTTCCTGTACCGATGATATGTATTGATTGCTCAATCCTTATTTCAAGTTATTTCATCCTCTTGATAATCAGATTTCAGTACGTTTAGTTGTTATAGCTTGCATTCTTTCGAACTATGAGCATCTGTACTGTCTAATTATGTTATATACTGAAGTTAAATAAGAGGGTTCACTTTGAGTGGCCCTGTGGTGATCGCTTCCCTTATTATAATACAATCGTTAGATTGTGGTACCCGTGAAAAACAAAAAATCACCCGGGAATACAAGACTGTCGTCACTGCGAATGATGAGAGCGGAAAAATGTCGTTTTGCAAGGCCTTTCCGCTACCAAAACACAGGCTTAAATAAAACGCAAATAACAACTTTTAGAAACAAAAATCTTTTATTTATGTGGTGATATTATATTGTCATCAACCGTGTAGAGCGAGGGAACTGGCCCGGGGTAGACATTATTATTTGTTGGCTTGTAAGGGATATGTGAAGAGTTAATAGATTCGATAAGCTGTGTTGGGATTATGAAATTACATGAAATACACCAGCGTCAACAGGCGACGATACCATTAAATCAAAACAACATCACGTGGGATTGTTGATCCGACGTCTTGGGGTCGGCAACTGGAGTCAGCTGATTGGTCGGGGCTTCCACGGCTCCGAATTAATCGGAGAACTCCAGGCGGTTTTAAGGGACGCTATAACAAAACTACACACGGCGGCTCACAGGTGGCGTCTTCACATTTCGTCGTGGGCTGTGCTGGAGCGAACTCTTTTAGCTTAGCTATTACCTCTGTCGTTATATACTGAGCTATACAGACCTGTGTCATATATCAATATATACCTTTCCATTTGGGCTATTAGTGTTTAAGTACAGCACACAGGTTAATGCATACTGAAAGTTGCCGTTTATTGCCACCAACGATAGGTACCTGACTGGTACACCAACCGTCATGAATGCTTGACAAGCATAATAAATGGAAAGTAGTGTAGATAATCAACGCCTTTGGGTAAACGGAAGGTTTGCACTTAGATGTAGTAATACGACCTTTCGCAGGCAAAAGTGTATATATAATCACCATCTGTCAATGTAGCTAATTGGGGTCATTCATGTGACATGCTTGTATAGCTGTATGGTGGCTGGTCGGATTTCTAGTATGTAACAGTGGCAATGCAAGGTGTGAAAATGTCTCTTTGGGAACATTGATTGGCTTATATCTAGGCTCGAGAAACTATCCCACTGTCATTTATGCTGGCTATCTTGCACTACTGCAATACAATATTGCTTTCGTACGAATAGTTGTCATGACGAAATGATATTGCTCACATAGGCATCCAAGCATATTGCGATACTTCGATGCTGTTGCCATGGAAATAGCAGGTTACACTCTGCCCCTTAATGCAGTCAGTTTCAGTCAACCAAATGATGCGCCAGATGACAAGGGCATACGTCATTCAAAAGAGAATCTTCAAATCATACTAATCATCGTTATGTTCAATAGATAGCGGTAGTTTAATATATGCATTATCTCATCACTCTGCATAAGACCAATAAAATAAAGCAGAAGCCGCAATATAACATTCTGAACTATATCATTAATACAAGCTATCTACCTTATAATATCACAAAAATAAGAGGATTCAAGCATGCTGGTGACGAGCGCATATATTCATCGGACGTTGCTGCCTGGAGGAGTGAGTGCTGTAGGTTTAGTCATATGGGGTTATTAGTTTGAGGTTGCTCGATTGCTTTGGTGATGTGTGGTCATTTTACGAAGGGTCCACTGACAATGTATGCGGAAGTTAGTGTTCTCGGGGCTTTGTGGCCCATTATGTCAGAAGGGATCAATTCGTTAGTGTTTAGTTTTATGTTGATGATAGGTAAATCAAGCAAGCTTATTCATGGCTAGTAAGGTGTTCTCAACTTGTACATAATCGTTATGCAAAGTCTTGGGTGTTACTAGCTACATCGCTTGATTTTCGTTTTAATGACCAAAGAGATATCCTTACTTGTTCATCCGCGGATGTAGCAACTCATATATGCGACTGTAATTTGATGTCTTTTACAATTGTTCCCTTACCATCCCGAAATGGGAATGCGCCAGGGACAAAATCAATTAACTACGTAAGTCATTACTACATAGGGGAGTTGATGACGTCTACGTAACAATGTCGTTTTGCACGAAAACCATGTTTGCATCTAGGCCATGCTGAGGAAGGCGACTTCGGAGGATATTACATTGGTGTTTAATTTGTCTCAAATCATTGTCGCGGATACGGGTGTCTAAACATTTTAATTTAAGAACACCAATTGTACTGTTATAGATATATCAATGATCGCATGCTATTGGGTGGTATGCTTATATATTAACCAAAGTGTTCTCATTAATGTCGACCCATCGTAAGATTCAACGAAATGTAAAAGGTATGAGAGTAGTTAAAATATAAATAATGTTCGATGTTGAAATGCACAATATGAGTATTAATCAAACATTGTGTAGCAAATAAAGCCAGCGAGTTCATATACAATGCTTCGGTGATCAAACCGGTCGTGCAGATCTCTTCATATTTATTTCTCATATGGGGATTACATATTTATCGGTCAGCATTCATATCTTAATTGATGCTAAAGCCGACCGCTCCGTAAAACGTTGACTGATGTTAAGCAATAAATTCCGCAGCTTTTCTCATTCCAGAGTGTTTGGGAATATTTCGCACATGATCCTTGCCTTTGGAATATGTGTTAACATAGTCTTCTGTCTGTAAACATGAAATTATATAAATGTCAATGCGAACTCAATGAAATACAAACAATCCCTTAGGTCAAACAAGCTCTGGCGGCGATATGTCAAACATGATGACTTTTATTTAATACTAACCTCTTACATATTGTTAACACAATGGCTCTTATGAGATGTGAAGATGGCGAAGTGGGTCGTATTTTCTCTTATTCACGGGATTTTTTCTCGAGTGTGGAATGGGGAACAATTTCTGTAATTGCGTCATTGTTATCAAAAAATGAAGTTGATCTTGTAACCAAAGATTGTGTCATCAATATATTCTGAAGTTTTTCTTATTCGTTAATGTTTTTGCATACTGCAGTACAGCATGTGCGATGCTGACCAACTTATATTTATGGATGCTTGATAATAATTACTTATTTTACATAACATGCATAAGGTCCTTATGAGGTGTCAAGATGTGGTAGCGGTTAAATTTGGTTTAAGTAACATATGTTCATTCGCTAATATACTATTACTATCATTCGCAATTCAGGATAGACTTATGCCTAGATTTCGGAGATTTACTCCTTGTCTTACAATATTCATTAATTGTAAAAGTATTATCAGCAAATATAGTTCATTGTTTAGACCATTGATAATGATTTGGATATTTTCACATAAGCGATCTTTCACCTAAATGTATTTCTACTGTAGTTTTGTTTACGTGGGCGTCTTAATGTGTTTATTGCACACAGGCAAGAATCCAAGTTTACAGTGACATCCCAAGGTCAATGCAAGGGAAATGAAAACAATGTCGTTTGTCACATTGGATGCTGCAACAACAGGTGGCGTTGCAATACTCGAGGGAACCTGCCCGATCATATAACTCAGATTACCGGATCTCACTATTGTATTGGGGCAATGCATATTTTGAATCAAGCAAAAGGATTAGCACCTACACAATGACTGCCGCAGCTCATTATATTGGATGGCTTGAATGCCCACGGTTATTCTACTGGTTAATTACAGGATACCCCTAGGAGAGGCGACTTGTCTTCAATAATCGTTCACCTCCCCTCAAGTGCTCACACTGGCCCGGTGCAGGAGATCACGATATGAGCTGATAATGGTACGGTATTTACTGTTCAAGCCTCATGCGCACAGAGGAAAGCTAGACCAGTCCTCGGATGGCTTTTTCGGTCAGATGATTATACATGATTTCCCTTTTTCATATACAAGCGTTCAAAAGTTGTAAGACGTGTGCATCAATAATGATGAATATAGTTAAAAAAAAAAGATAACGCTGTTCAGCCGAAATCAGTGTTATGAAATCGATTATGTTGCAGTTGATTTACGGAATATAAAGGAGATACAGCGACATATTGGCTGTATGTTGCTGATATACTTACCATAATGATTGTTAGAGCAGACTTTAATCCCGCTTTCAGTGTTGGGATGGATAGCACGTATCGACGTACATAACAAACGTCAATCAAACTTCAATGGACCTTAAATTACATAATAATGTCCTCTTTATAGGAGCATTCCCAACGCTCACATGTTGATAGGAATATATCACGGAAACGCAGCGACGCCAGACGACAGTGTTTGTGTTAAGGTAGAGCCATTGGCGGTTGGACATGAATGAGTGCGCCAATCATCAATTACTGCTCTCGAATTCCAGTTGAGCATCGTTGGGTCATGTAGCGTGGAACAGGTAGACAATGGGCACTTTATCACGATCACATGAACAAATTCGTCTGATTGATGTTCGTCTGATTGATGTGTGAAACTAACCGATCCAGGGGATAATTACCTGCTTAATCTGCTCATTACTCGTCAACATGTTGCGGCTTTAACATTATCAACTTCACGTCTTGAGGCTTTTGTATATATTCAGTGCAATTACATCACCTCATAGCGACAATAGACAACACGGCCCGTGACAACAGTTTGGTGGCATATGCTCTGATGTTGAATATGTAAGTTTGCAGAGTTATGTTTTATGTTTTTATGCATTGCCTGTAGATCTATGATGCAAACAGTCATTGACATGTTAGATGTATCAATCTATTCAACGGACAGGGTATTATTTGCAACGGTGACCACTGAAGCTATATATAGCATCCTCGGACGTCAAATAACAATCAGGCGGTTATTGAAAGGTGAATGTCATTTAAAGCTCCTTTGATCTATGTATTTGAATCGGTGATGGGTCACAGGGTCATTCCGATAACTCATATAAAAAAACCAAGAACTGTGGGAGGATGGTGAGCGATAGATCGGTAACTCATGGCTGGTCAGAAAAATGGGTTGGAATGAACGGCAGTTGCTGGATCAGGGTATCAAATCAGTATCAGTTTCTTTGCGGAACTAATTGCATTCATAAGCAGGCTGACATTACCAACTTATTTGACGTTAATGATGAGCAATTATATCAAGTTAATAAATAAAAAATATAATCACATTTTATTTTCATGAAGTCGGATAATCCTTTTTTGCGCAATCAAATACATACGCGCTTTTATGTCCATATATCAAAACCTTACTGTACACAGCGGCCTTGCTCAATCGAGGATATCAATGCCACTGCCACCTGAGTTATGAAGTAGCACCAATCAGGTTAAATGAATCAATAAATTATGCGAGACAATTCTACCAATGGAAGCGAATAACGTTTATATTCAATATGTGTACAATAATATTAGTGTGCCACGCTAATGTGTGTGTGACCAAGCGTGTTAATCTGGGGGAGATTTGAGGTGCTGGTAAGATTATCCTCTGGATTCAGTACACATCAATATAATGCTTGTATTCAATACAAATCTGCGCATGCACTGGTTAATTCAAGACACCTGTTAATGGTATATACTGAGCTATGCTGACCTTTGTCACATATGTAGATTTGCATATGTATAAATATAGTATACTAGATGACAAATATATGGAAGAATGCGCATACTCACCGCCGATATTCGGTCGAGTTTATGGAAGACGCACATGTAAACGCATTTCTGAAGTATAAACCCTGCGACATTTCGGAGAAAAAGCTGTTAATATGGTTGTCCCCCGTCAATATAGCTAAATAGCCTATATTAATCATTTGCATTCTATCACGATTATTTTATATAGGAGAAGAAGCTGCAAAGTATTATACTTAACTCAATCACCAATACAAGTTCACTTCAATTATCTCAGCGCAAAAATGACAGCATTCATACATGATTTTCGTCTGGTGATGAGCGCATATATTCGTAAGTGCCTGGAAGAGGTAATGGTTAATCGGGACTGTTAGATATTGTGTTTTATGGTCTGTATTGTCACTGTTTCAGTATATTTTGTTGGCTAATTGGATGTGCCATCATTTCGCGTGATGGTGCTTTAGCAGAGGCATAACTGTTTCTATTATGTCAATTGAACAAGATTGTCATACTGTGCGTGAGTTTCGCAACGTTCTAGACACAAGAAAGGTATGATGCTGTTCTCCGACGGCTTGCCTGGTTGTCATAGATTTTGGTCAAATGTTGATGTTGTTTTAGACAGTGATCGCCTTAGTCTCCTTGTCCCGTCGTGTGTAAACGACAGCATGATAAGGGCGTGTGATTGATATGTTTACGGCGCCCAATTACATATTCTTATTTATTGTGAGCTCAGTATACCCGGATAACTTAGTTTATGTCGCTCGATTGCTTGCGAGATGAGTAGATATTTTTACGAAGGGTCCCATCATTTCCATGAATCTTATTTCTACTGAACTATAGGCGTCCGCCAACTCGACGCACGAGGTACACTGTATGACGTATTGCACACGTCAGCAGTTCTGTTGTTATTCTGCTTTTTTCTGTGCGGACTTGACAAGGCCGATCTCGGACTGACGTCATAAGCATGCGTATGTGATTAAGTGCTGTAGCATCATTTTGTGAGAACAGCGCAGTCATGTCACACAGTCATTCATCATGTGTATATATTGATGCCCATTGGAAGATGGCAGACAGTGCCTCAGTTATATTCTATTGTATGATTAGAATGTAAATAGCTATACATGTTGGAAACAATATTTACAATTCTGGGATACATAGAATGAGCAACATTACGAAATGACCAATAGCGTCATTTGAACAGACTAACGCAAGCTTTATTAAAGTCTAAGGATGGTAGGTGGCGCATTATGTGTCCGACACGCATGGCATATAGCATAATTTGATAATAGAATGCAAGAATCGCTCAATTCAAACTCATTACCCTCAGCTACTCAACTCGAAGCACGCACACTTCTCTGACCATGCTATAAAGTTCACACCGGTCTGGTGCTTGTTAAATGTGAATTCTCACTTTGTCTGCAGAATTAATGAGGCTGCTTCGAATGTAGTTAAAATATCCCCAGAGCATGGTCGTATGTCAGGAAACCTGACAATCGTTAAATATCATACGGGCATTTGGTAAATAGACGTAACAAATGAGATTTCTGACCATTGTACTACTGATGTACACTTAGTTTAAGTTGCCACCTTTTATGTTGCTTATTTCACGGGAAGTGGGGGGGGGGCAGCTTTATATAATACACGAATATACCCCTCTTATATAAAACGTTGCAAAGGCAGTATTGGGCATCGATTACGAGTCATTGGTGTTTATCACAATACAGTACAAGCACCAGCTGCTAGATTATGGCTTCCATGATTTGGCGTAGATTGCCGGTTGTAGGCCTCATGTTTCAAAACAACCAAATAGATGTAAGTCATTTATGGCAATGGCTAACGCCAGCTGGGTTCAGTAGTCTTGTGGTTAAGTAAGTGGCAGGCACTATTCACAAATTTTACGTAACATCAGGACAGGTGTATTTGACATGCATGCACTGATAATGTATTTGGGGGAGCTGGTCGTCAAGTAATTAACAAAATCCGATACGTAATAAATCATTTTTGCAGTATGTGGCCTCTTTCGCTCGAATGCATTGCAATATGCAGCATATGCAAATATGGTTCATCCAGCCGTTAAATCAAAGAGCTCAGCTTAGTGAATCTAACGTAGGAAATGTGTATCACCTTGCACCGTTGCATTGTATAGTTAGGCTTTTTGTACCAAACATCGACGCACTGTAAATCCAGACGGACATTAATCGTACAAATTTCACGTTGTAATAGAACATTGTTTTGTTAAGCTGGCGCAGAACGCGCTTTTAAAATTTGGTTCCAAGCCCGTTTTATAGGAACCCAACACTTTCGTCATAACCCCATCGTGTGTGTGTGTGTTTGCGTGGATGTGTAAACAAGCATTCTGCTGATATTCATTGCTATAGCATGGTCGCCGCCTTCGGTGCCCCCAAAATTTAATTTAATGCATCGAGATAGCTAGGGTTCACGGCAGGTATTAAAGATCTCTGACTCAACTGCTTCGCAACGCCGAGTAAACGAGCCGAATATGCCATCAATAGCTACGATTCCGTACCACCTGTAGCTTCCTCTTGCATCCCCAAACACGCTTCATGAATGATAAATAACCTAGAAGCGCCATAGACAACAAAACTACACAAAACCCGCTGCTGATTTTAGTCGCTGCAGTGGGTCAACGGCACATTATGGCGTCTGTCCAATAACAAGCATTGAAAAGAAAGGAATCAAAAAACACATTGTTACCGATGCTTATCAAAAGCGCCCACGTGACTTATAAAGGCGCTGACGTTACTGAACTTTAAACTGTCTGAGAAAATACATAAGGGTCACATCTATAACAGCATGTGAAATCATCGTAGCCGAATTCGTCCATTTTTAACTTGTTTGCTCCGGCACTTAACAGGATGGGGCCATTTAGCCATATGTTTTTAGTCCATTGTGAAAGTGACGTCTGGAAATCTGCAAAACAATTGCTTGGCACATGACTTCATAGAACCGCTGTTATGCTATAGAAGCGTTTTGTTAAAGAGAAAAACGGTATCAGGGTGACTGGACCAAACAGGCTGAATACATTTGGGGTGATGGATACATTTGCCTCAAAGCAAACAAAGTTATCGGATGCCATAAGTTTATTGTGAGATCTTCTCAAAGTTATGAAACGCCATTTATTTCAATACTGATAATGTGTGTTAATGCGATGCCATAAGTTTATTGTGAAATCTTGTCAAAATTATGAAACGTGATTTATTCCATTAATGCGTGTTAAGGGTGATGATATAATATGATGTCAACTTTTTCCATAGTCCTATACAGCGTAGGTAACTCGCCGGCGCCGATCTCAAAGCCTTATATTACAGAACCACTGTTTCGAGCTCTCCAGTTATCAATGTAAGGGGACAGGCAAAATTAAGCGTGTATATGATCTAAGCATTATAACAAAGCAATGCCATTTTGCGTCTTCTCAAGCAGATATACAAACTTGCAGGTCATGAAAGTGGAGAGCGGTAACATTCCATTATAACAAGTACTAGTCAAATAGTTCTGTTCCTTTACATTTGCAAATTTCGATATTTAGCCCACGAATGGTTGATGTGATAGCCGATTGGCGGTGTCACAATCATTTCACTGCTCAAATTATCATCAACCGTATTTAAAACTGAACTTTTTCAGCATACCAGTTGTGTTTGAGGCGTACATTTCATTGCGGCTCGTCAAGGGACCCTAATATTGAGCGCAATAAAAAGCGCAGTTTTTACCCAATCTAAAGTTTAATATGATACAGTTAGCAACCATGTTAAGCTGTGTTACTAGTGAGGATTTACCATACATGCTCCCAAACACAACTTCTTGTGAATACCACAGAATCATCTATGGTGGTGTATGGAAGGCGCCTATATTACGGACAAGTGGTGTTGCACGAATTACTTCTTGCCGTATATGCTGTTGGGGTTAGCAGATGGCAATAACTAGAAATTTGCGTTTACCTGTGTTATAGGATTGTACATATGGTTCGATAACATGTTGCTACGACACGTCACTCTACACTGAAATTACTTTCACAGCTTCTACATTGGTCTACTTACTCTTGTTCATAATTGACGTATTTTGACATTCTCACGACATGACAAATACTGTTTTGTGAGAGTGTTTCTACATTGACACGTAGAATAACGGGTATGCAAGAGTCGGAGGTAAAGATGGGGGACGGGGAATGATTCGTTTTTTAGGACCTCATTACATCGCCTATCCAATTGCTTGTACCTGTGTTTGACGTAAACTTTTTATGTTGCACTTGTCAACCCTGATGTTTTGCTCGAAAGAAACATTATTCTTTGTCGTGGCGATGTCCATCACATGGTGTGCCTTGATGTATTGGATTCCTGACACAGGCAGGTAATATTGCTTTCAATGTCGCGCTAACGGCAATGCTTAACCATGTTGTGTATGATTATATTCACCCCAGCAGTACAATATAATGCGTAGGATAACACCTTGCGGCCAAGGTAAGCGATCATCACTTCACTCATGGTGTAACGTGTTTAATCAGATAAGTAGAAACCTGCGGCATGATCACCTCAACTACATATTTCAGATTGTAAATGGATTTAATTAGCCATGCATTGGTAGTAATGGTTATATTGGGGTTTATGTCAGTTTCAACAACGAGTTGATGTCAAAGAGTTTAGAGATTCGCTAAGAGCACTCGAGTCTTCTGCCCATGGTAATATGTGAAGACGCCACCTGATAGCCGAAGCGTTATCGTCATAACAACTTGTCATAGCGTCTCTTAAAACCACGTGGAATTCTCTGTGTAATTTGGAGCTGTAGTTGCCTAGTAGTATAGAGACTGGGGGTACGAGCACAGCCATCTAATACAGCAACCCAGAAAACACACATATACAGGGTGACTCACATGAGCCAGCGAACCGCTCGCACCTCCCCCCTATACTATACCATATGAGCCCAGCCCTTCCAGCCCCTATGGAATAGGCCCACTAAAGAGGGCGACAGCAATGTCAACCATCTACAACAGGACCCTGAGGTATAAGCTCTTCTAAACGACTCACGCGCTCCAAAAGGTCCTCATACTTCGATTCCAATTCCCTCACCTTCTTCTCCTCTACACCAGGACCCTGAGGAATAAGCTCTTTTAAACGACTCACGCGCTCCAAAAGGTCCTCATACTTTGATTCCAAATCCCTCACCTCAATCTCAAGGTCCACCTTCTCCTCCCATATATGTTCCACATCTGCTTGCAGCTCGGCCACCCCAATATGTTCATCGGTGCTCATTCTATACCTCAGCCCTCATATGTTCAACATATCGACGCGTGCCCATAGGCCAGAGTGTCTACACCACCTGGAGCTATCCACAGCTTTGAGTCAAAGGGGGAGAGAGACACCTTGTTAACGTGGAGCCCATATATTTTATGGCAGTCACTCCTGAGCATGTTCATTCCGTGGCGAAACTGCTTTTGGGCGAACAGTGACTCCGCGTACTGAGCGTGTCGTAGATGCCTCTTCACCACCACCTTCTTCACACCTTTTGCTTTTTTGATCTCATCCCGGCTCGACATCAAGATCGAGTACATCTTAGGGCGCAGACCAACATACTCCTTGATGGGCACGCCGGCACACTCATCCTTCATCTTCCCCAGAACCTTCTTGTTCACACTGCTGTAGAGACTACGGGGGAGGGATGAAAGTTGCTGGTGTCAAAGAGATGGGCATCTTCCTTCATGTCAGCATACACGTCAGGCGTGCGTATCTCCATTAGCAGCGAATCCGTATCTGTGTATAACAAGCCAAGGTTCTTGCCGTATCTGGGCTTCATGGTATTATAATAGAAGTCGTACATCAGGTGTTTGGAGAGGTCGAGTATACACATGCCCACATACACCGGGCGGTTCAGTACCAGGTGAGTCTTGTGCATGTGCAGAGCGGCCAGGTCATTATCAAACACCTGATGACGCGCGTAGGCGGGACTTGCAATAAGCCTACGCATTCTTTCTTCTTCCTTTGAGCAAACAATCTTGACATCGACCCGCCTCCGGAGGTTCTCCGTAGTCTTACCGAACACAGAGTTAATCACCAGCTTATAGAGGTCCTTCTCAAAGTCGCTGGTGGCCACCTTACGCACATCCGTATTCATTTGAATGTAAGGCTCCATCCAGGGGCTCTGGTTAAAGACCAATGCTCGATGGATCTTGGTAAGTTTCATCCCCAAAGACAGATACAGCTTGAGGTTCCTGTAGTGCACCACATACTTCTCCTTATTCCGCAGGTTTGGCACCAGCTTTTCAGCCTCGCCCAGGGTGCCACCTAACTCGCCCAGGAGGTTCTTCTGATAGATAGACAACCAGTCGTTCTCTACAAGAAGCCGCTCCGGAGCCAGCGGGTAGTCGTTGTGCTCGTCATGAAGTGCAGTAGGATACTCCAAGTCAACCTCAAGTATGTATCCAGTCTCGGCATCATCTGGGTGGTCCTGTATCCGTAGATCCTCCGGTCGAACCACCCACTCAATACCCGCAGTTGGCTAAGGCTGACTCATAGCCCACCCATACAAATTGTTAGCATCAAGATACTGGATGTAGCTCGTTGGTTTATCCTGGTCAAAGTCATCCACGAGCGGGTTATTGGCGCGACACCATGCTTATACCGCCGCGTAGACCTTTCTCAATGAACAGGTGCTTGTCATAGTCGGTGAGTAGCTCGAGTTCCACGCCTGTGCTCTTAAGCAAAGCATCCCATGACAAACCAGGGCTGGTATAGTAGTGGGCCGGATCCAACCCGTACAGCTTAAGACAGGTCTTGCGGAACACCTCAAACACATCTGCCAGGAGCAGTACATCTGTCCGCAGGTACAGGTCATGGTAGTCACCCATGTTCTTACACCCGAACACGCTCCAGACCTTTTGTGCATGGGCATAGTCTACAGTAGATATACCCTCCTCAGAGAGCTTGCTGTAGAACTCCTGGATTGGCGGAAGAGGGGAATCAAACTTATCCCAGCCGTCCATGAAGGGGAAGACTCCCTTACGCAACAGCAACCACCGCTTCATCTGGTCTGGCTCATATTCCGCCGTCACAGCAAAGGCATCTGGGTTGCTAGCAGACACCAGCTTATCAAGCGAGGCCAGGAGAAACTGTGCACTGTCAATGAAGTGCAACTGTCCAAGCGACAGGGAGATATATTTCTCTATGTTGTTGGGGATACAGTTGATGTTCCCCTCCACTTTGCTTATACCCTGCATCAAGAGATGGGAGTCGTAGCCCCGCAGGTTATGGAACACCACAGAGATGGGTGTTGTCTTGGGACTCAGCCGAAGTTTCAGGTTACACACGTTATGGGCTGGCCCTCTGTACAAGCCTGTTATATGGCAGTGATCGCGAACAGAGTCACAGCCCAGTTTTTTCTTGCACACATGACAGTGAGTTGCAGCCTTATGTGCCCTTCTATCCTCCCGAGTCATTCGCATAGGGGCAGGTTTGGACAGAACTGCTTTGATCTTTTGCTCCTCCTGCTGCAGAGCCTGTAAGAACTTCTCCACAGCATCGCTTCCTCTGTAAACCACAGGGGGTTTGGTCTTACCGTCACAACGAACAACCACATAGCCGTAGCCGCATCCTTGGTGTTCCTGCGTTCTCTGCGTGTTGCTCTTACCAGGATTAAGCGCAGGACCCGGAAGCTTCACATTGAGCACCTCAAAGTCAGCATAGATGACGTAGGGTGCAGCAAGCTGCTTTTGCCAGTTCTGGAAGGATAATATGTTCTTCCCTTCCTCAGGCATATCCACTCGCACAGCAGTTTGCCCTATCCCCATACACTCAGGCTTATGCACCAGGAGCAGACCCTCTGAGGTATATCCATGCAGACATAGCGCACAGAAGAACTTGCGCTCTTTATGTTTCGTCTGGTCATACAGCAAGCGGTTCAGGTCTTTGATTTGCGTGTAATGAAACTTGCCGTCCTTCTCAATCAGCATGAGGTTTATACGCATACCAGAGTGCTTACTGATGCGGTGTACGATAGTGGTCTTCCATTCCCAGCCAAAAACGTTCAAGGCTAGGTTAGCATGCTTTTCTATCTTCTCAACATGCGACACCTGTGTAGGATATTCTACACCTGCACCCTCCAGCAGATCTAAGAGCCACTGAATGTTATATTTTGACAGTCGCTGTGGGTTCTTGGCTACCGGGTGCAGAGCGGCTACAACAGCCCATAGAATGCAGAAGTCGTCCCAGTTCTGTACATTTATGATGGCCTGCTTAGCCGCCAGCGCAGCCGGAAGTCGCAGGTAGGAGCCACCCTTCAACGGTTTGTAGTTGGCAATATCAATCCACAGAGTTGTGACCGCCTCAAACTCCAAGCCAGAACCTTGGTTGGTCCACTTCTCCAACCGCTCTTGGATATTAACAACACTCTGGTCCAACGCAACATCCATGTCTTCTGAGGAGAGAACCACCTGCTGCTTATTACGCAACACAGGCTCAAAATACTCAGTGCTGTCACCATCTGCGTGCTTGGAGAGTCTTACCTTAAGGGCAAACTGACACTTGATTCCACCTAGCTCTTCCAGCTCGCCAGTCAAAACTTCATGCATCTTCCGACGCATGCCCTTAAAGAACATCATAAGGTCCGAGCTAAGGGGGTGAGACTCAGGAACGTTCATCACCCATCCACGCAAATAGTTTTTAACAGCCCACTTAGTCATCTTGAAGGCAAGACGCGCTGTGGGGAGTGGGGACTGGGTTGCGGGGATGCGTGGGGCAGGGACAGGTCTGCATGGGGCAGGGACAGGTCTGCATGGGGCAGCAGTGGGGACAGGGGTGCGTGCCACCCCAGCCTTTAATCTAGCCAACATCTCCTTGTATGTACGGTCATATTCATTACGCACTTGGAGTGTTTTGAGTGCAACCTTAGAGCGTGGATAAGGAGGCTTAAAACCGTGAATTGAAACATAATCGCTTTGGGCTTCACGTGCTCGCTGATTATGAGTCATGTTTACTATACAGTTCCATTAGTCTAAAAGGGATTTTATTGATACACAAAAGGCAACAACAATACAGCGATCGGACTTTGACCTATGCAGTAAACACCCGTCTCTGACAAGGTGCCACGCTTCGTCGCACATAGGCCTAGCCGCCAAACCATGTTGTTGACAGCGCCACAAGATTTCTATTTTTATATAGTGGGGAATCCCCGTTCAGTGGCGCCGACTGGCGAGTCAGTGTCCCCAGCTATAGGCCGTTGTGAAGCAATTTTTTGGGCAAGACGAAGACGACTGTGGTTGACTTTATCGAACCCACAATCCATACACAATCCTACCTTATTATTTTTTATAGCCTTCTGACAACCCGTACAAAGACGATTAATGACACCATGTTTTATCTTATATCTGTGTAAATTACAAAACTCTTGCGTACAGGGCCTGTTACAGGGGTCTTTCTTCCCGAGTAATATCCATGGGCACTTATTGTCAAATCCTACCATTGTAATATATATATAGATATCTATTAGTCCAATTGGTAATACCGTCTGGCGGCAACTGGGTATCAGACGGCACCACAAGCAACTCCTCCTTTACAAAGCCACGGAGAGGTCCATCCAGCAAATAGTTTAGTACAGGCTCACCAGATTTAGTGACAGAGCTTCCAATCCGGTAAACATTGAGTGACCACACAGGGTCAGTGGCCCGCCGCCGGTGGTCCTGCTCTGCCTCACAAGGCTGGTAGAGATAGCGAACGCCAACATCAGAGGGAAGCTTTTGCTCTTTGACCCCCAGAGGGCGCCCTGGTACGACTGCAGAGGGCTTTTGTGCAACTCGTTTTGCCTTTATAGCATCTTTAGGTTTTTTTCCAGTCAAGCGTGTTACCTCATTATTTATCGCAGAGACTACAGCCTGCAGTCGAGAAACCCACTCAGTCGATCGTTTTCCAGTATCCCTTAACTCTACGGCATACTGGTGACCAAAGAGTCGCTCAGCAAGGGTTTGGTTAAAGCGTTCCACTATACCCTGGTCTCGATGGATATTCACACGGCCACGCCTGACTGATACTCCATGTTTTACTAACAGCTGATTCGCTGCACCATTAAACTCCCGTCCGGGGTCCACCTGAAGTAGTTTAGGCCAATGCAGCGGTCCTCGTTTGTATATCCTCTCAAGTGCACCTGCGACCTCCTTAGCCTCTTTTGTAGTCAATGGCTCAGCCGCTTTGTAGCGCGAGGCCACATCAACCAATGTTAGGGCATACTTGTAAGTCCGGCGCTTCACAATGTCATGAGGAAGAAATAAGAGATCGGCTTGGTGCACCTCATTAGGGACAGGGACATCAAACTTTGGCCTGGGAATGTGTTTTGGCACTGGCAGGTAGATTTGCCATATAGCTTGCTATGTTAGCCACCCCCTGGCAACTTCCTCAGAAACCCTCGCTTCTGTTGCAAGCTTCTTGATAGCTGTTATGCCTTTCCAGTAGCCCTTAGGACTATAGTAGATCTTTTGCATGCGATGATCCATATACAGTAAACGCTCGAGTCTCCAAATGACCTACATAGCAAGCCTGTATGCAACCAGCCCAGTCGCAGCCATACCCAATATAATGAACGCCACCTCATGCCCCCAATGTTCATCTGAGGGCTCGTAGAAGTCTGAAAGCTGCGGCTCAGAGCCCAACTGGTCGATGGTTTTATTCGTAATCAAGGAGTACTCACGCATAGCCTCGTCCGCATTCCTAAAAGTATGCTCGGCATGTCCCTGGCGGTGTAGTTGCTCATTGATAAAGTCTAAACGCTCAGTTCTCTTCTTGGCCCATGCTGCCTGAGCAGATTGAAGCTGCTCGATTGCCATATCATGACGTTTACGTTCCGCGTCCACTTGGCTGCCTCGTAATTTAGAGAATAAAAAGTTGCTCCCAGAGAATGCAAGGGCGTTAACAAGTGCAACCCCAACAAGTAGCGCGAAAGTGACCATTACTTCAGTATATCAACTGGTAAGATTCCTTGTTTAATTAGCATATCTTTTGTGGCCATAGCTAGTGATACATCGGCAACAGCCATAGCCAGGTCCCGTGGGGTGAAATCAAGACGTGGCACCCCACCACCCAGAGCCATCTTAGCAAGCTTGGCATAACCTATTGAAATACCGTAAACAACTACACCGTGGTACAGAGCGTTGATGAGGATTTTTCCATCAGTAATTGGTGTTGTCATCTTATTCCATATAAAACGGATCCTTTAAATGAGCGTCCGGAGGCTTTTGTACCACAACCTGTTTAGGGTGTGAGGCTACCATCTGGTGCCTGTAGCAATACAATGCTAGTCCAAACACGCCAATACCGCCGACAACCAAAGGTGCAGCCCATGTTGGCCATACCCACCTTTCCGGAGGTTTGCTCGTTGATATTGGCTCGGCAGCTTCGTCTCTACCATCTGTAAGCGCTGCCTTAGCCTCTCGGAGCTCTCTCAGAAGCTTATTTTGATTGGCTTTTCGAGCTGCAGCACCCTTTCGTCCTGTCGCAAACCTTTTAGCGTTTTTTGTCACTGTCGTTATCTCCACCGGTATTGTTTCCCCTTGATTCGTGTTTGTTTCTTCCATGTTTACTCACTAAATTTATTTGTCCAATTGACAGCTCTTAGTAAGAACCTGTTATAGCGTAGCTAAGCACATGCTATAGCGGAGTTAAGCACATGCTATAGCGGAGTTAAGCACATGCTATAGCCGAGTTAAACACATACTATAGCGCGGAAGTGATGTCTTCCTCTCCACCGGCCCCTGTTGTTCCGGTGCTTGTTTTTCCAAATTGACAGTGCTTAACTGTTGTTAAAGCCGCAGTTAAGGGAGCTAAAAACATACCATAGCAATGATATAGCTCACAAGTGGCAGTGCTTAGCGCGTGTCCTACAAACGGGTCCGTCTCGAGGTCTGTTATTAGCCTTGGCTGGTGTTCTGGTGGGATTGGTAGACATACAAGCAATACCTGAGTACAGCTGTAGCACTGTCTGACCTAGAGTGCGTGTCATGCTAGCGCCTAGCCGAGCCTCGTATCTCACATACAGCTTTATGATCTCTTCATCAGACATTGATTCAACCTGGTCAATTGTAAGACGCTCCAAACCAAGGTACTGACGGGCCTGACCGCCGGCTATGATGGCAGCTAGCCTATCTCTCTTAGAAGACATATCTACACCAGGGGTGCAACTAGGTTCCGCTCCCCCAGACTTTGTCTCCACTAAGCTAGTCGAGTCCTGTTCAAGGAGTTTATCAATAATGGTATCAGGATCCATGAATATGCGTATACGCCTTCGAGCTTCAAAATACTGCACCGCTACCCAGATGAAGAAACCTAAATTGATTACTGAGGCAGCGGCTGCTATCAAGGCCAATATCACTTCAATCGACGGCATATGCAGTAGGCTGATCAGTCTTCAGCAGCAGTTTTGCGTGCTTGGTCTTTGCTAGTAGTTGGCGTACTGTGGCACGTTCCTCCTTTGTTGGAATTACATCATTTTCACGTAAGGCGTCTTCAAATGAGTCATGGTCCTTGGTGTGAAAGAGCACCATCCAGCCAGTCTGCTCACGTAAGTCCTTCAGCACAGAGTTGTACTTTTGGGTGAGGACCCAGTCTTTCTTCTTGGTTAGGGCCTTTGTTGCCGAACAGTCATCAATAATGTACAGGGTTGGCTCGCCCTTAAAACAATGGTAGAAAGCCCTCAGATGGTCATGGAGCCGCTCCCCTGGATCAACCACGTACACCTCTGAATCATCCCACACCCATAACCGCGTCTGATAGGCCTCGTTGAAACGAATGGTAGGGCAGAGGATTACAATATGCTCAAAGGCACCGAAGAAGGGCCCTTCAAGTAGGTCGAGGATGAATGCGGTTTTCCCACATCCTGTCTGCCCACAAACAATTGCCGAACAGGGACTATCTGGAAATGTAAACTTAGTAGACTGCGCTGACGAACCTGCCATCTTTAATGTTAAGCTGTGCATCCATTACAATATACATATAAACGTTCAATGGGCCCGCCGCCTCTGCCTTTTTTGTGATCTGAATGGTGATACCCTCAGACGCATTCTCCACGGCCCTGCCACTACCGTGCAGCTGGTCGTCATCACTCGTCCTTAAGTCGAGCCACAGAGAATACTTACTGGTTAGGTACTCTCCTAGGGACATGTCCGACAATGCCAAGTCTTTTGCAGCTATTGCTACACAGGGGTCTCGTTTACTCGTTGCTGCAAAGGCCTTCTTCACCTCGTCCCACTGCTGGTAGCCACGCATGCCCTGGGCATAGAGCTGATTGGGGATGCCCTCAATGGTCACCTCGACCTTCGTAATCTTTGGGTTGTAGAACGACTCTGTCTTCCTGGCGTATGAGACATTGGCTGAGTCTTCAAAGAGCAGTAGGATGCCCTTCATGCTGCGAGCAGGCACGTTCAGGTTGATGTTCCACAGTGTATCTCTTTTATTGTATACAAGCTTCCTGTGACGAAGCACACGGTCATACAGAATCGAGAGTCAACCTGTGTACTGGGTGCGTATCATACGGGCCAACTCTGGTTGGGTAACCATATCATACTCCACCGAGATGCCATCAATTTTGTAGCTGGAGTCGCTTGTTGCGTGAATTACGCGGTTGTAGTCGTTGAACGTGAGCTCGTATTCCAATCTGTCATTTAGCGCGCTCTGGTAGAATGGCATGTGGCTCTCGAGGAGTTCAAAATCAAGCGGAACGTAGAACCTGTTACCATACACATCGGCTACGGCCTTGTCCTCTTCCTCGGTATCAACCTTGTCTCCTGCCCCTACTCGTATCTTAGTTGTGTTTCTGTCATCTGATGTGTCAATGCCCTGATACTGGAGGCCCTGTCTCTCCTGTGCAGTCCGCCACAAGTCGTGGTAACAGTGGTACACATCGCTGTCATCAATAGACATGACCTCATTGCCAGAAATCTTGATTGTCAATTTCTTAACCACGGCGCGACCCAGGTTTTGCACAACGGTGCGGTTAGCATCAGCCGAGGTCAGCGTGATTCTAAAGGCCAGGCGTGCTGTCCCTGGGACAATGACATCGTCTGCGCCTAGATTGGGGAAGCGAACCAGTAGTTGTTGGTTCTGGTCAATAGTGCTTGGATTGTTTGTAACGACTACAGATTGTTGCACCCCCTTTACCCCGAGGGGTTCGTGTATCTGGCGGTGTGGGTTTAGTTTGCGTCCGTAAGTACTCGTCATGTTGAATGTTTAATAACAATTATATCTTTAACACACATACATGGAGTTTGATAACCCAGCATTTGACGACCCAGAGGAGGAGGGGGGATGGGAGAGGAATGACACAAACTCTGATGATGATGAGGAGACTCTCCCAGAGGCCACTCTCCCACCTGTTACAGAAGGGGACATTGGGATGGATCGGTCTATACCACTGGAAAGCCGACTCGTTATAGGCGCTGTCAATGATTATTACGATGCATTAGCTGAAAAAGGCCACACACCCGCCCTCGGCCACGATTATGCAAAGATTGAACTTGTTAGAGGACAGTTACGTTTGAAGGACTACCCTGACTTAAGTATTACAAATTCTCGTACTAAAGCCCCGCTTTCACTTCAAGCAATGATATAGCTCACAAGTGGCAGTGCTTAGCGCGTGTCCTACAAACGGGTCCGTCTCGAGGTCTGTTATTAGCCTTGGCTGGTGTTCTGGTGGGATTGGTAGACATACAAGCAATACCTGAGTACAGCTGTAGCACTGTCTGACCTAGAGTGCGTGTCATGCTAGCGCCTAGCCGAGCCTCGTATCTCACATACAGCTTTATGATCTCTTCATCAGACATTGATTCAACCTGATCAATTGTAAGACGCTCCAAACCAAGGTACTGACGGGCCTGACCGCCGGCTATGATGGCAGCTAGCCTATCTCTCTTAGAAGACATATCTACACCAGGGGTGCAACTAGGTTCCGCTCCCCCAGACTTTGTCTCCACTAAGCTAGTCGAGTCCTGTTCAAGGAGTTTATCAATAATGGTATCAGGATCCATGAATATGCGTATACGCCTTCGAGCTTCAAAATACTGCACCGCTACCCAGATGAAGAAACCTAAATTGATTACTGAGGCAGCGGCTGCTATCAAGGCCAATATCACTTCAATCGACGGCATATGCAGTAGGCTGATCAGTCTTCAGCAGCAGTTTTGCGTGCTTGGTCTTTGCTAGTAGTTGGCGTACTGTGGCACGTTCCTCCTTTGTTGGAATAACATCATTTTCACGTAAGGCGTCTTCAAATGAGTGAAAGAGCACCATCCAGCCAGTCTGCTCACGTAAGTCCTTCAGCACAGAGTTGTACTTTTGGGTGAGGACCCAGTCTTTCTTCTTGGTTGGGGCCTTTGTTGCCGAACAGTCATCAATAATGTACAGGGTTGGCTCGCCCTTAAAACAATGGTAGAAAGCCCTCAGATGGTCATGGAGCCGCTCCCCTGGATCAACCACGTACACCTCTGAATCATCCCACACCCATAACCGCGTCTGATAGGCCTCGTTGAAACGAATGGTAGGGCAGAGGATTACAATATGCTCGAAGGCACCGAAGAAGGGCCCTTCAAGTAGGTCGAGGATGAATGCGGTTTTCCCACATCCTGTCTGCCCACAAACAATTGCCGAACAGGGACTATCTGGAAATGTAAACTTAGTAGACTGCGCTGACGAACCTGCCATCTTTAATGTTAAGCTGTGCATCCATTACAATATACATATAAACGTTCAATGCACCGGCCGCCTCTGCCTTTTTTGTGATCTGAATGGTGATACCCTCAGACGCATTCTCCACGGCCCTGCCACTACCGTGCAGCTGGTCGTCATCACTCGTCCTTAAGTCGAGCCACAGAGAATACTTACTGGTTAGGTACTCTCCTAGGGACATGTCCGACAATGCCAAGTCTTTTGCAGCTATTGCTACACTGGGGTCTCGTTTACTCGTTGCTGCAAAGGCCTTCTTCACCTCGTCCCACTGCTGGTAGCCACGCATGCCCTGGGCATAGAGCTGATTGGGGATGCCCTCAATGGTCACCTCGACCTTCGTAATCTTTGGGTTGTAGAACGACTCTGTCTTCCTGGCGTATGAGACATTGGCTGAGTCTTCAAAGAGCAGTAGGATGCCCTTCATGCTGCGAGCAGGCACGTTCAGGTTGATGTTCCACAGTGTATCTCTTTTATTGTATACAAGCTTCCTGTGACGAAGCACACGGTCATACAGAATCGAGAGTCAACCTGTGTACTGGGTGCGTATCATACGGGCCAACTCTGGTTGGGTAACCATATCATACTCCACCGAGATGCCATCAATTTTGTAGCTGGAGTCGCTTGTTGCGTGAATTACGCGGTTGTAGTCGTTGAACGTGAGCTCGTATTCCAATCTGTCATTTAGCGCGCTCTGGTAGAATGGCATGTGGCTCTCGAGGAGTTCAAAATCAAGCGGAACGTAGAACCTGTTACCATACACATCGGCTACGGCCTTGTCCTCTTCCTCGGTATCAACCTTGTCTCCTGCCCCTACTCGTATCTTAGTTGTGTTTCTGTCATCTGATGTGTCAATGCCCTGATACTGGAGGCCCTGTCTCTCCTGTGCAGTCCGCCACAAGTCGTGGTAACAGTGGTACACATCGCTGTCATCAATAGACATGACCTCATTGCCAGAAATCTTGATTGTCAATTTCTTAACCACGGCGCGACCCAGGTTTTGCACAACGGTGCGGTTAGCATCAGCCGAGGTCAGCGTGATTCTAAAGGCCAGGCGTGCTGTCCCTGGGACAATGACATCGTCTGCGCCTAGATTGGGGAAGCGAACCAGTAGTTGTTGGTTCTGGTCATAGTGCTTGTATTGTTTGTAACGACTACAGATTGTTGCACCCCCTTTACCCCGAGGGGTTCGTGTATCTGGCGGTGTGGGTTTAGTTTGCGTCCGTAAGTACTCGTCATGTTGAATGTTTAATAACAATTATATCTTTAACACACATACATGGAGTTTGATAACCCAGCATTTGACGACCCAGAGGAGGAGGGGGGATGGGAGAGGAATGACACAAACTCTGATGATGAGGAGACTCTCCCAGAGGCCACTCTCCCACCTGTTACAGAAGGGGACATTGGGATGGATCGGTCTATACCACTGGAAAGCCGACTCGTTATAGGCGCTGTCAATGATTATTACGATGCATTAGCTGAAAAAGGCCACACACCCGCCCTCGGCCACGATTATGCAAAGATTGAACTTGTTAGAGGACAGTTACGTTTGAAGGACTACCCTGACTTAAGTATTACAAATTCTCGTACTAAAGCCCCGCTTTCACTTCAAACAATAGGTAAACGTAGAGGGGGGGGGGGGGGCTTAGGTTGTCCGTGATGGTTTGGGGTTCAAGGCGTTGACCAAGCAGCTGCTAAAGCCGCAGAGATTTTAGAAATGAGGGGCCCTGAAGCCGTGACAGAGCAAGGTGGTGTGGAAGAAACAAGCTTCATAGAGGACGTTCATAACACCATCCAAGACCTAGGTACACAAACAGACAACTACCACTCAGAGAGCTTATAGGGCTTGACAAGGCTATGCAGACCCAGAGGGGTGAGCTGGTCAACAACCTAGCTGAGATAACTGAGATAGAAAGGGATATAGACCGGCGGAAAGCTAAAATGGCAAGCCTGGAGGAGGAAGGGAGGGGTGATAGTCGAGCATGGAAATTCCAAGCAAATGAGCTTGCAGAGCTTAAGGACCTGTGGCGTGTCCGTGTTGAGGCTGCCTCTGTAAACCGTAACCGTCTAAGAACCCAAATTAACCGCATCAGGGAAACGATCAACAGACTTCTTAACGAGGACACAACGCTAGCTGACCGTGTACGCACCGTGTTCCGGGAGCAGGGCATAACAATTGCCTCCATCCTCACTGCGTTTGGATTGGCAATCTCGACTCTGGTTGTTGCTTTGACGGGTGGAGGGAGCACTAGTGCAACCCCAGCACCAACGCCAACGCCAGCTGATAAGCCTGGTGTAAAGGAATGGATTAAAAAACAGCTGAACTCCTTAGCAAACGTCCTGAAGGGCCTAGCCGGTAAGGCAGCAGCTGCCCTTCCTGGAATTATTGGCTCCATCGTATCATGGCTGCTTACGACAGCTGCAAAGGTGGCTGGTTGGATGGCAGAACATGTATGGGCCGCAGCTGTGGCGGTGGGGGAGTTATCCTCCTGATACTCCTAGACTTACTACGTAGCAAACCAAAGCACAGCTAAGCCTATAGTGATTCCGCCTACAATAAGAGCGGTTTTCTCATCCTCGTGCGCCCCAGGCAGACCGGTCTCGACCACGCCACTTGGAACGCCTGGAGAGGGGACTCCCATATCTGTATCTGGCGGAGGTTTAAAGCTTCCTCTATCTGGAAGAGCAGCAACCGCGTTGACATCAGTAATGCTGCCAATTTTCTGTTCCTCAGTTGCAATGATAATCAGATTGTTGTATCCAGCAACGTTTCCAATTGCGAGGCTCATATCCGACGGAGCCATGTAAAGGCCCGTTCCAAACACATAATCAACCTTTTAGGAAGCCTTCTGGAGAACGTTCTGATACCGTCGGATGGATGAAGGAATGTCCACTGGGGAGTTGATGGCATCCTCAACGTTAGCCTGAAATTGCTTTTGGGCGTCAAAGGACGTTCCAACACCTAGTATCTCTGAGCGGGTCTGCGCCTGAGCCTCAAGAATGGCCCATACATAGGTCCTGATGCTGTCGTTAATTCGCTCAACGCCGGTCTGTGTAAAGCCCTCAGACGTGTCCAGTATGAAGGTACTCCAGGCCTCGTTTGCTTCAGGTCCCTGTGCTAGATGTAGAACAGCACCCATTTTCTCCTGAAAGGATTGTAGGTTGCTGGCGTGGGCAAAACCTGGCTTTGTATCCTTTTCCGTCTCAAAGGCCATCCGTGTAGGGTCATAACGAACGTTTCGACCAGCAACCTTGACGACACTCCCGTAGCCATACGCATCATGTGCATATAAGATACCAAGGCCACTATTAGCTACGGTTGCCTTCTGGCGCCAGTCTGTGTTTGGTTGAACACCAAAGTTAGTGCAGAGTCTCTCATATGCCCTCTTGTCATATGTATTGTTATAGGGGTCATAGGCATGATCCTGAGGTAGAGGCGCTTGCAGTTCTGCTAATAGGCGACGCACTGTGTAATAAAGGTGAAAGGTGTATAGAGCTTTCACGAGTGGAATCCCAGCCTCTAGGTGGTCGTGGGATGACACACCGCAGCCGGATGTTGCACACCACACTGCAAAGTTTATCTGGTTCTGCCAAAACTGCATTGGATTTGTCAACCAGTCTTTTTCTACTTTGTCTGCTGTTTACCGGCGGCACCTTATAGTTACTGAATAGATCAGGAAACTTTGCTGTGAATGTACCACCATTGTAGACAACTTGAATTGTTTGTCGGGTTAGTTTATCTCCCACACCATATGAGGCTGGATACACCCCGCCCGCTTTATATGTAGCTTTTCTATTGAAACTAAAGGCTTGTTTATTCATAGTGCTATGTATCACACTCTGTCAAATGTTCAAAGCGGCGACGCTGTGTCCCTGCATAATCCTATTGACAACACTGGGGGCAATCTATGTGTTGGCCTAAGGTCAATCACGTATACTGTGGGCTGGTACAATCTCGAATCAAACGAGACCATTCAATGGCAGTCAAGAACTTCAGAAGAGGGAGGATCTGTCCAATTAAAACCTGTTCTCTGGAGTTTCAGCCTTCTTCAGCAGCAGATTACATCAATAGGTCTTGGTTTAGATGTTGATGCTGCAAATGGGGTTATTACCCTCACAATTCCTGATAATTGGGCTGTGCGCATATCAGACGGTGTGTTAAAAATGTTGGGTCTTGATGACGGTCAGGGTAGGCAATTAATTCCTTCAGGTACTTACATAGGTGACCGGCCCATCAACTTTAGCATCTTTAACACAATTTATGTTCACCTAAATCAAGTAAGCACCACGCACAACATGCTAGATGGTCCGCCCACTATGCTTCTTGAAGTTGTTGGCTTAGAGGGTGGCTCTTTCGGTGATATTATAACCACGAACATCGCTAATCCTGTCTGTAAGCGTGACACTAGCGGAACAGTGCATGAGTTAAAGGTTCAGTTATGCGATAATAAAGGAATGCTATTGGATAACCATGACTTACCTGTAGGCTTTGTTCTTGAATTTACAAGATATCAATAAAAAAGAGTATTTATGGACCTAGGCAAAAACCGGCAAGCACTGTTCAGGGTGCCGACCTCTCGGAATATGCCACAAAGACCTATGTATCTATTGGTGACTCAAAAAAAATGGATAAAAGTGGCGGTACTATGACTGGAGACCTTGAAATGGGAGATAATAAAATCGTTCATTTGGGAGACCCGATTTCACCGAAGGATGCTGTTCATAAAAAGTATATTGATGCTGAATATAGACAGCAGAACAGGTACCTGAGACGATACGTAGATGAAAAGACGAAACCACTCATTACTATATGGGCAGAAGCAGAGGATATGAGTGGTCGTTTGGCCATGGGGCTAGGGGTCGAGACTCACAAGACTCAAGCTGTGGATATACCATGATATGTAATGGCAAGATCATTCGTATGGGATTGTCTTCGGGTGTTGGTGCTGATACTGGTCCTATAGCAGTCGTTCCTGTTATTAATGGAACGAATCAAGTGGTAGGAATAAGTAAGCCTGCTAACCAACGGGCTGTTGTAATAACTTTAGACCAGCCTTTACAGCTAGAACAAGGCAACGTTATTAACTTTTATACAACCGCACAAAACAGAGGAGCGACTTGGTCTGTAGCTTCACTCCTAATTGAACTTGATATATAGACTTATGTATACAAAGACAGTATGAAACAACAACCAACGACTGCACCGTTAAATCCGGAGCCTCCTCCATGTGGTCTGGGGCACTCTTATCGGCTGAATGAGATCAGTCTTAAGAAGCAATACCTTGAGAAAGAAATTGAAAAATATGGTGCTATGTACAAAAAATATAGGTGTGCAGTAAACTCAGTGGACGCTGTAGACACTGCTTTAGTTGCTGTGGGTATGTGTATTGGCGCGAGTGGTGCAGGTGTAATGTCTACGGTAGTTGCCATTCCTATTGCCACAGTGTTGGGTGCTACTGGAGCCGCTTGTGGGCTACTTGTAATTGCTGGAAAATTCATCAGTAGGCGGCTGACCATTAAGTTGAAAAAGCATGACCAGATCCGCATTCTCGCTCAGAGCAAATTGAATACCATTGCTGACATTGTATCTACGGCGCTTGAAGATGGGTATATCTCAGATGATGAGTTTAAGCTCGTTTCGGTCGAGATCACGAAATATAGTCAAATGAAAAGTGACATTAAAGCAAAATGTTTGAAAGCGGCAGAATCGCCCCCTAGACCTGCTAAGGTATGACCCCCCAACAGTCCATTTGAAGAGTGGGGGTTGCTAGATATAATGGAGGCGGCGATAAAATCTTTCTGCAAAGATCATACTGGAGTCAAACAAAATACGGACCAGTGGGAGACCACGAGGAAGGGCTGTGTTGGAGGAAGTGACTACTCCGCTATCATAGGGCAAAACTACTTCAGCAGCTATAGCAAGAAGCTGACAGAAAAAAATAGCAATGAGGGTGTTTGCTTTAGCGCACCCTGCCTCTGGGGTACGACTTTCGAGGAGGTTGCAATTGCGGTATTGGAGAAGGTGTACGACACCAAGGTCTACGGAAATAATATCTATATTGAGGGCGGCGCGACGGCCTACTCTCCGGATGGCTTTTGTGTGCTCCCGATCCGGCGGGCTGGAGTGGATGCTGTCTGTCTGGGGCATCCTAAGGAGGTTGTGCTGCTCGAGATAAAGTGCCCCTACACTCGGAGTCCTGGGAGGGTGATTCCGAATATGTATAAGCCTCAGGTTCTGCTGGGGCTGCACCACAGTCCGGTGGCGACCATCGGGGTGTTTGTCGACTGCGTTTTCAGGTTGTGCTCCTTTGAGAACCTGGAGAGGGCTGAGGTGTATAACCAGGCGTATCACAAGGATCAGAAGAAGTATAAGGAGACGGTGCTTAGGGGTGGGCGGGGGTGGAGGGGCTTGAAGACGGCGACTATAGCGCGAAAGGGAGGTTTAATAGTTGCCTGGGCTTGGAACAGGAGCATCATGGTCCTTGGTTGGGAAGACCGCGTGGGACCACGGAGAGGCCGACGGGGGCTTTCTACTGTTGGAAGCTCTTTACAATGAGATTGATAACCGCTCGTCCCGATCCTGACTTTATCGAGAAGAACGACGCTAAGTTTGCCCAGTTTATACAGGACCTCAACCGCGTGAAAAATGGAACTTACAGCGACGATCGCAGATATTTATCACTCAATGACCTCTATGGTGACTAACTACTGGTGTGGGCCTATACCATAGGGGCTGGAAGGGCTGGGCTCATATGGTATAGTATAAGGGGGAGGTGCGAGCGGTTCGCTGGCTCATTTGAGTCACCCTGTATATGTGTGTTTTCTGGGTTGCTGTATTAGATTGCTGTGCTCGTACCCCCAGTCTCTATACTACTCGCCTCGACCAATCAGATGACTCCATATCTTTAAAAGCCGCCTAGCCCGGAGACGTTGGATCAACAGCCCCATGTGGTTTTGTTGATTTCATGGTATCGTCGCCTGATGACCGGGGTTTCTCTCGTGTAATTATCTAATCGTCACGCAGCTAGGCGTAGCTGTAAACTCCTCGCTGGAGACCTTAACTTCCCCCTGATATGCAAACAAATTTTATGTCGACCCCAGGCCACTTACCTAGCTTCAGACAGTTATTGACAATCTAAAACTACCATCTACAGTGCGGACATGAAAGATCGAGGATTGTTAACTGCACAAACACTGTTAGAGGCGAACTGTTTTTAATAGGTGTACCCCCGACCGGGTAATTTATCAAGTTGACATTTATTAAATAATGTACTTGCTATTTTTGCTATTCATAAGCCTATTGTGCGACGTGCTTTAGCAGCAGCAAGGCTCTGCAAAACCACACTTTCGCATTATCAATCGCAGTGACGTCAGCCAAGTATTCTCATGTGCTTGTTTTAGTCACGGTAGCGCCACCTTACGATTGCAATGATTATAATTAGGGAAGCCATCACCACAAAACCACTCGAAATGAGCCCTCTCAGCGTAGCTATAAACTCCTTATTGATATCGCGATGATTATGGATAGCTCGCTATTTGACGTGATCATCCGAATCACGGGGAACCAGTCAGGTTTTGATACCTGGGTATCGAACCCACAGCCTGTAGGTCGAAAGGCGACACAACATACAACCGTGCCACGGAAACCGGCCCGATCCATATGTGCATAATATAAGGCTACCCATTTGTTATTATAATTCTTGCACATGTGCGATCGATCATCATTTCAGTCACATGATGCATAAAGTTCATCTACGTAATGGTAACGACATATGTGCATAAATATTTCCGATCCTTTTTTGAGAGAGCACTTACCTTCTACATCTTTGCACATGCGTCCTGGGAATAAAATTGATAGCCTTTTCGCTGGTATGAGCTTACAGGTTGCGACGATAGGACGATAATTGCTCACTCTGTCCACTTCATAGAATCGCTTTTCTACCAACAAAGAACAATCGGGCAACGTGCTACATTTTATAAGTATTTGGATGTCATGGTATTTAATACGGAATCTGGATTAAGATATAAAGATACAAACCGATATCCCATTAAAGCTAAGATTTGATCAGAGATTCATTCAGCCAAATTGTGCTCGTTATTTCATCTGTGCAATCGTCGGCATGCGTTATGAAGACATTGACAGTTGAACGTGCAATGTTTTCAATGCACCCATTCCATTAGTGTGGTTTAATATGTATGCGTAGTAATTTGCTTCATGTTTGAGCAATAAGCGCTACGTGGATGACTTTGCGAATACTTTTGATATATAAAACGACAATTGTTACATAGCAATATGAAAGAAGCGATACAGGTATCAGTCGCCAATTTTAGTAATTATTCCATTGGGTGTAGATTGCAGTCATTCTATGTTCTTCTTACAACTACTGCCTGAAAGTGATAACGCTTAAAACTACCCTAGCACTTTAGCTATTGAAACGACCATTGGACCAAGTTTCCCACATTCATAAATTTGCACAAACTGACGTAAAGCCGATTGCTTACGTCAAGGAAGTCCCGTATTGTCACCCTCCAATGATTTTTTATCAGCTGTTAAAGAATAAATTAGTTACGAGGGGCTGTGCTAACTTTCATACATCACCAATGTCAGAAGCGCACACTGAATTCACCGTTGACTTTTATCGCCCCTTTGTCTCTGCATATCACAGGCACTGTAGCTGCTTAACCATATACGAATTGCCTTCGGTATGAATACAAAAAAACACATTGATTAAATATGTCAAATTAGTTGATAATGTATGCATTATTTGGTCTTATATGATAAACTACCGCCATAAAATATGTTTTTCTTAATGTATTAAGCCAGTGACTTACATCATACATAGTAAATAATTTTCGACGACGACGTCATTTCTTTTATAAATAGTTATTTAATATTGAAGGTAGCTGAAATGCGTACATACCTATCGATGCCTCTCTATCAGTAGGAGCACAGTTAGCAAGTAATTGCTCGTGTCAATCAATTACTTCGCTTACATCGCCACACGCTCTAACAGTGA
Source organism: Urechis unicinctus (assembly GCA_034190875.2). Lineage (NCBI taxonomy): Eukaryota > Metazoa > Annelida > Polychaeta > Xenopneusta > Urechidae > Urechis > Urechis unicinctus. The sequence continues at coordinate 58,460,149 of CM067357.1, read as the reverse complement.
CCAAATCAAACGCCCATGAATATCCATACTTTGCAGGTAAAGCCTGTCTCTAATTTCGGCCAGGGCATAATTTTGTTTTGTGGTTAGGGTTGCGTTCATTGCGGTTAATGTATAATGATTGTTTTCTTGCCGAACAGCTGTCGACGAAGGCGGGCTTACCCATGACACAAAGTACTTGTATAATTTAACAAAGGGTTTTTCCCTTGTAATGCTACTCTTGCAAGAACGTGCAAGCAACCAGCTTCACATGCCGTAAAATATGGCCGCCGCACAAATTATTGATGTTTGGCTGCTCACGCACGAGTGAAATGCCAATTATCAACATAATTGCCGTTCATTTGGGACTGACATCAAATGCTATACAAGGCATCTTTCACACTGTTGCACATACTATGTGGACATGTGTTAGATGCCCGTAAGGTTGATATTTACCTACCATTGGTATTTGAAATAAGATTGAATGAATCACAACTGTAAAATAGCGTATAGATCTGGGGTCATCCGCATGTATTCATAAACCTTGAGCTTCTGAAGCATTTGTTTGGATCTAGGCTATTCATTGCATCTGCTCTGTAGCTTTTGTAGTCCTGATTGATACGCCATGATGACGTTACGAACGTGTAGCCTAACATATAGGTGCTAGCATACAACCGAATAACGCATGTTATTTGTTTGTGTGTATTGAAAATTGTAGTAAGAAAAATGAAGCAATGCTTTGCACATTGTATCTCTATATGTGCGTTTAATTAACAACAGTTGCATATGGGAAAACACATGTTGGGATATATAACCTATTATGCGACCAGTGAGCCGCCATCATGGATACATGGACATTTACTTTTAAGGAAGTTTAACTAATGACCCTCGTTAACAATGGTCGTGGTTAGGACTTGCGTTATCCGCCATGGGCAATGACGTCGTTGCATTGCCTTAGCACCCCTGGAGTATTAGTTTTAGGAAACTCTACCCCTGATGTACGGTAGGTAGTGGTACAAGGTCATGCGCAGCATCGCACACGTGGGTATTTGGAGAACATCATTTCGAAGGAGTGCCCGGGAACATGGATCGGTCAATGAACTACATCTACTAAGAGATAGAGATTTTGTATTCGCATTGAATTATCATATTAAGGATGGTTTTATTCACTGACGTTGTCATGGTAGTTGTAATCATGACATTGCGATATTCTTGCCGGGAGGAATAAGAAGAAGATGCATAAGATTTATAAGCCACATACATTGTCGTCACGTTAAAGAAATGTGTCCGCTAGCGTACTGACTTTAGCAGTAGAATAAGTTTGCGTTAATGATGGGAATTCTCAGTCGTTTAGCTTGCTAGATTGCACGGTAGTCTACTACTCCTCTCTGATGCTTCGCTATGATATACGGATGAGAGTAAAGCTTGATGCAGCTCTTCATTGCGCGCATTTACAATCGCGTGGCACGTGAAAACCAACTCATTATGTTTTCAAGTGGCATCAAAGGGAACGAGAAATTCTCCAAGTGACTGTTGTTATACCAGAGCCTTGATGTCTCCGTGCTCTTCATTCACTCGTGCATGAACATTTCACACAACAGCCCGAAAACCCTTTTTTATATAGTAAGGGATAGCAATTGCTTGTCGAGTACAAACGTTGTCGATAAAGCGTGTCTGTAGTACCGATCAATAAATTCAGTCAGGCCATATTTTTAGAAAATATTTTTTTATATTGGACTTATGTGGAAGTCGTTTTTTACGGAATTTGAACAAGAATCGGAGTTTTCCATTTACCATCAAATTGACGAACCTTAACAGTCACAGCAAACAGTTTCTCGCGCCAAGAGCTTACTCTGTTGACATCACATATTCAAACAATGACTGTACTGACACACTATCATCCCGCTGATAAATCCCATCGTAGATTGCATTCACAAAGCCTCGAGGAAACTTAATACCATGAGGTCTGCGTGGTTAAATACAACAACAGACCATGGTGCCCTGGCATGTGCTGGCTATCATGTTCTTCTGCACGTTTCCTGATTATGTTTCTCATCAACCACCACCACCATAACCACCATTGCACCACCACTACCACTGCAACCACCGTAACCATCACCACAACAGCCGCCACTACCACCTCCGCCATCACTACTGTACACACCACCATCACCTCCACCATCGCAACCGCCACAACTATCTCCATCACTTTCACAACCACCGTCACTGCAACCACCACCACCACACCCCAAAACCTCCGCAACCATAACCACTACCTCAACCACCACCACAGCCACAACCTCCTCTACCACAACCACCACCACAGCCAATTCTAACACCACCACCACCACAACCATCACCACTACCATTACTTCCGTAACCACCACCACCGCAGCCAACACTGTAACCAGTGCAACCACCGCCACAACTACCACAACCACCACCGCCACCGCCATCATCGTCATTATCATCATTATCATCATCATAATAATAATCCTTAGCAACAACAACGAGAACACCATCACATACGATCGCCTGGATGGCGTATATAACTTGTGTCCTGCGAATTCTAGCCAAGGCGGCTCTGCTACGCACAACATGTTTGTCTTCAAATGCTGTGTGCGTCGATGCAGTTGTGCGGAAATGACAGCTGAATACATCATTTTAAGCCGTTGCCAGAGTGCTGTTACAGTATAGTTTTTCGCAACATTGAAAGAAGAAGAATGCTTAGGTATTTGTTATCTGTAAGAACATTCGAGTGATGGTTAAGATGCCGATTTGTTTTGTAGCAAGTTTGTTCCTACTTTAGATTTACTTTATCTGCAATAATGACACATGTAATCTGAGATAATAGCTTGACATATGTGAATCATTCATGGCTGATATTGTCAGCATTACATGATTACAAGGAAAAAAACTCGTCCATAACTCATCTTCAAATAACAAAAGGCAGATATATGTGTAATGTGTTTTGTGCACATTGACTGAGCCTGCAGCGGATTCGTTTTCAAAACTAAGAAGCACGGGTAGGTAAACAGTTAACGGCAAAAGGTGCTAACAAAAAGAAAGTATACCAATATTATACTGAAGCACGAGAGGTCGTCAGTATCCAAGACACGTTACCGACCCATTTTACGGCAAGTACTATGTTCACATGACAAAATATGTAAAACTAATGATTGCCAACTCCGACAAATCAAACACACTTGATTGCAATTCATTATTCTTTTGACATATTCGCCAATCTTCATTGATTTCAAGGATTTGAACCAATACATGTAACAGTCGATATGACCATTGGAAACCTCCAACTGTCAAGCAGACGCTGGAAGCGCCGGCCGTGTGCCAATTAAAGGTTTGTTGAGCGCATACCGGATGTCCGGTGATTCTTGAAGAGTTACTTGAAGTGCTCGGAAATTTGCAAGAAATGTCGCGATAACGCGTCGATTCAATCCAACTTCACAGCTTTTCAATCGATTGACAGCCAGGTGTGTCTACCTGTTATCTTGAAATCATGGAGCCAATGACACGGAAAAATAATGCATCGTATTCACTAAGAGCCAGCATTCTGCCGCCTTATGCTTGGAGTTGGATGCTTATGCGTGATAGACATGCCGTGATGCGTGATAGACATACGGGGATTGCTTCTTTTCCATTCGTTTTGATGTTTTGATTTTACATGCATTGGCTAGTAAAATTGATATGCAAGAAACGAGCGATGTAAATATCAGAGAGGTGCATATATAGACCTCAGAAACAATACACCTTGAAATAGGCAGATATTAACCATGTGATGCAGCAGATAAAATTGCCTTAGCTCAGCATTTACCGCCCTGTGGATTTTATTACTTGCACAAATGGTTTAGGACACTACAATAGTTACACGACAATATAGCTGTATAGCCACAGTGTCGACGTGGTAAGGGCACATTCATCCTTTCATATCATCCTATGACAATTCAAACGACGTCTGCAGAGTTAGCAGATGTATATATGTAGCAGACGCAGACAGGATGCAGGTGTAAAACAGGTAGCGGGTGTGCACAGGTAGCAAGTTTGAGATAGTTAGGAAGTGAACACAGGAAGCATATTTAACACAGGTAGCATATGTACACAGGTAGCAGGTGTAACAGGAATAGTATGTGAAACAAAGGATTAACACAGGTAGCAGGAGTACACAGGTAGCAGGTGTACACATATAACAGGTGTAACACAGGAATCAGATGTGTCCTGTTAGCAGGTTAACACAGGTATCAGATGTACACAGGTAGCAGCTGTACATAGGTAGCAGGTTTAACACATTGGCAATACCTAAGCAATACCAGGTTAAAGGGTGAATAGTAGCTTACAGCAGCAAAGTGTCCCAGAACCGCTAGTATATATACTACTAGGTGAATGTCATTTAAAGCTACTTTGATCTATGTATTTGAATCGGAGATGGGGCAAACAAACTCCTGGTCACAGGGTTATTGCGAACACTCATATCAGAAGGCAAAGAACTAGGGGTGGGTGGTGAGCGGTCGGCGATTGATAGGTAACTCATGGCTACTGTTCTAGTCAGAAGAATGAGTAGGAATGAACGGCAGTTGCTGGATCAGCAACGTTCTAGACAAAAGAAAGGTATGATGCTGTTCTCCGACGGCTTGCCTGGTGGTTTTTTGACAGGGATCACCTTAGACTCCTAGTCCCGTCGTGTGTAAACGACAGCATGATAAGGGCGTGTGATTTATATGTTGCCGGCGCCTAATTACATATTCTTATTTATTGTGAGCTCAGTATACCCGGATAACTTAGTTTATGTCGCTCGATTGCTTGCGAGATGAGTAGGTATTTTTACGAAGGGTCCCATCATTTCCATGAATCTTATTTCTACTGAACTATAGGCGTCCGCCAACTTAACGCACGAGGTACACTGTATGACGTATTGCACACGTCAGCAGTTCTGTTGATATTCTGCTCTTTTCTGTGGGGACTTGACAAGGCCGATCTCGGTCTGACGTCATAAGCATGCGTATGTGATTAAGTGCTGTAGCCTCATTTTGTGAGAACAGCGCAGTCATGTCACACAGTCATTCATCATGTGTATATACTTATACCCATTGGTAGATGGCAGACTGCGAAATATGCCTAGTAATATTCCATCGTATAATTTGAATGTGATTAGCTATACATAGCTAACAATATTTATCAATGCGCTACAATAAGCACGCCTGGGATACATGGAATGAGTAACATTACGAAATGACCAAGGGCCGTATCCATAAAGAATCTTAACTTGAGTTGTCTAAACTTGAGTTGGAGAGCTTAGCCGAGTCCGAGAACTCAGGCGTATCCACAAAACAAATTGATAGCGAACTCAGGTAAGTCCGCCAGTTCAGAGCTTGCAAACAGCCAAAAAAGATTAGTGGCTATAATTTCACACATGTATAATCGCGGTCATAGTTCGTGTCTTACGGGAAAAGGGAACAATATGTTATTATGTGTTCAATAGACAGAAAATGAAATAAAATGGCGAAAAATGATTGATTTAGACGAAGGTGATTATGTAGTCGAGCCTGATTCTTGTATATGATATAGTCTAGACCTACCGTCGTTATCGTTTATCAAAACAAAGTCAAAAAGGAATAGCCATAAAACCGGTTGTTTATGAATATGTCAATCACCTTTACTCAATCCGACTGTACAATATTATATGATATCAAGTATAATATACATTGCAGCCCTTGGCAATGAGTTTCAATAACACATATTCTCAGCACTCCGATCTACGGCATTGTTATCCAAGAACGTGACCACAACGCCAATAGCACGATGAACCATTGTTCCTTATGGAGACGATTTACACACTAGGTTTTATATTCAGCAATATAATCACGGCTAATCCACACAATTGAGAAATAATTCTATCAACCATTCTAGCACTAATAACATTATGATTCCGTGATAAATAGAAACACTCCTTGTTGAGTTTTGTTGTTTTACAGTCCCTTGGAATTCGCGCATTACTGGGTCACTGAGCGTCATTTGTCTTTGACACATAAAACGGAGTGTTTACCGGGAAAAAGACTGTCGTTGGTGTGCTTTTGGGGCACTTTCAATATCTGCCATGTTATCATGAAGTGGATTCATAGACTTGTAGATTTGGTCCCTGCTTTCCTAATATTCAATAATACTAAATGTGAATCTTGGCGCCGTTGTTCATATTGTGAAGACACTATAACATGACAACTATAATTGCGTTATTGATATAGATAGTCCCACCCACTATGATCATCCCACAAACCATTCCTAATTCAAATCCATTGCAAGCCAACTCGCTCTTTGGTAAACTAACAACACCCTGTCCGAAGCGTTTGCGAAAACAACTTGCGGCGTAAATAATTTGAATATCCCGGTAAAAATTGGTGTGTCATAGATAACGAACGGCTGATTATGCTTTGGTTCATTTTAAGAACATACATGTTCTTATTCATATCTGTGAAAGCATTTTCCTGGAAATATTAACGTTGGGCCGCAATTTTGAATTTGAGCTTGCGAACTTAAAGTCAGCTACCTAGCTGACTCAGAGTTGAGCACGCTAGGAGACTTAAGATTCTTTTTGGATACGGTTAAGACGGCCAGCTCAGCTTGCCGTTTAAAAACCCTGAGTTTGCGGACTTAGGTTTCTTTATAGATACGGCCCCCCTAACGTTAATGATAGCATTGAATCACTCTATCAATAATTGCTGTATGGAATGCATGCAATGTTTTCTAAAGTTCTTTTTCAGTGCTTGAAAATATAGAACGTAGTTGATTGATTCCATGAGTAGTTTTGTGCGGTACACCTGGTACCATGTAGTGTGTGCGACTGTCAATCAATATATGCTAAGAAACTTATAGCATTGCTATCAATCCACTCAAATTTAGATTTATGAACGTGTTGCTCTTGTAGATGTTATACCGAATGCTGTGAGGCTTATTCGCAAAACCCGGGCAGTTGGTCGAGAAAACAAAACCAAACGCTGTAATGGACGAATATATTTCATTCAACCGACTGAATTTGAATAGGTTTCCGGCGTTAACTCACACTGAATGATGAGTGATAGGCCTTGATGCAACATGAAGTTTCTGTAACTGGAGGACGTGTAGCAGGATGAACATAAAAATGACTGAATGTGGGATTTGAGGAAATAATACACATGCAATAACATTAATTATCATGCATCTGCAACAATTGGTCGTTAAGGTAATAAATAATATGCTTAACTTGCATGGTTGATCATGATATGGGGTTTCTACCTAATAATATGCTTAACTTGTGTGGTTGATCATGATATGGGGTTTCTACCTAATAATATGCTTAACTTTCATGGTTGATCATGATATGGGGTTTCTACCTAATAATATGCTTAACTTGTGTGGTTGATCATGATATGGGGTTTCTACCTAATAATATGCTTAACTTGTGGGTTGATCATGATATGGGGTTTCTACCTAATATATGTCCAGAGAAAACGCATGATTACAATAAGTTAATTAGATTCTGTAAGGGCGAATTGAGAAAAAACAATTTTCCTCTTTTGTGTTACGTGACACTAACTGTAATCATATATAGTAAGGAGCAGTATCCGAGGGAAGGCAATTGTTGGTGATTGATCACCGTCAAGCAGTCTCCATAACTACCTCCTCTTGAAAATATAGAACGTTTTTAATTAGGGTTATGTAGTTCATTGCTTATGCGGTAACCCTATTAAGCCGTCAACAGCAGCAAAGCCTTTCCCAGATGGGAAGTCAAACGTGAATAAAATGGTCAGTATTGGCAATTATAACACTTAGTTTTCAGCCCGTGACACTCAGGGAGGGCTAGTTGTAGGTACGGTAAGTGGCTGACCTATACCATGTCAAGCCTTTATTATGAGCAGTGGCGCAAATGGTGGAGCTATCTAGAGTGTACAGGGTGTCATCGTATGAGCATCGTTTATGTATGTCAAGGTTAAAAAGATCTAAAATGATCCACTGCCTTTCTGAGGCCACAGTTGCCCTTCATCTTATGTGGTGATATTGCTCCAGAAGAGGTAGGTTAGGTATTATAAGCTCTTCTTCTTTGCTGATCTCGTTTGCTTGGCCAACCACATCGCATTGAGAATTCCAACTGTAGATGGTTTTTGTTGTCATCGACAAGATGATAATGAATCATGTGCAAGGCAATGTGGCAAAATGTGGCACCTGGCGAAGAGCAGCGCGATATCACAAAGACATGACATGCCTAACACCGCAATACGCCAGCGTATCGCTATACCGTCAATTCAGCTGTCGACGAATTTATCATTTCAGTAGATTATTTTACCCTGGAATGTTTTACCTCTCTACACACAACGGCCTATTGATATGTCGATATGACCACTCATTTCAGTACTATTTATAGTTTACAATAATTACGCAGGGAGTTATTCTAGCACATATAAGATGTTGGTTCAGACAGGATGAGCTGCTGGCGACTCCGGATTAGAACTTAGGACTAGATAGATAAGGTTGTCGGTTGACGTTTAACATACATGATTTAGGCGTTCCCTCAGATAATCAAGCTGCTTGTTGCAGGGGGTTTCTAGCAACATCGAAGCAGCAATGCTTTTACTATTGAGTATTGGTACCGTCTTTAATAGCCAAAACAAAAACATTACGAGGATTATCTAAAATCATGTCAAGCTTCTGAAGATATACCACCTTGATAGCAAGTACAAGTTTTCTAACATCACCTCTCGAAATTTTACTCAAGGCCAATTTCACATGTGTTGTTTTATTCAAGTAAAATCTCATGACGGGGTTATATATCATCAATTACGATCACATGTGTAGTTACATATACCCGAAGATTTGCTAGCGGGCGGGTTTAGCCAAATCTCAATGGTAGAGCATTAGAACGGATTAACGCAAGCTTTATTCAAGCCATAAGAATGGTAGGTGGCGCATTATGTGTCCGACACGCATGGCATATATAAAATTCGATAATAGAATACGAGGATCGCTCAATTCAAACTCATTCCCCCCATAACTACTCACCTCGACGCACGCACACCTCTATGACCATGCTATAAAGTTCCCACCGGCCAGGTGCTTGTTACATGCGAATTCTCAATATGCCTGCAGAATTAATAAGGCTGCTTGGAATGTAGTTAAAACATCCCCAGAGCATGGTCGTATGACAGGGAACCTGACAAACGTTACGTATCATACAGGCATTTGGAAAATATTGAAGACCCTTAGACGTAACAAAAGAGATCTGCTTTGCTGATCATTAGCTGAAGCCCATACTGAGTGTTGCGTACAAGCCCATTAAACTACTGATGTACACGTAGTTTAAGTTGCTACCTCTTATGCTGCTGCTGCTGATCTGTGAGTCCTTGAAGCTATGCAAGGTGACGTACAAGGCAGGGGTGCAAAACAAGAGGCATCTGATTATCTGTAGACGGAAATGGTGTGCAAAGAGGCATCTGATTATCTGTAGACGGAAATGATGTGCATAAATCTGGTTTTGTTAGCCCATGAATAAGTTGTAGTCAAGTCGCTGACCGACGCGACTATTGGAATGCTCTCTTCAGTCCTGTCCAACACCTTGATATGTAAAAATGAGTAACAATATAAGCGCTTTTGTTTTAAGTAAATAAGGCTAATAAAATGTGGCTACAATTAATTACAGCAAACGCTAGGTGAAAATTAATTGGTCGCACCCCATGTGCTTCAAAGACTCATTGTATAGTACCATTATTAAGAAGAATGGAGAAAAAGGGAAACAAAGAGCAAAATTCTACTCTAGACGTGTCTATGTGTATACATTACACGTCATTCGCCTGTCAGTTCTGAATTAGCATTGCATTAAGCTTTCAATCAATAGATAGTTTTGCCAGGTATTGAGCCATAATTCAAGACGATAATTATAGAATGGTGCATTCTCAGTTTTACCCACCGTTCATAATGTACCATTCCAGCAGATGCTGACCATTACGAGGTTCATATATATGGCTACGAATAGAGCGTGTGTTTGCCAAGAAACAGTGGTCCATATTGGTGTGGTAATGATGTCGCGATTCATAGTATTGCTTGCGTATAGTACTTTGCAGGACACTGCCATATCTTAGAAGAGTATTGAACATCCTGCCACTCCATAAAAGGAGATAAATAACGAATTGCGTTGCTACTAACTGTAACTTGCTGTAACTGCGTTCTGCTGTCTATTCTTCACACGTATAAGTGCTTATACACTATCCAGATCTAATGCCCAGTGAAATATTATCGTTCAATATTCTTTGAAATACCTTTTGTTCGCGAAATATTGCGTTTACATTTCTAATACCGAGTCTGATTCGAGTGAAGCACAGGCATCGGCTGTCGTGAAGAGTTCGGCGACAGATCGTGCAACAAAGCGGTCACATTCACAATTAAAAGTGCCTCGCATGCATACCAGGGGGTCGGCCTACTTTCCTGGAAATGGGGTCGAATTACACTTGATGCGCCTACCCTACCATGGCCTTCAACCCGGACCGGGAAGAGAGTGACCATCAGCTTGTGGCCGGGGCCTGGAGTGATGAGGCGGTGGTGCAGGAGGTGAAACATGAGGGCCCGGGGACTACACGCAACCGCAGAGGGGACGGAACGTCGTGCATATTCAGGAAATATTTCAACAGCGTCGCGGCAGCGTACCATGGCAAATGCGTGCAGTTGTTAGATAGACTGTGGATAGACTATATACTAGATATACGGATATATACTTTACTTTGCCTCTGTTTCGTTTCTTTTTGCCATTTAATATTACCATGTCAGGCCAGTGGTGGTAGGGGGTCCTTGTCTGGGAGGGCAAAGGTAGTGAAGGCATCATAAATAAACCACAATGTACAATATACATGAACGAAAACAAAACGAGATAATAGAACATAAGAATTAAACGACAAAAAACATTTCTTTTAAGTTTTATCCTCTCATTATTTTACAACATTGCTTATAGCCTTTAAAGTGCTTAGGGCTTTTATTGGATGCAGAAACAGAACTGGAGGTGCTGCTGTGGAAGGTGGCCATGACCGCCTGGCTGAGCACTCCCAGAGATGTGTCCTGCCAGCTGCTGGTGGAGAGAAAGCCGGACCTGACACGTGGCGGAGTGTGCAGCAAAAACAATAAAATATTAATGATGGACATCGACAAAACTAATGCTATATTACAGCATTTCAGAATATCATTGTCTCTGAAAGGTCTGCTGCTGTTGGTGGTGGGCGTGGATAGTGCCTAAAGGCTGCTCCTGCTGCTGCTGCTGAGGCCGCTGTGACATCCCGAACTGCTTCTGGAGGCCACAAAATGTACTGCTGATGCTGTAGAGGGTGCTGCTGCTAGATGCCGGACCACTTGTATTTATCATATAACTCGTATTTATCCTAACAGAAATACCAATTGGATTAAATTGACAAAATAGTCACAAATTACACTATCTGCAAAGGCATACGAATAACCGTACTATATATATATATATGTCTTATATAAATATGTTTATGAAATATGTATATATATATTTATATATATATATATATATATATATATATATATATATATATATATATATATATATATCAATAGATATGCATATATATATAAACATAAACATATATACATGTATATATATATATATATATATATATATTTATATATTTATATATATATATATATATATATATATATATATATATATATATATCTATATATATATATATGTATATATATATATTTACATCCATATATATATATATATATATATGTAAATATATATGGGGATATATATATATACATATATATATAATATATATATGAGAGAATATATATATATATATATATATATATATATATATATATATATATATATATATAGAGATATATATATATATATTATATATATATAAATATATATATATATATATATATATATATATATATATATATATATATATATATATATATATATATATATATATATATATATATATATATATATATATATATATTGTAGGGATTCGTCGTGTCTCAACTCAACGACGACTTTATAGCGTTTTTATCACGATCTTTTTTATTATTGTTTCTTCCGCAAATAAATCTCTTTAAATCTGGGCGCCAATTGGTCGTTTTATAGGAGGATGCATTTACAAAATAACAATCTGAGCTTTTTGTGATTTAAATTTCAAGCCCTCGGAAATACCTGAAACGGCTTGCCTGGTTTATGTTCCGACCAAGTTACTGATGCAGACATATAACCTGCAGTAGGTGCGCAACTGATAAAGCGCAAACTAATTATGGGGGGGGGGGGGATAGCCTTATATGATACACGAATACCCCCTTCTAATATAAAACCACACTTAGGCATTATTGTGCACCGATTGCGAGTCATTAAAGCAATGCAGTACAATCACCAGTTGTTAGATTAAGGCTTCCATGATTTGGTGTACATTGCCAGTTTCTGGCTTCATGTTTCAAGACAACCAAATTGATGTAAGTGAATTATGGCAATGGCCAACGCCAGCTGGGTTCAGTTGTCCGGTGATTGAGTAAGTGCCTGGCACTATTCACAAATTGTACGTAAGGTGTGCACAGGTGTGCGTGACTAAGTATGCAGGCACTAGTGATGTATTTGTGTGTGTGTGGGGGGGGGGGGGGGTAGTCCAACTCAAGCGATTCACAAAATCCGATACGTTATCAATCACTTATGCAGTATGTGGCCTCTTTCGCTCGAACGCATTGCAGCATATGCAAATATGGTTCATCCAGCAGTTCAATCAAAGAGCTCAGCGTAGTGAATCTAACGTAGCAAATGGGTATCACCTTGCACCGTTGCATTATATAGATATTTCCAAGCATCGACACACTGCATAAACCGTACAAATTTCACATTGGAATAGAATATTGTCTGGTCAAGCTGGCACAGAAGCGCTTTTTTGAATTGCGTTCCAAGCCCGTTTTCTAGGAACCCAACAATTTCGTCATAATCCCATCGTGTGTGTGTGTTTGCGTGGATGTGTAAACAAGAAATCGGCTGTAATGCATTACTATTGCATGGTCGCTGCCTTCGGTGCCAGAAAAATGAATTTAACGCATCGATGACTGTTGATTACCGTGGAACACCTGACCGTTGTTGAAAACTTTTTTATTGCGGTCACGTCGGAGAGTTAGGTAGGGGTCATGGTAGGGGTCTGAATCAACTCCTATGTAACGCCGAATAAACGAGCCGCATATGCCTTCAATAGCAACGATTCCGTACCACCTGTAGCTTCCTCTTGCATCCCCAGCCAGCAATGGGAACACTTCATGAATGATAAACAACCTAGAAGCGTCATAGGCAACAAAACTACTCAAAACCCGCAGCTCATTTTAGTCGCTGCAGTGGGTCAACGGTAAATTATTTCGTCTGTTGGTTCACAACAATAAAGCGGCAATGTATGACTTGCCATTTGACGTCTGTCCAATAACAAGCACTGAAAAGAAATGGAACAATAAACACATTGTTACCGACGCTTATCAAAAGCGGCCACGTGACTCATTAAAGCGCTGACGTCATTGTACTTCAAACTGCCTGAGGAATACTTAAGGGTCACATCCATAACAACATGTGAAATCATTCGAATTCGTCCATTTTTAACTAGTTTGCACCGGGACTTAAGAGGATGGCGCCATTTGATTTATTCTGAGAAGGTTACATTATTCGTTCTAGATGCGCCTGGTTTTATCGACAGCTAATATACATGACAAGAGAATCATCCATTAACAATCCCTCAGCTTACCCGATTTCCGATAGTTACTGGCTGAACACCGCAGGTGTTTGTTTTGTTCTTCTTCTGCGATCTCGGCAGAGCTATACAGCACGTCTTTTTAAATAATTCCATTGTTTAATATACAATAATACATTTTCCAATGCAACCATGCAAATATGTAAAGGGTATGAACAGTGAGACATTATAATCAATCAATGTAGGAGTAATCAAGTGAGTCTGATTATACACAAATGAATGACCTAGGCAAGAGGTGGGGTTAATGCCTCTGATGAGGACTAGAAGACTTTCCAAAGCATATGTCACCCATAGTATACCACATGATATAATGACCTCCAGTCGCACGATAGCTATGAATCACGCGGTACAAAACCTGTTCGCATCCAAACGAGTTCTGGGAATTAGATTTAAGGACACAATGATCACGACACTATATGCAACATACGCAGCCGTTATCATCGGTAATGATTGGGTATTTGCGTAGGTTTTAATGGTAACTATGTTTGAAGGTCACCCGGTGAAGCAGAATACACATTGTATGGATGTAGTGAAGATATCTTTGAAACGTATAAAGGTCTTGAAAATGTTTTTATAAATAGTAAAAAAGTGCCATACGATATGATCAGCTCATCGTAATAGTACTGCCCAGCTTTAGTTTACTTCAATGAAAGATTCGTTTTTTTAGGAACTAATTACGCTGCCGATCCAATAACTTGTGCCTGTGTTTGAAGTAAACCATGGCTGTTGTACTTATCAACCCGGATGTTTTGTTTGTTTAGAAACGTTATTCTGTAAATGCCGTGACGACGTCCATCAAGCGTTCTGCCTTGATGTATTGGATTCCTGACGCAGGCAGGTAATGTTGCTTTCAGTGTCGCGCTAACGGCAATGCTTTACCAAGTTGTGTATGATTATGTTCACCCCAGCAGTCGTTAATCCCATGATTTTACAAATACCGAGCTACAGCTGCATACGACACGCTGTGACTGTTAACGACAGGGTAAAACGATCTGTTAATGATGAAAACATCTCACGGCGCGCCTGATATAAAATAAATCATAATGTCCATGTGTATTTTGTGATTTGCGTGTTGGCAATGACAATGGATCATCATCATCATCATCATCATCATCCTCCTCCTCCTCCTCATCCGACAATCATGTTATCATCATCATCATCATATCATCATCATATCATCATCTTTACCATCTTTATCATCATCATCATTACATCATAGTATGTATAGATTGTGTATTGGATACTTAAGTAAGAAGAATGAAGCAATGTATTGCTCATTGTATCTCTATATGTGCGTTCAATTAACAAGCGCTACTTAGGGGCAAACATATGTTGAGATATATCATGACCTATTATGAGATCAGTGTGTCGCCGTCATGGATACATGGAAATTAACTACTAAGGAAGTTTAACTAATGACCCTCGTTAACAATGGACGTGGTTGGGACTTTAGTAGCCGCATGATGTCGATACATTCCTCCCTTCGACGTCCCGCTTACTGGATGTACATAACGGGTTGCTTTAGCCAAGACCCCCTCAATATTGATATTTCACTAGCAATCAGTGCAGTTACCTTAAATAAAGCGTGCCGCTACTATGTCTGTTCCGTGGTTTAGCTTAAAACAGCTCTTGTTAAATTGCAAGGGCGTATTTTCACGCGACTGTATACATCATAGCTGTATACCTAATGGTCCCTTCCAACACTAACAGACCGCAGTCTCACCATTGCAACCTAAGTAATGGGTGAAATACTGGTCGCGAACTACTAATAGTAGCATGGTGATAATATAATTATCCTTTTCACAACGAACGTATCGGTCTGTCGTTTATCCGTTTCTCTCATTTCGAATCATCATGAATAAAATGCATTTAAATCAGGCTTCCGATATTTATGAATTACAGAATAGATTTGGTGTTATATATCAAACTCCTGTACTCCAGGCCGAAAACATATTGTGGCCTCATTATAACATAATATAATGGCCAAATATCAGCACTTCATAATACACGATTTTGCTGAACTGGTTGTCTCTGATATCAATGGTAACAACATGTCTGCTCAAATGTTATTTATCTCTTTTAATAAGAGGGCACCAGTGGTATTCTCTCATTACCATAAACACATGTAAGCGTGTTTTGTGTTGACACAATCTATTGTCAGCATAAAGAAGTATCAACTTCGAGCCGAGTTCTGTAGAACGTTATGCCGCAGATAAGAAAACCCTTGGCAGTAACAAGTCAAGAACAATTCCCCTGCGACTCACATGGGTTTCGACCATCAGACTACAAAATGTGAGCACAGACGCTATGATACCACACCCAGACAAACAACATTTTTATCTGCATCAATTTATTGACGGTATATTATCCCTTATTTAGATATCATTAAACAAAGGTATATTTATCGCACAAATATAACCATCGACATTTAATCAAATCAGGCCATAAGGTTTGGTATACTTATCCCAACCTTTATAGTTCTTAATTGTTTGACCAAAAACGCTCAGGCGGTGTTGTGCAACATTCAGCTTATTCGAAATACCGCAGTTGTTGCACGATAATATAGCAGAAGGGATACAGATGACATGTAATGTTGTTTGTTCTTATACAATCGGGCTCGAATAATTGCAGCTTTTCGACACTCATTTGCATTCATATTTTGACCTAACTTATCGACCACACCGTGGAATGATTTAAAGGCAAAAACTATTTCGAGGACGGTTAACAATGTGGCGATGTCTGTCTACGCGCTGACACCCAGATATTGGCAGCGAACCTATTCGTTTCAGACATAAATAATGGGTTCACCAATGCGTTATTTACGTCTCATGATGTTATTAATGTTGCAATGTTGCATTGACATTGTGGGATACTCTATCCCTGACGTACGGTAGGTAATGATACAAGGTAATGCGCAGCATCATACACGTGGGTATTCGGAGTACATCATTTGGAAGGAGTGCAGCGAGATATGCATGTTTCTTATCAAACATTGCCGTTAAGTGCCGTGTGCAATAAATACATTCCACCCACGCTTTTGGTGAACATCAAAATAGGAAATAGATTAAGGGCTCATTATACTGCTATTTGCTTATATGGATCGGTCGATGAAAGATCTACTAAGAGATAGAGATTTTGTATTCGCAGTGAACTACCATATTAAGGATGGTTTTATTCACTGACGTTGTCATGGTTGTTGTAATCATGACATTGCAATATTCTTGCCGGGAGGAATAAGAAGATGATGAATAATGTTTATAATCCACATTCATTGTCGTCGCGTTAAAGGAATGTGTCCGCCAGCGTACTGACTTTAGCAGTAGAATATCATTAGCTTGCGTCCAATAATGGGAATTCTCAGTCGTTTAGCTTGCTGGATAGCACGGTAGTCCACTACTCCTCTCTGATGCTTCGCTATGATAAACGAATGAGAGTAGTAAATGCAGCTTGATGCAGCAGAATTGCTTGATGCAGCACATTTGCGCACATTCACAGTCACGTGGCACGTGACAACCAACTCATTATGTTTTCAAGCGGCATCAAAGGGAGCGAGAAATTACCCAAGTGACTGTTGTTATACCAGCGCCTTGATGTCTTCGTGCTATTCAATCACTCGTGCATGCACATTTCACACAACAGCCCGAAAACCCTTTTTTATATAGTAAGGGATAGCAATTGCTTGTCAGGTACAAACGTTGTCGATAAAGCGTGTCTGTAGTACCGATCAATAAATTCGGTCAGGCCATATTTTTTTCAATATTTTTGTATTGGATGTGGATGATTATGTGGAAGTTATTTTTACGGAATTTGAAAAATAACGCATTAAATGACACTACTTGACTAGGCAAAAATTGAACGAGTTTTCCATATACCACTAAATTGGCGGTCGTTAACAGTCACATGCAAACAGTTTCTCGCACCAAGCGCCTCCTCTGTGGACATCACATATTCAAACAATGACTGTCCGGATACACAATCATCGAGATAATAAATGCTCCACCACTGATGAACGCCTGCGTAGAATTGCAATCACCAAATCTCGACGAAACTTTCAGTGAGTACTTAATACCATGAGGTTTGAGTGGTTATATATAGACACAGACCTGGCACGGTGCCCCAGGCATGCTGCAATGTTTACTATCATATGCATGCTCAGACCACGGTTGCCCTGATTATGTGCTGACTATGCATGAACAACCAACAACCACCACAATAACCACCATTGCACCACCACCACCAAAAACAACGCAACATCCACGACCACCACAACCACCACAACCACCACAACCACCACAACAAGAACCACCACAAACACCACCAAAAACACAAACACCACCACCACCGCAACCGCCTCCCTCCACAGAAACCCCAACTACCGCAACAACAACCACCATCACCACCGCAACCACCATCACCACCAACCCCACCACCACCCACCCACACAACCAACCACCACCACCCCATACCCAACACCCCAACCTATTGCCACACAGTTTTACCAGTATGGTACATTGCTTTCACAGAGCACAAACCCCATACCACGGGTCAGCATGCATAATATGCAATGGTTGAGCTCCCAGGGCAGGTACATTGCTTTCACAGAGCACAAACCTTAGTTGCAGCATGCACACATATGCAATTCCAGAGCTCCCAGTGCAGTAATTTCACATACGATGCCATGGACGGCGAATACTATGCTCTATAAGCGAATGCTCTGTCTATAAATGGAAATGTGATTTCACATACGATCGCTGGACGGCGAATTTTAAACTTGTATTAGCCAGAGTAAATGGAAATGGTATGTGCGTCATGCAGAAATCAGGTGTAAAGCTAGCATGTTATAAATGGAAAGAGTACGTCGTTGCAGAATAGCAATACATCATTTAAAGCTGCTGCCAGAGTACGGTTGCAAGAAGAAGAAAGAAGAAGAATGCTTAGATATTTGCTATCTGTAGGAACATTCCAAAACTTTCGAATGATGATTGAGATGCGGATGTGTTTTGTCAAGTAACCGCTATTGTAGCAAGTTTGTCCCTACTTTAGGCTCAATTTATCTGCAATTATGACACCTGGAATCTGAGATGATTGCTTGGAATATGCGAATCATTCATGGCTGATATGTCGAATCATGATTACTACGAAAAAAACTTGTACAGCATTACATGATTACTACGAAAGAAAACTCGTTCACATGATTACATATTGTACTACCTCATCCTCATCGTCCAACATGCAAAAGTCAGATATGTGTGTAATTTGTTACGTACACATTGACTGAGCCTGCACAGGATTCGTTTTGATAATCAAGAAGCACGGATAGGTAAACAGTTAACGAAAACGGTGTTAGCAAAAAGCAGGTATATCAATATAATACTGGAGCACGGTTGGTCGTCAGTAACCAAGACACGTTGCAGCCAGTTTCCACTAGCAGCTACGCTCAACTATGCATGTATTCAGAAAGACGGGTCTTTAGCCTTTGCTTTGTATGATTATTTTCATGCATCAGTCGAGAGTCACGGTAATCTCCGACCCATTTTACTGCAAGTACATATGCTCACATGACAAAATGTATAAAACTAATGATTGCCCACTCTGACAAATCAAAGACACTTGATTGCAACACATTATTCTTTTGACATATTCGCCAACCTACAATCGACTTTGTTCAGCCTTTAGCGTCCTGTGCATTTTATTATGTGCACAAATGGTTTAGGACATAAAATAGTTACACGACAATATAGCTGTATGGTCACCGTGTCGACGCAATAAGGGCACACTCATCCTTTCATATCATCCTATGACACTTCCAACGACGTCTGCAGAGTTAGCAGATTTAGATATGTTGCAGGTCCAGACAGGTAGCAGGTGTAAAACAGGAAGCAGGTGTACACAGGAAGCATGTTTAACACAGGCGGCAGGTGTACACAGGTAGCATGTTTAATACAGGAAGCAGGTGTACACAGGTAGCATGTTTAACACAGGTAATAGGTGTACACAGGTAGCATGTTTAACACAGATAGTAGGTGTACACAGGTAGCATGTTTAACACAGGAAGCAGGTGTACACAGCTAGCATGTTTAACACAGGTAGTAGGTGTACACAGGTAGCATGTTTAACACAGGTAGTAGGTGTACACAGGTAGCATGTTTAATAAAGGTAGTAGGTGTACACAGGTAGCATGTTTAACACAGTTAGCAAGAAATTTCAGGAGCGAGCACTGTCTTTTCTAATGAATCGAGCATGCCTAAGACGATATACAGTTACCATACGTTACCGATACATTCTGTATACCTATATCCAATGTACTGACCTTCTATATTACCAAAACGTGGAACAACTTACAAATGATACATTATACAGCTGTCTTCGATACAAGTTTTATCCATATTGGTGTCCACTCTTCCAGTGGTATAACAGAGCTCATTCACTCTCACCAACCTCTTCATACACGACATGCATGCAAGATATGTCTTAATTTGTATGAATGAGTATAGCAGAGTTGTCCAGGGTGGTTATTGTTCGGCATTTGTTTGTTCATAACGTGCGTCATCATAGGGCATAGGTTTTAATGGATACTCTTAATCAATGAATTCAGAAAGCTTGACTGCTTTCTTTGTCACTTAGCAGAATTGCCCGTGTATGCATGACTCACAAACATTAACACTAGGTGAGCATACGCATGGCATCCACATATTAACCTGAGTAGTTAGAATGGTGGTTGAATTAACGTGTCTAGGGTGCTTCATTGGGCTGTACCTTAATCAATGTCATATCAACACACCGTTTGTCGACCCTGAAGCTGTTGATCAAGGCATTTCTCCCTCGAAATGTGCTGCCTCTGGTGTCCCTGAACAAAGGTGATACGCCCCGTAAACCTTGCTGATAAACCGTAAATCCTTACAACACAAGGCCACCGCGCACGATCCTCACACATGGATGCTATGTTAGAATCACAAGTTAGCAGTAGACATCGGTTACCATTCTATAAGCATTTCGTGATGTTTGTTATAAAATGTACTCAGTTGTTTTGTATAAAAAGCAAAGCAAATATTTTGTTTCCTTTGTTGAAAGTTCGTGCTTATAACGCTGCTACATACTGATAAATGTTGACTGCTGTACAAGTAATACGGTATAGTCACCAGCAGGTATTGTTAAGAATTAGAGGAATCCGGTATTATCAAGCACATTTCGATATTCTGCTAATAGAATGCATTGTCGCATTATCGGTGTCGCAGGGGATTAATCGTAGTTTGAAGCTAAAAATGTTGGAACATAATGCCCTATTCTGGATACTGATTCGGCTTTCTGAACACATGCATAGAGATTAAAATCACGACAGTGCAACACTTCAAACAATGCACTTCCAATCGATTGCTATAAATATGCATTTCCTAAGATCAACATCTTTGTACATCTTTGTACATCTTTGCACATCTTTGTACATCGTCTGGTATGTAGTGCATTATTGGCAAAACGTTGGCTTTTACATTAGTATAACCAATAAGACACAAACAGAGTATAAACTAATGAAATATGTTGATTACAGCCTTTGCTTGAAAGCACTGCGCTGCGTTTAGTACAGTTTAGTCTCCAGCGAACTTATAAATACCAGACAAGGCTTAGTTTCCTCAGATATTACGTTCTGTTTACAACTTGAAGCGGGACTTAACTTTGTAAACACGTTATGACTAATTTCATGACAGCCAGCCACACAGAGATGCCCTTGCGCATTAAGCGTGCAAGTGGTATGAAAGCGAACAGGATATCACCGAAGTAACTACTGTCATACCATCACATTTGTTTCGGCCTTAAGACTCATCAACTTCTGTCTGGATTTTATCTCAACGGTAAAAAAAACTTCGCAGAAAAAGGCTTTTTGCGTTGTAGTTCAACAGGTATAAATTGTTTCAATATCAGCGAAGGAATATAACGGTACCCAACAATGTCAATCGCTTAATTGATTAATAGGTAAGTTGGCCCTATACTATGCATAACATCTCTTAATAAACCACGATTGACCAGGTATGTGACATGCATTTTAAAGAATCGTGCTACAACTAATCAATGAAACTATTGAACCACTGACCTGTGAACAGTACACTATATTTCTTGACTACGAAAACACACATTACATAGAGCAAGCCTCATAGATCAGAAAGGATACATGGCTTTGGAAATTTCGGTACACAGAGTCCTTGCGGACCTTCTTCTAAAGGATTCATTACCCAAGTACTCTACCTTGTTGGGACAATTTATGCAGACCATGTGATTGGTCGGAAAGCAACATTGAAAGCTATATCGTTCCCGGTTGTTTCTAGTTAAGATTATGGCAAGATGTTATGGGAGCATGTTTAAAGAATAACAACATTTAGAGACAAACAAATTAAATGCATAGCAAATAATTGAAATGATATTGATTGGCATAAGTGTTCGACTAGTAGAGCCGATCCAATCAAACGACGGAAATCCCCTCTAAAGCCCTAACATGGGCCTATCTAATCAAACGACGGAGATGTCCTCTAAAGCGCTAACATGAGCCGATTCAACCAAACGAGGAGATCCCCTCTAAAGCCCTAACATGAGCCGATTCAACCAAACGACGGAGATTCCCTCTAAAGGCCCTCTAAAGTACTAACATGAGCCTATCTAATCAAACGACGGAGATCTCCTCTAAAGCACTAACATGAGCCTAATCAAACGACGGAGATCTCCTCTAAAGCAAACATGAGCCGATCTAACAAACGAAAAAGCAAACGACGGAGATCTCCTCTAAAGCACTAACATGAGCCGATCTAATCAAACGACGGAGATCTCTTCTAAAGCCCTAACATGAGCCTATCTAATCAAACGACGGAGATCCCCTCTAAAGCACTAACATGAGCCTATCTAATCAAACGACGGAGATCTCCTCTAAAGCCCTAACATGAGCCGATCTAATCAAACGACGGAGATCTCCTCTAAAGCACTAACATGAGCCGATCTAATCAAACGACGGAGATCTCTTCTAAAGCACTAACATGAGCCTATCTAATCAAACGACGGAGATCTCCTCTAAACTAACCCTAATAAGAGGAGATCTATCTAAAGCCCTCCTAAATCGAATGATGATCTCCTCTAAAGCACTAACATGAGCCTATCTAATCAAACGATGGATATCTCCTCTAAAACACTAACATGAGCCGATTCAACCAAACGACGGAGATCCCCTCTAAAGCCCTAACATGAGCCTATCTAATCAAACGACGGAGATCTCCTCTAAAGCCCTAACATGAGCCTATCTAATCAAACGACGGAGATCTCCTCTAAAGCACTAACATGAGCCTATCTAATCAAACGACGGAGATCTCCTCTAAAGCCCTAATATGAGCTGACTCAACCAAACGACGGAGATCCCCTCTGTAGCAGTAGCATATCATTTAATATATTCCACTCACATCATAGTAGGTCGCTCTGTATCGCGTCATTTGTTACAATAAGAGGTGGGGTGGGATTGTTTTTAAATTCACCTTGTGAGGAATGATCACCTTTTGTCAAAACGTGTAACTGAACATTAAACGTCCCATGCATTTATAAAAGAGAAAATTAAGCGCCAATTTAGCCGTCAGTGTTTGATTAAATATATCACCATCTTATTCGTGTTCGGTTGTCTGATTCGAGCACATGACATATGGCTGTCAAAGCCCATATAAAATCCAGTAAACATCTTCATGTGACATGTAATTCAAGCCCATGACATATGGCTGTCACAGAGCATATAAAACCCAGTATACGTTCTTTATGAGACATGTAATTCAAGCCCATGACATATGGCTGTCACAGAGCATATAAAACCCAGTATACGTTCTTTATGTGACATGTAATTCAAGCCCATGACATATGGCTGTCACAGAGCATATTAAAACCCAGTATACGTTCTTTATGTGACATGTAATTCAAGCCCATGACATATGGCTGACACAGAGCATATAAAACCCATTTTACATCCTTCATGTGACATGTTATTCAAGCCCATGGCATATGGCTGTCACACAGTATGTAAAACCCAGTATAAAACCTACAAGTGACATGTGATCAAGCACTCCAAACCTTAACGGCCAGCGGTCGATATTTCATTGCTTCTGCAGACGCTGACATCATATCTCATGCGACTAGCAATCATAGTGGCCAGTGGATGATCGGCAAGAATCAATATTTATCTCGTCCATAAATACACTCTTCTTAGACATTCCGTTCAATATCATTCTTGTAGGTACCTCAACGGTTCTCTAGCCGTATGATTTCTCAAACTAGCCATTCATATCATCTAACGGAGCATTTTCATGACGAAAATTATGTGCAGATAAAAGCAAGTCCTCTGAACATTTCCAAATACACCTCTGTGATTTCGGATTGGTCCCTAATAAAAAGTGAAGGAAGTCAATGTTTCCTCATCAGCAGCCAGTAGAACAAATGGAACTGTGCCGAGACTTAATGCCGAGAGCGATTATTTCACTCTCCACAATCGTATCTTGCGAGCGACAAGTGTTGTGAACAAATGTAATGTTATACGTTCGTTTCTATACACGAATCCTATTATCTGTATTTGATGGAAACTAGAGAGTCCCGTAGAGATAGGTTACTAGTCAACGTGACGTCACTCATAGCCACCCGGCCTTACATATACACGTGATAAGCACTGCGTTAAAAAATAGCTACAAAACTCTCCTATAATGGTAACAATGCCAGCAACACTATAACATGCTATAGCGTATAAAAAATATATGTACGTCTATGGCTAGAATTCGTAGAATGCTGCACTGCACCTGTGATAATCATACCTGTCACAGTGTTCGGTGACAAAAGCATTGCTGTGCAGCAGTCTTGTTTTGCTCGCTCCACCCTGACCTCCAATATATTGCTGCTCCCTCCGAATCGTCACATATTATAATCATGGGACTAACTGGCACAGTTATGTCTGATTCAAATAACATTATCTACTTGTAATAGCGATTGCTTTCCTTAGCTCACAGATTAAGCAAAATACGATCGGTATTGTCATAACGGCTTCTGTGTTACGTTGCGCATACAGCAAATATAAGAACCTATAGTTGCTACTTGACACAATGACGACAGCGATAAGGAGAGATCCCCCCGGTGTATCATTGATGTCCAGATACACTATATACACTGTATTAGCGTGCACGCGTGGCAGGTGTAATACAGCCATTAAGCA
The DNA here is from genome assembly GCA_034190875.2 of Urechis unicinctus. Lineage (NCBI taxonomy): Eukaryota > Metazoa > Annelida > Polychaeta > Xenopneusta > Urechidae > Urechis > Urechis unicinctus. Next base: position 58,435,168 of record CM067357.1, on the reverse strand, counting down.
ATATGATAGGCCATTAGCCTGAGGGTTCGTGTTTCATGACACTACCCCAATATACATTAACATCCTCTCAACATTGCATTCGCTGCAGGACATTCACTGCAATCATTTCAATGTTAAGAATCTCAACCTCAACAGGAAACTCATTTCATTGCAAACAGCACCCGACATCCCGTCACGGATTTAGTACGGTGGCGTCATTCCCAAGAGGAAATCAAATTGTTTAGCTAGAAAAGCCGTTCTAGGAATCTGTTTATGGCATCAAAGTTGAATACGAACGGTTCTTACGAAAATCGTTGGCGTCGAACATTAAAATATCCAATATACCATAGTAAATTATGCAATCTATGAATTGTCGATTGCCAATAAAGCGCATAGATTGCACAATGCCATTGCTATGATGGCATCTATACCCATGTTGCTTGATACTCACACATCGATCATATAGGATACAAATGAGCCACAAGCTATTGTCTCGGCTTTCTAGTTGGAATGAAAGCTGCTCATTCCAGGTAAGCTCCAGCCGCATTTAATTAAAAGCCTACCTGAGTAAAGTGATCATTGAAATCAAGACAAGATATTATATATGGAACTTTGATCATATAATGGTCTCATTCTCCCCAAAACACAGCGAATAGCGAGATATATACATAGTAATTATTGCAACAGTAAGTCATGAATCTAAATGATTGCTATCTGTGTCATGGCTACGTGTTCAAAGCAAAGGTTTCTTTTCGGTCATGCCTACAATATCACATATTACCGGATAAATTCCTTCTTCCGTTGAGGATAGCATAAGCTATCTTTTGCTATGCGAGATACAGATGGTAATCATTCTTTGCGCCTGTCAACGGATGTTAAAGATCACGTTTTAGGAGGCCGGCAAACAGTCATTGTTGGGCACCAAATCACAAGCATCTAAGGAGCACATTAAAACTGAGGTTGCCCTTGCTATTAACGATTTTCCATTCTGCCTTGAGGTGCAGACAGTGGGAGAAGACAGCAGCTGGGTTAGTCGTTCGCTATTTTTTGTTAAATCACTGCTTAATTAAAAACGAATTGGTTGCAACACAAATTATCATTGGCGTTGTCGTGACGATGATATCTTTTAAGTTTAGTGAGATTGCGCTGGCTATCATAATGAAGGTTTCATCATTAGTTTGGAATGGGGGCCGCTCAGGTGCATACATTTATGTAGGTAAGGTAAATGTCAACTAACGGGAAATAGATTAGTCTCCAAAGCCGATGCCTTATTAGTTCCGTAATGATTCGATTAATCATTAGTTTGACTAGTTGGCTCCAAGAAGGTTATAATTGCCTGGAACTGACGCTAGGTCGAATATGGTCCACTAAGTTAGCTCAAGTGACCGGCTCCTGCTCGGCAAACAACTCGTTTTCTGCCCACTCACTTGTACGTACATGAGCATTATGTAACAAATCCTAGCGGCGCTCGCTATTGGCTTTGTATTGAATGGCGTTTCGCATGTTGTTTTCGCGTGTTATTGCGATGTGAGCGGTGTTTTGCCCATCTGTCAAATGGTTAGTCGATTTATGTCGCTCTACAGTGTTTTACGACAGATATTCATTTTACATTCGTTTGCCTATCAGCAAAATAAACCCGTGCATAATACGAACCCACTGCTGCAAAACACCTACTCGATACCGACCCACTCTCCTAATTCTGATAGTGATATGCAGACTAATAGTGACGTCAATCTGACCTTTTATAAAAGAGACAGTCACTATTAGACGTGCTACCCTCTGAGGTTATGTGACAGGGGCTTTCAAGCATCCCTTAATGGTAGCAAGGAGTTTTATAGTTGTAATTACATCACCCTGTATATGTCACTCTCAATATTCCCTTCCCGTTGGCATCACCTTTTGCTATTATAGAGTCCTTCCAGTACGATGAGCCCCCTTAATTGAATTGGCTTCCGTCAGTCAGAGCAGATTACCCTACAGCGTTCGTCGCATCTTCCCGAGCGCTCGAGTCTGATATGCGCTACAGTGCCGTGGGCGAGAGAGGAGCCGAATAAGCTACTATAGCGTGACGGTCGGTGGGACTGTGTTGCTACGTATCTGCGTTGCTGCTACTGCTGCTGCTGCTGCTGCTGAGGCAGAGTGTACAAGTGGCTGAGGTCCGCCTGTCGTTGATTTCTTTAACAGGAGGTTTAGCTTCAGGCACCACGCGTGAGACACATACCACGCTGGTCGCAATGCGTGGCGGACATGGCAGATGGTCACCAGCCATACATCACATCGCAGCAGAGTTGAGCGGTTTCCCAGCCCAGGCGCAGTTCCCGTACAGATGGCCTTGGGAGGTTGCAGTCGGCTCGGACAACCAATTGATTAAGTCGCTGGCTGGCCAGCCGAGCTGTTGTGCCATGCTAATGCGCGCGTATTGAGGGCGAACGTTCCGCGGCAATATAGCGGGAGGAGGATGCACGGAGTGTCAGTCCAGAAGGCTGCTGCTGCTGCTGATCCAACGCATAGTTTTACTGTTTTTAACAGGCCAACAGAAGATGCTAATGCGTGACGTCACTCATAGCCACCAGGCCTTACATATACACGTGATAAGCATTGCGGACACACGTCAGAGGTGTTGAAGGAGAGGATCGCAGCGCGGCATCTAACCCTCGACGGACTGATGCTATTCGTGTAGGCGTGAGAGATAACATCCTGCTGAATCACAAGTCGTCTACTTGTTGCTGCCGGTGACGACTGATGACAGATCTTGCATCCACATTACACTCACAGCATATAATGGTGATATAGGAACAGGATCCTCAACCGACATAAACCTGCTCAGCTGTCGTTCAACATACTTGTTCACACCTGCTGTTATTTCATTGGAGCAATAAGCCTGACATGTTATCAACTCTACCTGGTCAGGTGTTCCTGTTCGTGTTGCCTTCCTTGTTAGGATGACTCGGGGTAAGACTGGTCGGAGCGGCACGGGACTATTCGAGAGTTGCAAGTTCGATAACTGCAGTGTGGATTCGCAGTTCACTGAAGAGGGAGAGGAGGAACCCAGCTTCCTGGAGGCATGCATGGATTGCGATGAAGACGCTCTCTATGAACTTATCTTGGACGGTCTTACATGGGAGCAAGTGAATGAGAGGGACAAATCCGGACGGGTAAGACAAATCTCACGACATGATTATTTACTTTCTGTGCCATATATATATATATATATAGAGATATAGATATATATATATATAGATATATAGATATATAGAGATATATATATATAGATATAGATATAGATATATATATATATATCTATATATCGAGATAGGATATACTATATATATATATAGATATCTATATATATATATATATATATCTATCTCTATATCTCTATAAAAACTTGTCTATATCATCTTTAGATATAATATATATATTTATGTCTGTCTATCTCCCTATCTCTCTCTATATCTATCCTCTCTCTATATGTCTCGATCTATTCTCTCTCTACCTGTCTATATATATGTATATATATATAAATTTATATCTATATATATACATATACATATTAGGGGAAAACATTAGCGATCGTACATTTATTATCTCTATATCTCTATCTATATATATATATATATTAGATCTCTCTATCTATATATTATATATCTCTATATCTCTATCTATATATATATATCTCTCTATATCTATATCTCTATATCTATCTCTCTCTCTCTCTCTATATATATCTCTCTATATATATATATATATACGGACAAGTGATATGCCATCTAACTTTTCCGACGGGACAAGTGGTTTTTATATTCGATTTCTTGTGTGTGTCTATAAACGAAGCATATTAAAATCGATTGGCGATTCCTAGGAACGTGTGCTCAGTGTACCAAGAAAGAAAACCCCAATCTTGCGTATACGAGCTCATGGTCTAAACTAACTGCGTTGCGAGACTCGTCAACTCAGCGCGTGATCGGCGATTCCCGGTAAATTCCGCGCTAGTCTACGCTTAGTCTATCGGAAAAAATTTCATGCTATGACAGGGCAAAGAGGTTTTTTAGTCGGACAAGCAAATATTAGAAGGACTTGCCCTACTGGACAATCATTTCTCAGAGTTAGTGTTTTCTCCCTGTATATATATATATATATATATATATATATATATATATATATATATATATATATATATAGTATATATGCCATCTAACTATATATAGAGGACAAGTGGTATTATATATCGATAGAGAGAGTATATATAAACGATCTATTAAAATCGATTGGCGATTCCTAGGAACGTGTGCTCAGTGTACCAAGAGAGAGAAAACCCAATCTTGCGTATACGAGCTCATGGTCTAAACTAACTGCGTTGCGAGACTCGTCTCTCTCTCTCTCTCTCTCTCGTGATCGGCGATCTCTCTCTAATTCTCTCGCTCTAGTCTACGCTCTCTAGTCTATCGGAAAAAATCTTCATGCTATCTCTCTCTTTTCTCTATAGTCGGACAAGCAAATATCTAGAAGGACTATCTATCTCTCTTTTCTCAGAGTTAGAGATTCTCTATATATCTATATCTCTCTAGATAGATATATCTCATAGAGATATATCTCTCTCTCTATATATATATATATATATATATATATATATATATATCTATCTCTATATCTCTATATATATCTATCTCTCTATATATATCTATATCTCTCTCCTCTCTGCTGTAGGTTTCTATTCCGAAGCATCTATGCGGGTGTTGAGGGCTCCTGAGCTCACATGAGGAAATTCATAGTTCGTCGTAGCAGCATAGTAAATGCTAGCCTAACTTTGTACTGGGTTACCACATTATGGTTCATTTGGTGATCACGAATAGAATCTAGAATTTCAGTACAATGCATCTAGTGTGCGATGAGCACTATCGCCTAGGTTCTATCGTGGGCAAGTGTACAGAAGACACCCGTGGGCTATCGTCCGCTAATAGCAATCACCACTGGGCCACTGGGGCTATGAATACTAAGTTCAAGCCTAAATAATCGCCTCGCAAGCTGAGACAAGCTTCTGTGACGAGGCAAAGTGTGTGTTTCGTATTCAACACAGACATCCTGGTGGCGCCTCAGCAAGCCTGTTAACGAACTCAAGCGATGGCTGTGGTCGTATACTGGTCACTTCGTCGATCTGTTTCATGTTGTGTACATGTTGTCTAATTCCGTGAATTTTTTATAAACAAATTTGGTTATCTTTCTAAATGCATCTGTTGTCTTTATCACGCCTCTGACTAGACATCATTTGCGTTTATGTCCCTGCCTAGCCTAACTTTGTACTGGGTTACCACATTATGGTTCATTTGGTGATCACGAATAGAATCTAGAATTTCAAGTACAGCATGCGTCTACAAACTATTTCAGACCTGAAGACGTCAAACATCACGCCTTCTCCTCATCACGCATCACACTGCATTATATCACCGTTTATCACACCATCCCACACGTCCTCACATCACATCAAACGTCCTCACATCACATCACACCTCGTCACATCACATCACATGTCCTCACATCACATCACACGTCCTCATATCACATCACACCTTCCCTCATCACGCATCACACTGCAAATCACGTTTATCACATCACATCACACCTCGTCACATCACATCACACGTTCTCATATCACATCACACCTCGTCACATCACATCACACGTCCTCACATCACATCACACGTCCTCACATCACATCAAACCTTCTCACATCATATCACACGTCCTCACAAATATCACACGTCATCAGATCACATCACACCTCGTCACATCACATTACACGTTCTCACATCACATCACACGTCCTCACATCACATCACACCTCGTCACATCACATCACACGTCCTCACATCACATCACACGTCCTCACATCACATCAAACGTTCTCACATCATATCACACGTCCTCACAAATATCACACGTCATCAAATCACATCACACCTCGTCACATCACATCACACGTTCTCACATCACATCACACGTCCTCACATCACATCACACGTCCTCACATCACACGTCCTCACAACACATCACACGTCCTCACATCACATCACACTTCCTTACATCATTGAAGACCTCTTCAAATAAACTCGCACCTCTTCACATTAAATTACACATGTTTAGATCGGCTCTCATCTATTCAGATGACGTACCAACTCTTCGCATTCTATAGCGTATGTTTCAGCTCCCACGTCTCAACGTGATATCCCACGTCTTCAATTCTTATCACACGTCTCCACGTAATATCCCACGTCTTCACTTATTATCACGCGTCTCCACGTAATAACGCACGTCTTCAATTCTTATTACACGTCTAAACGTAATATCGCACGTCTTCGATTCCTATTACACGTCTAAACGTAATATCGCACATCTTCAATTCTTATTACACGTCTAAACGTAATATCGCACGTCTTCAATTCTTATTACACGTCTAAACGTCTTATCGCACGTCTTCACTTTTTAAAACACGTCTCCATGTAATGTCGCACGTCTTTACTTTTTAAAACACGTCTCCACGTAATATCGCACGTCTTCACTTGCTATCACACGTCTCCACGTAATATCGCACGGCTTAATTTCTTATCGCACCTCTCCAAGTAATATAGACAATAGACACACAACATTGTCATGAAATCAAAAGTAATTCCCCGATGTTTGCTTTAACAATGCCAATCGTGCCTCGCCGGGAGCAACAAGCGTTTTCACGTCGGGGTTAATGGGTAAGCTCGTGTATCATGATACCGTCTGGCTATTACACGCAAAACGCACACCCCCTCTGAATTAGGGGCAACATGGCAATAATAAAGCCACTCCGCTGATTGACTATGTGTGGTACAAAGTCAATAGCCTCTGCTAGGCTGCTAATTGATTGAGCATACCCAGCATCCCTGCACGGGTGTTAATATTTCATCGCTCAGAAGTGCTCCCTCGGTAGTCGCATTATTGAGTGGCATATCACGCGGCACTGTTTGCTTTACAGGCTCTGCATTATATAATTCATACTAGAGCACTGATAAACGTGCCGCTTATGTAAGTGACGACAGCGATCCCCCATATAACCTCATTAGATTGCAAAATACAATAATGATTCTATTTTTGTTGTTGTTGTCACCCCACAAGGAAACCCTATCATAGGTGAGGCTTTGTTATCCTAGTCTAAAGGCTGGAAAGACAATTTGACGTTGCTTGCAGTTTGTCCCTTATTTGATGCATCCATCACGATATTACCAACATAAAATGGCATGTGTATTTCGATATGAATCACTAGATAGTCCCCATGTGCATATTGTGAGGAATAACAAGTGAGCTCAGCGGAAATGAATGGGTCTTCCGGGAGCATACTAAGTCTAGCTTTGATACCAAATCCAGTTCACATAGTACACGGAATGTGTGTATAATGCAGATGTACCTGGGGTCCCAAAGAGGCAACATGTACATCATGTTGCAATAATTAATTGCTAAAGGCCCCAAACCCGGTGTGGTTGCAAATGATGATCGCACCATTCCTCGGGAAATGCAGAGAAAACATTACAGCGATATTGCGTCATGATATTTCCGTATTTCTTATGTATTTACTGCATAGCGACCGCGGCCTCACATGGGTAGATTTACAGAAACAACCCTTTAGGTAATGTGTTGGGCTATGACACCTCTGCGATTCCGCATTGATTTTGAGCAAATCTGTTGAGTGTATGATTCTTGGTTGTCCACTAAATAAGCGTACACCCTCACTACCGGAACCATCTTGCCCGGGTCCTTAGTCGTGATGGATCCATTAGATCGACAAAGAGCAACGGGGCACTCTTAGAATATTAGTGTTGGGCAACCTTGATTTTGACACGGCCGTGCTGTTGCGTTGTGCATGCTAACAAAACATTGCTTTGTCGTTGCTTTTGTCTGTTAGAAATGGCAAAACGTCCCTTTTTTATGGACACATTTAGTTGTAACTCCGCGGCGCCATCTTTATAGAGCCTCTCTTTTTGAGAGACAGTTAAGCTATGCTGCCAGTTGTTCAAGCAGTCAATTGTACTTTATATGATGTAAAGCACAGGTACACAAACATATCGATACAAGAACAAGGCATTGTTCCATCGATACTATAAATTTGTACAATTGTGCTTCGTATACGAACCATTAAGCTCTGTTAACCCAGTCGTCAAGGTGAAGTGCCTTGGTAATGGCTGCGTAGGTACAATCCCGTAACCAACGTGGTCGTTAAACCAATCATTTCCATCCTAGCACTTTACTTGGCATTCATCAAACAACACTACCCCGGACGTGAATGCATGTAATTATCGCTTTTACATCTTCCTTAATCATGAAAAGGTAAAATTAAATCAAAAAGCCATACATATCACATCATTAATGAGGTTTTGTGGTGACAGGGGGTAAACAAACACATTGAATGAAATTGTAGGGCAGTTGTTCGGTTAAAATGTTTGACATTGTCAATACACGCGAACGGGTGCTTAGTTAGGCTCGTTGTTGTGCTTAGATGGCACAACACGTTTAGGCTTTGGTGCTCTTACCGCGTTTAGAGTGGGAAAAGGTTCTGGCACTCGACTCTGTGGACTTAACGGGGCGCATTTCAGACATCCCAAATACCACAAAACTACACATATTAGATTATGGACACCAACCGCATTGTTCTTATTCTATTTGATAACAGAACACCTCTTTATATTCACCGACTATATCATTGCTAGCTTCACTACCATCTGCTGGGGTGGGTGGGGGGCATCAAGTCATAATACAAGCTCTCTAGGCAAAACGTTCGCATCAAATATGTATGACAAAACCGGATATGGCTTCGTGATTCTACAGATTTGCAGGTTCACTGTCTGCATAAATACGCGCCGTCCGGAAAATGACCATTGTGAGGGCGCCCACGCAGGCCTATTTTGGCACAATAGCCCCAAATGTCAATCGGTCGCAAATAACACAGCTCTTTTTTGAGGGGAAAGCCAGGCCCATTAGTGCTTTGGTGAGATTAATGGCATAGCACTGAAGAATAAAATGGTCATTTAATCATGATTTCGGCAAGAATTATTTTAATAAGGAACAAATGTATGGTAACATAAGTACCCAGACCGTATCGTGCTATTTCAATTGTTCTATATTCGACCAGTTACAATTTTTATCAAACGTGACGAAGTTTAAGAACGTGTTTCCTGTGAAGCTCGTTAGGCACGCTGTGGCTGTTTTGAGAGACTGTCGCCGTAGGGTCATTAAGCATCAATATGGCAGTCATCGCCATCAGTATGTGTAATTTTCTATTTTACGGGCTAATGAAGCAAACCAAGGAGATAACCAGACATAGCTTTGTTTTATGTTTGGTAGTATACACCATATTGCTTATGGGGTTGCGTTGGTATGGATGCTAAGTGGGTTAAAGCCGACAATTGAGATTATCGATTTCTGGGTTCCATACGATGCTTCCACCAGGGCATGGGATAAAAACACAGCGCACATTCTCTACAAATGCTGCATTGTTGTCCCTGGTAGTGTGGGCGGACACCACCAGGGATCTCGACAGTAAATCTATTTGTTACCACAGCAACCCTGCCAATCAATAGCATTAGTCCGGCTTATTCCCTGGGCTGCATCGTTTTACCAAACATGGTGGAGTGCCGATTTCACATTGTTGCCAAGTCATCGATGACAATGTGCTAGACGCTTGCAATCCAAATTTGCCATTTGACGATTCAAACAATCTGAATCTGGCGCCCTTATACAACCCGTAGTTTATGATTGCACAGCTCTTCATTAAGGCTTCAAATGAAACACTTAAGGGTGCTAGAACTACTTTACGATTTGATTGAAATGCATTTCATGAACAATGAACGATATTGGGGATAGCGCAAAGAACCTTTCTTGCCAGGCACAGAGAGCCAGGCATAACTCCTTTTCTAATCTACCTATAAAACACACAATTGTCTATGATGGAACGAGTAGGGTGTTGATTTATCATGCGTCATGCCATACATTCGGTCACTAATGGATCATGCATGTACCCTGACGTTCTCTGTGAGATGTAATGCTGATGTGTTGACAATAACAATAGTAATAGGGTGATAGATGATGAACGGGACGGGTTGCTTTATGTTTCTCACATAAGATTGCTGACTAGCTAAATCGTGCGTGTTGTTTTCAGCAGTGGGTATTTGTGGACTAAAAACACTCGTTATCACACGTGCTTTTCTCAGTCCAGCCAG
>CM067357.1:58319954-58419954 GCA_034190875.2 Urechis unicinctus | reverse complement strand
TTGCCTTTACCAATAAAGCATTACTTTGTGAGCTGGAATCGTGGACGCTTTGATGTATGCCTTTTACAACGAAACATCACTGAGAGAGCTGGTGTGGTGGACACGTTGATGTATGGCTATTGCAATGAAACATCACTGAGTGAGCTGGTGTGGTGGACACGTTGATGTATGACTAAAGCAATGAAACATCACTGAGTGAGCTGGTGTGGTGGACACGTTGATGTATGACTAAAGCAATGAAACATCACTGAGTGAGCTGGTGTGGTGGACACGTTGATGTATGACTAAAGCAATGAAACATCACTGAGTGAGCTGGTGTGGTGGACACGTTGATGTATGGCTAAAGCAATGAAACATCACTGAGTGAGCTGGTGTGGTGGACACGTTGATGTATGGCTAAAGCAATGAAACATCACTGAGTGAGCTGGTGTGGTGGACACGTTGATGTATGACTAAAGCAATGAAACATCACTGAGTGAGCTGGTGTGGTGGACACGTTGATGTATGGCTAAAGCAATGAAACATCACTGAGTGAGCTGGTGTGGTGGACACGTTGACGTATGGCTAAAGCAATGAAACATCACTGAGTGAGCTGGTGTGGTGGACACGTTGATGTATGGCTATTGCAATGAAACATCACTGAGTGAGCTGGTGTGGTGGACACGTTGATGTATGGCTAAAGCAATGAAACATCACTGAGTGAGTGGAATGATGGACGAATTGATGTATATCCTTAATAATGCAATGTCTGCTCTATTACCTCATTTTTTATGCGAATTATCCTGTAATTGGATATTGTAGTCTGGTTGCATGCGTGATAATTACCATTGCAGCATCACACAGCAATGATATAGGCCATTCTGAGGAAGTTACTGGCGGAACCGATGGTTTTAGACATGCACATACGCTTTGCCATGCACATGCTTATTTACAGCTAAGTCTACCTCGATTGCAATGTCTGCAGTTGGGTTTTGTTTGATATAACGGTGGGTAGAAACTGAAACTGATTCGCCGAGATTTCATTTCTGATCATTTCCTGGACCAGAGTAGGTATCAATTTTCGTTCTACAACCAATCATTATGATGCAACCTACAGGTGTCGCACATGGTGCAGTCCTATAATAATCAATGCATAACCTGAGTCACAAAGAAACAATCGAACATTCATAGTTACTACGGGCAAGTAATCGGTAGTGAGCCATGTATGGTGAGTATTTATTCGAAACTCAGTGATCGTTTCTCATCTTACTTGCTTTGTTGTACATGATTTCAATCTTTTACTCAAATGTATGGGTCAGCATTATTAATTATCGATAGCAGGTACCTATAGTTTGGTAATACACCGAAACCATATGCCGTGAGTGGTGCAATGGTGTCTTCAATCACAAATGTTTGTTCTAATAGTGCTGAACTGCAATGTGTACCACATAGTTAAGTGAACTGAGCTGATGGTGTGTGTTGACTGACGACGGGCTTTAGGCTTGTGGAGGTATATAGCCACTGAATTCTACCATGTCAACACAGACAATTACTTTCACCGTAACCTGGGATGTTTGGTGCAAGAACAAAAAGTAGTTATATAGGATCCAGAATTGTTTTTACTTATGCATAACTAGCACAGTTAATGAGTGTAGTGCAGCTGCTGACAACACCCTCTCATAAATAATGGTTAATTCATGCATCGTCTATGAATGCGATGCAGTATTCGATAATGTGTACGACAGGGCTATTGACTGTGCATCTAGGAGCTGTCGTCGGAGAGCAGGTCCGTAATTAGTTATCACAGATGCGACCTCGCGCAAGTTGAGACGAGCTGTTGTGACGAGACAATGTGTATGCTTTGTATTAACAACAGACGCTGTAGTAATCACGTCAAACCCAGAGATTCTACCCGGCGCCTTCATCTACTTAAGTTGCTCAATGGAGAGAGAGCGCATTAAGAGTTTACGTTAACTTGGCCTTTTCCTTGTTCTACGTGTAAAATGGGCACCCAAATTTTTATTATCCTTTTCAGAACATGCTCTACTACGTTTAACACTCGTCGGAACATATAACATTCTTATATCATATTAAGCATTACTCGTCTACGCACCTTATCACACCCGATCACCGCCTACTTAAACATTATGTCGCACATCTTGACATCATTTGTTTAGCTTAAAGCAATATTAAACACCCTCATGTTATTTCACCCCTTTTTGTTTCTTATCATAACCTCTCACTTCTTATCATTACTCGGCACTTATCACACGTACTCATTCCATATCACCAATCGTTGTTTCGTGTAGTACATTTTCACGCGTCCGCAGCCCACACCTATTGGCCAAATATACGCAGTATACCGTACACATTCGTGCCTCTGTGTCGTAACTTACCACTCTATTGTAAGAAATACTTATCTTAAAGGTGCTTTGGTCAGGTGTTTACTTCTGCTATTGGCGCCGTTCAGCCAGGCATTTAACTATAGATATAAGCAAAAACATGCAAGACACAGCTCACCGCTTTCACTTTGTATTATGTACTTGACTTTCTCTTAAATATTGATAGCCAATGACAAGTCACAACTGACATACACATACCGGAAACGAAGCTATGCATTGTGCCACAGTCGAATCCATATGTCAGGCCACTCGTTTACCTTGGCACAGAACTGAGAATAACGTGCATTGGCATGCTGGGAAACAATCATAATGCATGCGCTCAATAGCGACTCGAACAATCGGGATTTTAACTCTGGCGTATTATGTTGGCTAGTCACGATGCAATCTTCATTGATCGCGAGAACTCTGACGAATTTTACGATAATTGAATATTCTCTGTTTGATATAACTTAGAGATTAATCTTCCTGGAAACACTGTTTTGTTATTTCTAAACATCGATTTAAACCCATCACGTGGCCGCTTTGCTGTTCTATGTATACCAACGAAAGGGAGATTATAAATGCTTGAACATCCCTAAACATCAAGGCTATTCGCTGTCTATATCATTGGTATAACCCGAGCATAATTGGACAGTCTGAAATAATTGCACAATAACAAAAAGGTTATTTCAATAGTTTGTGACGCAAGGTGCAAGGCATATAGGTAATGCCATCAATTTGCGATGTTTATGCTAGTGCTAGCAACAGAGACAAAAGCATGTCAATACAAAGCAATGGCTCGAGCAAGCTATAATACAAACGGTACAGCTGTGCGTCGTTAACAAAGCACCCGCAGCTGGCAAATTGCATTACCCCGGTGAAACGATGGAGTTGATAGAATGCCTTACGAAATACCAAGCAAATCGCTTCAAAAGTTGAGTGCAACATTGCCTTCGCAGATTGCACTCTCAACCTTAGAAGCAACAGTACAATGTTTTATCAATCTGACTGTGCATACCACGTGACTAATGGAAATTTCCGTGTTGCATTTTTTAGCAGTAAGGCAAGTGGAAGTAGACTTTTTTCGAATCCCTTATCGAAGTTTAATTAGGTGTATATCAGCCTGTGAAAGACGTTTCAGACAATATTTTCGTCCATCGATGTTATTTAGTAGGTTTGTTTTCAATATTTCCCTCGATTTTTCGGACCGCTTTGGAAATGCTCAAAAAACGATGGCCATTGTGGCTCCTGAGTTAGTGACGTCATATGTCACCGGATAGCATGATTATTACCTGGCTTGTTTGCATGGGAACTGTGGTAGGTGTGATGTACATCATAAACCGCAACGAATCACATCATTTCATGTGACCTAGAGTACGTGTTTGCCTAGAATATATTTAATTGTGACATACTTCTATTATGTAGCGTGAAAACGTCAAACAAATGAGTCCGTGATATAAAACCGGCAGTGATGGAACACAGCGATGCACCTCGAATTCAGGCCCGTTTCATGGTTGTCAATGATTTGTCTGTCCTGTAAAGAAAAATATCTTGCGTGTGGTGTTTTAATGGCTTAATGATATAACTCTAAATTTGTTCTGAAAAACTAGTTATTCATTGTAATTATGCCTTTTACTAGGTGCTCATGCGGCTCATCGGGGCCAATGCTTATGGTGGCAGAAAGCATATGCTGTCAAGAAGCTCGTGTTAAAGTGCAAGCTATGGTTGCGCCCTGTATAACAGCACATCCAGGATTTGTCTCTTGGTGCCTGAGGCCCTGGACACTAGCCTACAGTTCTTAGTGTGAGAGACTCAGATGTACAAGAAGAAACACGCCACTCATTATGAGTAAGAATACAAGAATATGGTCCGTTTCAGATGATACCCGATGAAAAATATTCATGTACTGATGGAAAAGCGGTTAAGATCTTTTTATATTGAAGGTTATTCCGAATCATGGCATATCGGCAGCTAGTACAGAGGGGCTGGGGTTATCTAGGCACACATCACAGAGTGGCACTACCAGCTTGTGCTGTACTAACAAGTAGAGAATTTTTTCTTAAGGTCAGTTCAGTTTATATATTTTGAAATTGCCAGCATTGAAATGATAAAGCGACAAAAAGCATAACGCGTGTCTTATTCTTTTGTTTATGTTAAGCTGTTGCTCACAAACATCATAACCTATAAAGGATGCTATATATTGATGCGTTAAAAAGTGACGAAATTAGGTCCACCTGCATAAACTGGTATAAATCGTCAATTCCAAAATCACAACATACCTGCAGAATAAATGCATCTTGTTCCTGTATCCCGCACAAAAGATGTTATGATACTCAAAATAACAGTATGATAACTGTCATTTGATTATTTTCGACAGGATATTTTATCCTTCCGGTGCCGTTGCACAGCAATCAATATAACTGAACTTCACTGGCACATTATACAAGTTTGCGTATGATCAAAGTTTTACAAGTAATGCTTATTCAATTCTGCTTACAGCTCCCAACAATGACTGGTTCTTATTCACTTTTCTGTGATCATGGAAATGACAAATAATATACGCCAGTCCAACATATATATTGTACATTATTTCTCAGCAAATCACGAAGAGGAAGTATATATCAGTTATTGAGCTTCACTTAACCAGGTAAGCTTACCTGAGACCCATTTAACATTCAAATTAAGACTTGAAGCCACACACATGACTTGGAAAATAAAAATGGTTAATATTGTTGTTTAACGTCAGTTTCAACATCATCGTTCATATCGTAACGCTAACCTTTCCATTGATATTTAAGATGATGGACCCACAGCTGTGGTTTGGCCGTGTGGATGTTTGTCTAGATACCCAAATGTGGCAGGTTCAAATCCTGCTTTGTGCTATGCATGGTGGTGCCAATTGGGTGATAGCATCTTAAATACCTAAGTCCGTTCGTCATCATCCACAAAGGCATGATATGACCTTAGATGTGGAAAGGGAGTTTCAACCCCAACATTTATCATTTATTTTGTAAGTATGTTAATAAGATTAGTTATGTCATTGTGCACCTGTTAACAGACAGGTTAAATAAAATGGTATAAGCTTACTTGTAAATTATAATCACATATCAACAGACCAACCACCTATATAATGCTTCCACCACCACCATCGACTCCATCACCATCTCTGACCTGCCCCATAACCACACCACAACCACCACCACCATCATTCATCACCACCTTAAGAGACATTACTACATGACTTATCTAAAGAAGCAGCCTTTCCATATACTGCCTCTCTCCAGCCACCTGTAGTCCATTTTTCAGCAAGTGCTCCAGGTTCATTAGCGCTGAGTTCTGCATTGGAATTCTTGAGCTGGGTAGGACTAGCTAAGAATTGTTCAAGAAAGGTGTACATCACTCCCTCTACATATCCTGCATAAAAAAAACATGTACGTAATTTTATCTTCTTATTTCACAGGAATTTACAATTTCCTACCATTATGGAGTATTGAAGCTAAAACATAGTGTAGACGAAGTTTTTCTTTGCAATCTCCCTTCTTGAATTTGGAAAATTTGCGAGAAAACTTTGGTCTTCCCTTTTTGTCACAGCTTGTAGTGTGCCACTGTTTTTCAAGTATAGAACAGCCAGACAATTCACTGTAAACATATACGGTAAAGCAATTCGCAATTTGGTCGATAGAGTTGCAGGCTAAAATGTTTCATATGTGTCCATCTTTAAATACATCAATACATCAAGTACCGCAAACATAGTGAACAAGTGCAATGTTATATATATTAAGGCAGGCCAGGGTGCACAAACAATTTTGTGAACATAATTACATACCAAACAACACACCTTGAATATTGACAGAGCCACATGAAAACAGTGTGTTTTGATGCAAATCTGAATATTAAGCTTTGGAATGCCCCCATGGTAGATGTTTGATATAGTGGCGACAACTTGATGAGGTCTCAGAGAAAATGATATCTTCGACTAGATCACTGGCTTTGCTGTCAGTACAAACCAAGTTCTACTATATGTCTACTCATAAATACCAATGTCCAGGATAAATGCAAGCTTCTGTCTGGCAAGCATACACCTACATATGGCTGTCTATATCTTAGAACTATGGAGCAACCTTATCAAATTGAACTGCCCCACACGGATCACTTCAGGCCATGTCAATTTTGTGAATGGGCAAGTGCAAAGTCTGGCCACTTACCCAAGCGCAAAGCGGGTATTTAGAGGTCTAACACCGGAGACCGTTTTTCGTAGGCTACCGTTATGTAAATGACTTAAATTAATTGTCTGCAAGGGAGGATAATAGCTGCGACCATTTTCACTGTCATTTTGTTTTCAAAATCAGCACACAAAGATAACTAATTAATTCTAACCCGACTTTTATATGGGACAACTAATTCTCAAGAAACCACCAATATTGATATGGATATTGAGGTATCGTTGTGTGGCCCCCCACCATCGTTAACTTCATCTTGCAACATATCTGGAGCCTGTACATTGATCAGAGCAATCAACTCGGCTTTACAGGTCTCATGAAGGCCTCCATACAAGGACGTACAAAATGGTAATGTCACTTCCCCTGCTTGCTAATTAAATCGTTAATGAACTCAGGCGGTGGTTATAATGTATAGGGGGAGCGCTTCAAGCCACGCCTATAGGCGTGGTTAGCTTATCGGCCTGAACAATTATGAAGAACTTATATCCGTGCCAGCGTTTTGATATGGCACTATTTACCACGTCTATCACAATGCACCTAAGCCGCGTGGTTGAATAGAGATCAAGATGCGTGGTATCTATCTATATCCTGACATCTATAAGACTTCAGGAATTTGCAGTCGATTCGCTGAGAGGTCAGTCAGGTAACCTGATGGTCTGATTGTGCCTCCATGTTTAATTTCAATATTGTATGCATACTTTGCAGCAGCGCGACGAACACTGAAAACTTGAGTCGATTGCGGTGAGTCGAGTCTCTATGATTTTTGCTCCTTTTGCGTACATGTTGCGACCTTGCATTACATGATTCGTTTCTTGTTTGGTACAAGATCAATCTTAAAGTAACACATATACTCTAGATAGGTTCCTGTTATACTTTTTGTTCTACCATTTTTAACGCATCACATCATCCGTCGAGGATTACAGTTCTCACATATTCCCCAGCACTGAGGTTCCTGTTATACTTTTTTTACAAATATGAACAATTCTATTTTTTTGGGTTGTGCCGATAGCAAAACGTGGCTCTTATGGGGGGGGGGGGTCTGTTCTTATTGCGAGACGAGACGAGATCGTCAAATGTGGTGACGGGAAACAATTCAACTGGGCTTATGGCGCCCGACAATCATGCTGACTAAGGAATGGACATATTGTGTTACTTCTGCTGGTGCCAGCACGGATATGCTGTGTCGTTGGATTTTTGACATGATAAGACATTGCAACCATATTAAACAATGTTGCAGCTGTTTATTTATAATCTTCTCATTAAATTTCATTGATTTGCTTAAGCAGTGGTTTGATTCAGATCATCCATGTCTCTCTCTGCTCATAAAAGCATCCGCAGGGGACATCAAACAAATATTCAAATAGAAGCAATCGCAGCAGCCACGAATATGTAGGTCCCGCCAGATAAAATATCAAGCCATTGGTATCATCCACTCTAACTATGGTCTTTGCTATGGACAGCTACGTTTGCAATATATAATTTTAAATATTTGTACACTGCTGATGAAGTAATTTGGTTCCATACTTTTTGAGAAAATATTCACTATCTGGTGCAGCTTTAGATGTGAGCTGCAGCGGTGATTGCCTCATATATCTGGTTGTATAGCCAATTAACTATAACACGTTCTAATATAAAGGCTCAAACGTATAAGACCGGTGACATTTGGCAATCTTGAAATCGAAATCATCGTCGTTGAAGGTACATAAGTTCACTTTGTACGGGTCGTATCCTCTATCGGTACAAACCCTTATTGTTATTATGTATTCTTGTACAAAACGAAGCAACCAATGATCAAGAATAACCCTTGCGGTTAGAATGTACATTGCCTCTCTAATCGATCGCTTGTTGTTTGTCAATCAATTTAGCAAGACTCATAGTGCGGCTAACATTGTCTCCTTCAAGTCTTAATGGTAATTGAGCCCATCATCATATGTTACCGCTTATTGTGAGCCAGTGTTGTCCTGGGCTTCCTTGGAATCAGTCTTCATGGCTCTAAAAGGTCGCGTTGATGTAATATTATCGAAATAAAATGTGCAGTACAATGCAAAGAGGCAAAACAACTCTGGCAAAACAACTGCTGGGTCGATCTTGCATGAGTAATTAATTAATTACCGTACTGATGCATTTTTATCATAGTGTGGTTAAAGGCGATGTACAAATGAAGATTCTAATGAGATACGTTGTGTTGTGCATTGCGCATGAGCATTGTAATTTCACTGTTGAATTCACCTCGCATGCTACAAAACTTAAATGTTTCAGACTAAATATTTTCAATACTGCAGCTAACAACTTCAATCTCTTTGAACGGCAAGTTATTCAGTCGATAAATCCAAGACCATCCCTCTAAAAAAAGCTATAAACTCGAAGAGGGTATAACACTTCATCAACTGTCGCAAACTTGCGTGTAAATTTATTCGTATCTCAAATGAATAACAAGTGCGAAGCATACAATAGGTTTATTGAAAGCGCAATTTAGTTCATAAAGAATATCAAGCAGATTGACTCAAGAAAGCTTGCAGCTAACAAAACGCATTAGAAACTGTGCGCCTTTCTTATTTTATAGCAAATAGACACTTGATTCCATTTTTCAGTAAACTGTTTAAAATGCAAATAATGCAATGAACAAGAAATATGGAGGCTGTTAAGGATTTGACAACTGGAATTTCCCGATAAATCGCTGGTTTTGCTCAACAGTGTGAAGACTGCTCGCTTCATTATGAGCGCATTAACCTGTTATTGGAGGTCGGATTCCGTTTTATTCAGTGCGGATTGGCACAGTAACGTGACAAAGAAATTGCATCTTGAATACCGGGGCAAAACTGTCATGTGTCTTGGAAAAATCTAAACATGGCACGTTTTGTGTGATTTAAAAGTGTTTAGCTTTTTTGTGTTTGGTGAAATGGAATGATATGCATTCAGCATGTTAATACTCACAAATGTTTCAAATGCTGCGGCTTAATCGTTAATAATATATGTAGACCATGTCAACGGAGGAAAAATGACGATATCTAATTACCAAGACAGAGTGAACTGCAGCCTGCAAGGCAAGATGTGCAGTCGTTAGTTACCTAGTCATTTCGTCTAACCTGATGCTATTCATGGAATGCATTTGACTGTGTGGATATTTCTTATCTTAGTTCCATGTTTATTCATTGCTGTTAAGATTACATCTGTGATATATTCCTATATAAAGCTTAAACAATACACGGTATGATAATGCAAATGTACCTGTTGTGCGGCTACAATGCCATTAACAGGACATCTATAATTCACACAGTGACATGCATATCAAGAATTGAACAAGAAGGCCCATGAATATACAATGAATCGACGATATATATCGTATGTCTACTTGGTACTTTGCGCGACAAAATACTAGAACAGTTGGAAATAGTCAATGTTTATTATTCTGCTCGTTGATGGAATCGTCTTCTGTAAACCAGCATTTTTACCTACATCCTCTCTACATTCAGCACGCATTCAATGTTTAATTTGTTTTCACTTGCTAGTTAATCATACAATATGGAACAATTCAGGGAAATTTCATTACCATTGTTTTACAAACATTCGGGGTTATGCTTATGATATTTGATGACACGGTCTTGGTACACAATATTTTGATAACATGATTACACCTTTGCGATCTTAGTATGCATTTTGCTTGTTGGATTAATGGTTTTACTGCTGATGTAAGTTAAGTGTCAAAAGACAGAAATCGCGTCACTTTGTCTAGTGCAATATTTGGATAGGCAATACTGATTCCTATGTGACTAGGCGGTAGTATAGAGAGGACGAATATATGTCAAGACGTTCCTGCAACCCCAACCAACACTCCGTAACACTGTACGCCATTGGTGCTGCATGGTAATATAATTGCGCATTTGTAGTTTTAGCCTTCGTCACATAAAATTGACAAATCTTAAAGCGTAATGCTACTCTCGAAAGAAGAAGCAGCTTATTGCTTTCTTTAATACAATGAGTACAGTTGATATGGCAAGCATATTGCGAATAGTCATAGCTTAAGCATGATGCTGTTAGTATTGAAGATCGTGATAAATCGGCTTGTGAGGTCCAACAATTTGCCAGTAATCAGTAATGCTCCTGCACCAGAAGCTTGTCAACCATTATGTTATTGCTAATCTCCTGTGTGTGAGGCATTAACGAAATTATATAATTTTGTCTGGATGACTTTGTAAATTAATCTTACAACATTATTACTGCAATTCGGCTAAATGCTAAACGAATTCGACCCCATTTAATACTTCGCACATAGTTCTACAAGAATATATAAATTGTTTCTCATGCCATCCGTGATAATGGATACAAAATACTTTGCTGCTAAATGTTCTAGCTGTATCAAGTGTCATTAATGATTCAAGAGTTGACATGCAGTCAATATATCATGATTACTTTGAGGACAAGCATGTAGTTTAGTTACTTACGACGTTCACCGCTAGCTACTTCCAATTAATAAAATCTACAAAACCAGAATTTCAGCAAAATTACTGTGCGCTGCAATTGGTTGCTGTCACGTTACTTAACAATGAAGGTTCGTTCCTAAATCACTATATATACGAGGAAACGACAAAAAGGTCTACTCAGTGTAATTTGGGTGATACATTCTGGATTTCGCAATTGCGCATCTTTATGACAAAATACGTTCAAATGATTCGGACAATACATTCGCATCATCAATGAAATTTGCTTGCGGACAACCAGATCACACTTGTGGCTAACAGAGTATTAGCTTATTTTCAGCATTCCACCATCACAAAGAATATGCTTTTTTGAGAAGCAACCCGATCACAAAGCAAAGACTAGTTTATAGTTAGAGAAAAAATATTCCATGCTGTTTACGCTGTTTCTTGATACTACAGAATTGGCAAATGAATGATTTGAGCAGTGTCATATCAAAAAACGAGGCTTTTATGGATAGCACTTAATAGAGCAAACATGTCGCCGACCTCGTTGAACGACAGACGATTCATCGCATCCCACAAGGAGCTAATCGAGACAAATGAATGAATTACAAAAACGAGGCTTGTGAGCGCTCGCCTCAGCCCCGGAGCTACCGGACATGTGAATTACACGGCGGAGAAGGCGAGTAAGCATGTTCTATGCTTTGTTCCCTTCTTATTTTACTGCTCTGTCGATGCGTAATTATCAAACATTTCAAAAACGCCTTGAATAATTTTGTCGAAGAATACGTCCACAGCATAGCAGGTAATTGTACGTTTACGTAAACGCACATGGTCAGCGACCGCGTCGCATCTGGGCATTGGCCGAGCTGTATAGGCCAGGGACGAACTTTAAGAAACTTTACCAGTCGGTCATATATGAATTTCCCACATTACTCATTATGATGAATATCTAATATTTATCTGATGACTTCAATTTACGTTAATTTGTATTATATGGAGATACTACTATGATGTGGAGATGCAAATGATGGCAGGGCTGAAAATGCCTGATATCACATGGCTTATGAATAAAAGAAGAAAAACGAAAAGGCCCGCTCAATAGAGTTATGACATCTCACAATTATTTATTTTCATGATTTATTGCCGCAAATAATATATTTATAAATCAACAACTCCATTTGGTGGTAGTGACCAAAGGTTTAAACTTATTTGTTGCGCATCAAAAATTTCATACTAGGAGAAGAAACGTTGATGTTAAATTGTTATTGAGAAAAAAAGAAACTGCAGGAAGCATGATGATTCACATTAATATATATACCACACTTCTTGACTGCACAACCTTTGCGATATTTATCTGATATGCTTTCATATTTCTTCCACAGTTAAGCTCATATCCAATACATCATCATGGTAGTGATACTAATTCCCCACTGTTATATTGTTAGGGCATGGATAAAAGTACGAGCTGAAATATGCCAAAATATCTGCTCACAATACGAACGTTTTGATGTAGCGCATTTAAGTTTGATGTTTTCCGTTATTTTGTTATATAAACAAGATCCTGACTACATACCCTCAGGTGTGGAAGACGATGTTAATATAAATGATGAGCGACCTTAAACTGAAAGCAGATTCGTCGGGCAGTACTGAGAAAAGAAAGAATTACGTTGTTTTGCAACTCCAAACTCTATTTGCTCTTCGCATGTATGTATATTTTGCAGTGCCACTGGGTAGCTGCCCGTTAGTAGCGGTCACCTGGAGATGCACCAGCTGTACGAAGTCTGATATCTGGCATATCTAACCCCATGTCGATGACTTTCCAGCAGTGCTCTCTTTTCAAAGACCATGAGGGTTCTCTATCACATGGGTATCGCTTGCTACTCTCTGCGAACCTAATTCTGTCTTCAAAAACATATTCTCATCCAATCAAGTGTGGCAGGAGCGTCAGCAATGGTTGCTTGTAGCCTTTCATACTGAACACTGGGGACTTGTTCTGGCGGGTGACGGGCGTTCATTCAGTCCAGAACACAGTTTCATGCATGGGAAATATACCTTTTTGGAGATGGTAGCAATGGCTGTGATAGATGTAGAACTTATCAGGTACCTCTATTATTGTAGCTCCTTTCGTTGTTTGGTTATATAACTTTTATATTAAAAATGGCATAAAATTTGTAGACGGCTCAACTAAAGGCTATTAACTTTACCAAGGTACTTTACCAAGGTACTTTGCCAAGGTACTTTGCCAAGGTAATCAATCACCTGTTTAATTTGATGAAGTATTTTTCTTCATGCCATTCAATAAAGCCAAGAGTGAAGTTCATTTACAGCTGAATCCCATTTTTCACAAAACAGCTTATGAATCATACATGCCAGGAACATACTTATCATGTTGCAAACTGATCGAAAGGTTCACAACTAATTTTAAATCAATCTTTGCAACTATGCATTACCATGAAAATGTTTTCTAACAACAGCGAATGGCAGCGCAGGGCGAGGACATGTACAGCTCTTAATACCCCAAACAACAGGAGGAGGTCACACAGTGAGCAAAGTACTTAATTATCCAACCTACGGTAGGGATTGTTTTTAAATTTAACTTTTATATGACAGTTATAAACAAATAACACATATCTACGATATAGGTCATATAGATGATATAAACCTATACAGACTCTGTCTAAGACTAAGATTTACCGGAGTACATACGTTAATTGGGTTCAACTAGGCAAGGCACTTGCCCTTGGCGTTTCGATGATCTGATGCCACCTTCCACATCGCAGATCCAAAGTAATCAGCTCGGACGCTGTCAGAGGCGAAGTTTCTGTGCCTGGGATTAAACGTAGTAGGTCAAAGGTTCTTGATTTAGTAAGATCGATAAGAAAAGGCAAAAGATAGTTACGTCGAATGATGACAATTCCAATGGGACTCACCAATCATTGTTTTGAAGACGGTCTATGTTCCGATTATTGCTCCTACGAACACGATAATCAGTCCTGTCCGATTCGCTGGCGCTGTTTTCGGACTGATATGTTTCGAATCTGTACGGCATAATACAAGCTCCATTCTCTACATTGGAATGCTCGACAAGCATTTGAG
Organism: Urechis unicinctus; assembly: GCA_034190875.2. Taxonomy (NCBI): domain Eukaryota; kingdom Metazoa; phylum Annelida; class Polychaeta; order Xenopneusta; family Urechidae; genus Urechis; species Urechis unicinctus. The sequence continues at coordinate 58,405,857 of CM067357.1, read as the reverse complement.
TCCAACTCCGAAACTTCAAAATTCGCCATTGTATATGTTGATTACTACGGACCTGTCAGTAACGAGTTCATCTAGTGACGTCACGAGATGCCAGCAATATATTTCCCTTTACGTTATATTCGGGTGACTTATTCGTAAATTGAACCATAAAAACCGATTAAACGCAACGTTATCGTTAATTCGGTTTCATTAGCAAACAATGGAACATTGATGTTATAGGCTCGTTAGTGCGGTCATATGTATACTGGTAGATAACTCCATGTTCTATATATATTGTGTTAAAGCCAAATGTTCTACTAGCCTCATAAATCTCGTGTCATATTAGAGTATTTATGGGAATAGCAGTATACTTATACATGCTCGAAAAATCAAAGTTACTTTATAAGATCTCTCTCTTAAGCTTTTTCCCGTTCATGAGCTCAGAAAAAAACAAGTACTTTACTTCTTGCCGTCGATGCCAAGTGGTGATTCGTTCCGTGCTAACAAAACCCCCAATTGCGATCACAACAGTGATTGAAGAGATCCCACATGATGGGTTTAAACGCATTGCATATGATATTATAATATCCAACACGATGCTAATATAATCCTATAGTAGGGGCTAACGATTTATGAATCGCATATATGTCAATCATATAATCCTATCTGAATCAATTTCATAATATACTAGACAGAAGAACCAATCATTGGCATAAGCTGGAAGCCAACGATATTTGATAACACACGCACTTTGATAAGTTGTGTTCAGGGTCATTCCTTTCGGGGGCAGTTAATCCCAGATGGCACTGTACTACCAGAAGCGAAATTTGCAAATACATGCAGTGTGATTACTACGTCTAGTGACTTATTGTGTTCACATATGATGTCTGCCATATATTCCATGACAGACACATATCTTGTAAAAACCCCAATGTCCCTTTGCGTGACACCGGTTACTAAATGCGACGTAACTACCCTCTTTGACAGCTGTGGGCCACATCGATCACGTGACCTGGCGTAAAAAGGCCGCTGTTTTTGACCATTGGACATGATGTTGCCTCACCATAATACACAAGGTCTGTTCCTCCTTAGCAAATCGCACATTCCGCTCACTCTCCGACGAAATGCAATGCTAGCAGGCTTTTCGGGATAACACCACTTTGATCAATGTTCCTTGTAAAATGAGGGCATTTGAGGTAAAAAAGAAAGTAAATTACTCGAATCTTCTGCACTTGGCTGATTATTGGTGGACATCTGTTAATAGTCAATAGGACGAACTCGCAGGATTCGTCTCAAGCAGTGGTTCTGATAATTAGATTCTATGATTTCATGCGAGGCATAGCTTTATTAAGCGCTCACGTCTATGCTTTTAGCTCTAGTTTGTTAACACCTGTGGCCGTGCTGATGCTTGATTTCGGCTAGTTGTCAAGGTTATAAGCAAGACTTCAGCCAGTTGGTTGGTGACATTTCGTGAGTAACCACAACACCAGGCAATACTTTGCAAGCACTATTTACTTCACCACAAGTGCTATTCTCGCCCCTTTGCTTTTATAAGGAGCCAAGCTATATAAATCACAGATAAATCTTAACAATTGTCCACTACACGAATTTGCTTTCATGTTATAGTACAGTGACGATTGTATCACGTTTTATTCTTGGTTTTCGACGGAGATGATAATCTATGGCGGCTGTGCTAACGGGCCTAATGTGTAATCTCCGCCTTCAAAGTTATCAACCTCATATATCATGGTTCCCGAGTTTTAGGATAAAGCATATGTGCAATAAAACGCAATAATGTTACCTCTATTCATATCACTAGCAATAGGGGTATGTTTATATTACAATGAGAAATTGAAATGAATCGGAGAAAAACGACATATAATGTAATATACCATATTGGATTGCTATGTGGTATAAATAATTCATGGTTTGCTTCTTTTGTTTTCTTTCAAAATCATCTTCAGTCTCGGCGTTATTGATGATAACATCAGGTAGATAAATCAACTAAATTATTCTATTCTACAGCACAATCCGGCTAGAGAATGGAGCTCCAACTAAAAATGAGCATCGTAAGGCTGCTTATATGATATCCCTCATGGGATCAACTTCATATATTTTACCGACTGGATGTCCTGTAATGGCTATGAAGTCTTAATGATGATTAAAATGCTTTATCAGTTTATATCGCATGAACTAATGTGCACCTCGCAACAAATAGAAGCGTATTAATATATATATATATATATATATATATATATATATATATATATATATATATATATATATATATAAACATAAATATATCGATATATTAATACATATGCCTGCATTAATATATATGTATATTCATATATATCTGTATATAAATACAAAGATAAATATTAACACATATATATTAAAAATATATAAATATATTTATAAACATATATATATATATTTATATATATATGTGTATATATATGTATATATAATTATATATATATATATGTATATATATATACATATATATATATATATAAAACATATCATGATGAATTTGTTTATATATATACATATGTAAATTCATCAGCACCGTAGACAATGAACGCACAATGAATTACAATTAACTTTATGTATGACAATGTTGCCCGATTGGTCACCGATTATGAAAGTTTAACATAAGCATAAGGGGATGGGGCGGAAGTTCAAGGTCCGCAACGAATGTTATTTTGAAGTATAAAGCCTACTCCCCTGCTTACGTATCTAGAGAGCACCTTACACCATATATATAAAAACATCAGAAAAATACTCACGATTACGCAAATCATTAAACTTACCAAAAATGCCCTTTTCTATAGCGAGCAACAGCATCTGGTACTGAGGAGGGAAGAAGGCATAATAACATCGCTGTCCTTCATCGTAAGATGTCACATAAACTGTCATAAAATCCCTATATGAATACAAACTCATGCTGTTATGGATAGGGTTCAGCGAATTTGAACGCGTTTGGACAAATACGCATCACAGATAGCTTTATCTGCTTCGACCCATCACTTAGGGATTTCTATTGGTTGCGCCATATTACACATTGAACAATATCTGCGGTATGGGAAAAACGAACGAGTAGTTAGATAATCACCAATGATTTTTAGTCTAGGCATAAGCTACACACGTCCATATTTACAGAAAACAGCACTAACTCTTATGTGCATTTTTGCCATTGAGTCTTTGCCATTGGTAATGCCGTAAATTTGAGAGAATCGTCTCATGTAATGAGCTCTGACAAACTTAGTAAATCTTCATTGGTATGGTATGCAATATAATTTGTAATGTTGCAATTACATCATGCATTTATAAATTATAACATAACGGTTACCACGTTGCACTCACAGTCTGTCTTTTATTATAAGGTGAATTCCTGAGTTGCGAGTAATGATAACATCGATCTCCAGCCGCAGCATCTTAGGCCCAAGCTGAACTCGTAGCACCTAGTTGCATCATGCATTTCCTGGAATACATTCACAGATGAATAATGCTCCTCATAGGTCTCCCTTGTCATTTCGTCTGGTGTCGCAGGGGCGTTCGTTAATGAGCCGTAATCATCTTTTTTTAGAAACATCACGTCATCTTCGTACTATTTGGTTGGCAAGTACCAAATAGCAGGGCTCTAGAGAAAGGATGCGACCATATATATGCAAATGTTTGAAACAATTACTTGATGGTGATCGTATCGCCTGCTTTGACTCCATATCGCTACTGGTAAACCAAGTGTACTCGGGGCTATAGTACGTAGTATAATCAGTAACCGATGTGACATGTGTTGTGACTGGTTTCGAGGGATTTTACCAAATCGAATGGCCTGGTTCAGACAATCAACTGACTTGCCTTAAGCTAGCTGTTCGTTTTAAAGAAATAGCATTCCACCCCCTTATTTATCTAACCAATAATTTAGACCAGCATGTTTTCTATCGTTCAGCACTCGTCCCTGTGTTTTGTTCTTTGCCACTAAGATATGACAGATAACTGGTTGCAAATCACAGCTTTTCTAATACCTACATTTGGCGAGCTCGTGTCATTTTTACAATTGCCAATTTCTGAACTAACAGAATTTAAAGATATTTGGGTTCAATCATTTTCTTGTATCTATACTGGTGTACACAACACAAGGTTTGCAGAATATTCTCATGTGCGGTGTTAATTGATATATAATTTCCATGGTGATAGGAAATGTAATGTTCAAGCTAACTGATACGGGAAACCCTTTGAGACAAGCGAAATACCAACAACCGTTTCCTTTTCAAGACACAGAAAGCCAACAGCAATATGCGTCTTGTGCGTCATTTAAGGAACTAAAATGCAATAGTCGATAACGTCACTCAGGAATCCGCCAAGTTGATTACAGATCTGGGGCCGTATTTACCAACCGACTTAAGTCTAAGTTTTGTCTAAAAACGCTGAGCCGTGACTTAGCGGTATTCACCAACAAACTTAAGTTTAAGTTTTGACTCAAAACGTGCTCGAAGCTGAGACACCTTCGACGGTGACTTAAGTTCTTAATAATGACTTAAATATGGCCGACACAGTTAACATCAAAATTTCGCGGCTGTTTTGTTCGTGATTTTAAGAGTTAATATATGATTATAGCTCATAATAAAGTTAAATGAGAAATAAATCGACAAGCTTTTCCATTTACACGTTAAATTTTAGCAATGTTTATACAACTGGCCGGATGAGACTACAATCGGTCTGCGAAGCGAGATATTTCTCTCGCGACCATATTTTGGCATACACTGCCAAGATGACAGCGGACACATGTCCTCGGGTCGATGATGTTTACGTGGCATTTGTGTCACATGCAAAGTATAACGTCTGCTAAATATCAACGGAAAATAGTCAGTCATTCATTCAGAAGATGGCGATACTGTTTTGTATTAAAAAGCTTCGCCCGTTACAACGATAAAATCTCATTATGATGATTTATAACGCGGCCATCATAAAGTATCGAGGCCGAGAGGCGATATGTCAAACGTCAGCTGCATTGAAATGTAAGTCATAAATTGTATCGACAAATTATATTTAATCTATCTTTTGCGGAATGAGGGAACATGATTTGGTTTAAAAGTCGTGCTGACAACTATTTAAAATAGTCCAGTTTACATTGCATTTACATTGGATAGATTTTGACAGTAGTCTATCGGTGAGAACTGAAATACTTCATCCATATTGAATATATAAAGTTCCGAACAAAATTGACCGATAATCCAGAGTTCTATCATATATTTAGTTATAATCTTTACAAGATCTTTGGTTCAATATTAAATGGAGAGGTTGGTTTAGGTATCAATTTCCAATTACCAAGGAAGGTATTTATGACAGGAGGACACATTACCAAGACTCTTAAACACTTATGATATATATTGAACACAGTTAGAAAAATGGAATTGCTGGTGGAATAGACAGTAAGTAAATGACAAAGTTAATTTGATGTGGTAATGGTATGTTTTTATTCCATTCTACCTATGTTCAGACACTGTTAAAAACATACTTATAAATATCATTTTTCTCATACATCCTGTTGTTGACCTAGGTGCCAGTGCTGACAATTCTTTACCAGAAGAAGCGGACAGCAATTCCATTGAGGGAGGGAGCCCCCTCATACATTCTGAGGAAAACTGCCTTACTTTACAAGAATTCATTATTGACAACAATACTCTTACAGACTCTGATTAAACTGGACTACCCAGTAGCAGATGACTAATGATTACAAGGAAGCCTAGAGGGGGCGTGGCAGTAGACAGGTTGAAGATTAGTCAGATTCCGAAAGAAGAGCTAGACTACTCAAAATCTCGACAGAGCGATCTGAATATAATTTAATACAACAAACATATAACGATAATCTAAAAGGTTTAACAATAAAATTAGCTTAGCAAATTGACTTATCTTTGATGATATTGTAGTATCGGTTTGTTTTCCGTTGATTATCGTCCATCGCCAAGACGAACAACAAAGAACATCGTCAAACTCGAATTCTCCCTGCGTTGACAAGTAATAATCCTTCATAACCATCCATGCACACAAACTGGATGATGTAAATCTCCTTATCCAAACTGTCGAGTTGTAGTAGACATCGTAGACCATCATATGTTTACAAACCCGCGCAAAATGTTTGCACCGCGGCGCACTGCGAGAGGCGAGGTTTTGATTCTGGCAGACAGCCAAAACGTTGCGCGCGTCTCAACTAAGTCCGGACTCAACGGCGTTGGTGAATACCAACTTAGCTACGGCTCAGCTGAGTCATCATAACGGCGACTCAGCGTTGAGTTGTGACTTAAGCTCAGCGTGGTTGGTGAATACGGGCCCAGATGTCTAGGAAATTTCGAAACTCTGCATGCAACAAACATTTAAAGCATGCCCGCAACAATGCTTAATGTTAATACATTGTGCTGGTCAGAACCGAATTCGTGTCGGCGATGTTAATTCTTATATTGCAGAATATTATAGTGATTTCCCCTAATTGACCAGATCAAGTTTCGTGTTAAGTCATAGAACTGGGCGGAAATTACTGCGCCCAAAGCTAACGATGAATCATAAAGTATGCCCTAAGCGTTGGTGTCACGTGACCACCAAATTTCGGAACACATTTTGGGTTGCACTTGTTATCCAGCCTGTACAAACCAAATTGTCGATAACGGATTCAAGCCTCAGCACATTTGGCAAGGATAAATGGTCCACGCTTCTCCCAAGACAAGAAGCAATCAAACGCATTGATCAAGACAGCCATTTGTTAAAGCAATACATATATTCCAAGCAAGATCACAACTATTCCTTGATACCTGAGAGCGGTAATACCTGGTGTCGAAACTGCGTTGACAATAGAAATTATCATAGTTTCCAGTTGCCCATTATATGGATTATATATGTATTGTATATGCGCTCGAATAACACATTTGGAGCAATAACTGGAAACAGGTATTGTAAATCTGATATAAGCTGCGCACAGATTGATAGACCAATCAACAAGAATGACTCCCTATCGCAAGAACCTACTTGGAAAATACCGCAGGTGTTGATTGACAAATGCGTTTCTTGAACAACAAATATAGGTAACTACACTTTGTTTTGAACCAGTGCGAACTATAAACTTAACGACTGCAATCATGGTTATTTAATGATGAATTGCATTTCCATTGGCCAGTGTAATGCAGCTTTTGTCAATAGTGAATGGGTGATGAAAATCAATATAGCGAGTGGAAATGGATGTGTTATTGATAATTTGAGGTGACTCCTCAAAACGATATGATATGCGCAAGAGCACTAACACTTCAGAAGCTTCATTGGTTTCGTGCTGCGCGTACAATATAACAGGTTTGCTCCAGCAGAACAAACCTGATACAATATGTATTCTGGCTGGTGAGATAAATGCTTAAATAGAACAGTTAAAACAAAATCACCATGGCATATATTTTTTTCTGCTTTCATGCTAGTATAACATTGTGCGTGTTATTTGTTTCATTCGCGGCAGTGTAAAGACATGACACAATAGATACGCTCGCTGTGAGACTGGGGTTGATGTTAATAGCCTCATAAAGCCTTGTTATCGTGCATTAGAATAAGACATTCTGCGCAATGAAAAAGATTTAATAACCCCGTTTACTTGCAAAGCGGAACAGTTAAATATGATCTCACTACCGTGTGCAACCATTTTGGTTGTTTTGCGATGCAAAGAGAGAACAGTACTGACAAAACAGTTTGAATACATTTAGAAATGCTTGTTCAATGTTCATTCAAAGTGGCCCGTGTTTGGGCGTGATAGTGATGCGACGCTCAATTAGGAAGGATAAATAATCTCCGTTCTGTAGCGCCATTCTGTAAGCTTAGAAAGGTTCAGTTGTTTTGTGCCCACCCACACACACACACACACCACACACACACACACACACACACACACACACACACACACACACACACACACACACACACACACACACACACACACACACACACACACACACAACACATACACACACACACACACTACACACACACACACACACACACACACACACACACACACATATATATATATATATATATATATATATATATATATATATATATATATATATATATATATATATATATATATATATATATATATATGTACACATATAACGTGTATACATATACGTATATATATATATATATATATATATATATATATATATATATATATATATATATATATATATATATATATATATATATATATATATATATATATATATATATATATATATATATGAATATATATACATGCCTGTAGCCGTGTATACAAACAGAATATTCACTTAATTGCATGGTGCCGATTAAAAACAATTAATTATAAAATTAAATCTATTATTAAATCCATTACGTGAAGCTAATAATGCCCTCTCATTGAACGAGACAGCGTGTGCCACATTAATCAAACTCGCACACACTCACACACACACCATATACACACACAGACACACACACATATATATATATATATATATATATATATATATATAATATATATATATATATATATATACACATATAACGTGTATACATATACGTGTATATATATATAATATATATATATATATATATAGATATATATATATATATATATAGATATATATATATATATATATATATATATATTATATATATATATATATATATATATATATATATATATATATATATATATATATATATATCTATATATATATATATATATATATATATATATGAATATATACATACATGCCTGTAGATATATGCTTATGTATACAGCCGTGTATACAAACAGAATATTCACTTAATTGCATGGTGCCGATTAACAACAATTAATTATAAAATTAAATCTATTATTAAATCCATTACGTGAAGCTAATAATGCCCTCTCATTGAACGAGACTGCGTGTGCCACATTATTCAAACTCGATTCCCCCTTAATAACCAGGGATTAGCAGAGTGATGATGAAATATACTTAACTGAACCAGCTAGCGCTCACAATTATGTTATGCACCTGGTTGCCTCTTTATGATAAGTATGATCAACCAGCTTTGCTGTTGCCGTACATGTTCAGTGTCGTATCCTGTTGATAACATAACGAACAAAAAGATAGTGCGTGAATTCATATGTGTAGTAATACTGTGCACAGGTAAAATCCTGTCAACAAAAGGATTTTTGATAAAGCCTTTTAAGGTGACAATGCATCTGGTCAGACTATGTATTTGGCTATTTACACCCTATTGTATTTGCCTACACTTAGAATCATTGGTATGTTTGCAAATACCGATATCTGATGGAACTGGCCGACCGTTGGTGTAGTTCCCTGACATATGTGTCAAGATTTTCATTATTCACAGGGTCATTAGTCACGTAATGTCTGTGATAAGCAGCTGCATCAATACTTTGATATTTATCTGCAATCATTACACCGTTAGATGATCGTATTGCTAATCTGAACAATTTGACTGTAACGGTAGATCATCATATTCACCCTTTGGCACTGAAACAACAAAGTTCATTACCGTTGATGGTGGAATGCTATCATTATATTCATCACTATACTTAATATATTATTGGCACCAGCTGTTATATTATCTAAGTGTAAGATGACTCCCTACAATACTGACCTCATGTAGCTGAAACCGGCCTCATTTGATTTCATGCAATTCAATAATTTTCGTCATGCAATCAAATACAATCTAGAATATGTCACTGTCTTGATTACAATAAATGAACACATCTGTGGCGTCTAGGTTGATTTAGGCCGCTAACATAGCGAAATGAGAAAACTTCCACAGTTTTAATATTTATATGCCAATTGCGATATTTCGCAAGTTCGGACAAAAACTAAACCACAGTGTCCTATATTTCCTTGCCGTCACGTTGCCGTTGCGTTTTGTTTACTTTTCATTCACTGCTCACCATGCGGCTTCAAGGGCGGGAAAGAGACTTTTTGCCCACTTTATTAATGACGATTATCTTGCTCGCCCCGTCCCTTGCATGGATGCAATCAATAACTCTTGCATAAGTATTATTTTCTTGTACTCAAATATTACAGGGCTGCTACTGTAGTCTTCATTTTTACCTAATTCAAATATCCACGATGCAGCCATGATCAACACCTACAAGCAGTTAATTACATCTGGGTAGACCGTTATGCAGAGTAAATACCTCTAGCTGATATCTGGTTAACAATACCAACAAAGACTTAAAAAGTAATTTGGATGCACACTGTTGTCTGCATGGTTAGACAAATGAACATGAATATGAATATCATTTGTTGTAGAGACTAATGATGTGACGGATGTTGGATAGTAATCAAAACACCAGTTATGACTATTTATGACTGGCATTGATATACATAGTTGTACTCAGAGCCTTTAGAGGCTACTTAAATAGTCCGCACCAAATATTATTCTGACACCGCTTGACGAATAGTCGCTCGAACAGTGATAAAAGGAATTGATCACGCCGCAAGCATGATAATGCCTATGCAAGTGGTATGGAAATGTTGTTTTCCCAAAAACACTTGTTTGACGTTTACTTAAGCTGGTTATCATATTTAGCATAACAAACGCTTTGAAGATTTCCATAAACATCTGCGTTCGGGAACTTGTAGGTTACGATTCGAGACATGATAAGACCTCTGTCCAATTTAAATGTCGCATAACCAGCCGTGGGATATTAACACATGAAGGCCTGTGATGCTTAATAAAATCATAATAACTTTCTCGCAGGTATCAATGAATAGTTCTGATCTTGCTTGGAATATGTGATCGCTTCTTGTCTTTGGAGAAGTGTTGACAATTTATTTTTGCCAAATGTGCAGAGGCTTAAATCGGTTATCGACACTTTGGTTTGTACAGGCTGGATAACAAGTATAACATCTAGAGACCGGCTATTTAGAAATTGGCACACAACTAGCACGAACATGACGTCATGTTGCTAAATAAAGATGCTTACGGCTCATTAACGAACGCCCCTGCGACACCAGACGAAATGACAAGGGAGACCTATGAGGAGCATTATTCATCTGTGAATGTATTCCAGGAAATGCATGATGCAACTAGGTGCTACGAGTTCAGCTTGGGCCTACGATGCTGCGGCTGGAGATCGATGTTATCATTACTCGCAACTCAGGAATTCACCTTATAATAAAAGACAGGATGTGAGTGCAATGTGGTAACCGTTATGCCATCACCTGATTCTCGTAGCAAAGACACATCCATAAAAGACATTTTAGCATGTCTTAAGTGCGCCCTATATAGTTAAATGTGTTAAATAAGCCCCCTCTGGTATTTATAAATGCATTATGTTATTGCAACGAAAAGAAAGACAGAGAGTATACAAGCATATTACGATCACTGCGCTATATACACGATGAGATATGAGGTGTATGTTCCGACAGTTCATGATTTATGGTTTGATCGATACGCGACGCCACTGGGTCACAATACTGTTATCCTTTTCTGACTCAATTTGTATGGAATCAATTATTCATTTATCATTTGGAGTATATTTCAGGGGCACATTTCATTTTCAGGAACATAATTATTAGAGCTGTATTAATCTTTTGTCGATCATATTTAGCAGGCAGTTTTTATCCTAGTTGCGCCTGGTGGGTGCATTATTTATTCGTTGATATTTTGTTTCAGACCGCACTTGGGAGCCTCCAGTCTTATTCACGATTTAAGGCAGTAACTGTACGACTGCACGTCATAAAGCTATTAGAGCATAAAAGCTAAAAAAACTATTCTCACCTACATATCTCCATGTATAGGACTAAGGTACGTCACGTTCTGGAACATCTCAATAAGCTTCAAACTGACATGGAATAATATTTACCTAAGCTTTATCAATGCTATATTTCAGGTGCACACTTAAGAATTCACATAGTTATAAATTTATGCCAAAATTTATAAGGGGCTACCGATTGAAATGCTTGGTTTTTGAGAATGCAGCCCAATTTTGACAGCATTGGGATTTTACTAGAATGGACATATCAGTCAAATATTTAGGCAAACTTACGATGTTAGGCCTTTTCCACACAAAGGCTCATTTACTACGCTTTGCGCCTATGTTACGTAGATAAGTGTAAAAACCATGCACACAATATTAACCCGCAATGTTTAGCTTGTCCTTTTTGCAACTTGCATTAAGCTAATAGACATGGACTTGGTTGCTAAATGTAATTTAACGTGTGTATCGTTTTCATGGCTTCTGATGAATGGTTCAATTAAAAATATATGCTTCCTAAACCATGGTATACGATGCAATCAGCGGTACCAAATAAAGTAGTGGAGAATATATATTTTCAATAACCTTGAGTACGCATCCATTCTAACCACAGTCACTGCTGTTGTGGCAAGATGATGTCGCATTCAGCAGACCAATCAAAGTTAACAAATATTTGCCATGAATATGTAGGTAATGAAAAGTGGAATGATACGCACTTCAAAACCAACGCCTACGCTTGTTAACAAAATCGCAGACGATATGTTGACAATGCGATGGCTGTAGGAACGTGCCGATTTCCACCACACTGATGCAAATTACTTAGAGCCACTAGCACGATGAGCAAAAATGCATACCGCTGTCAATAGAGAGGAATCGCATTTCTAGTGCTCGCACGTAAAACGCGCTGTTGAAACACATCCTCTGTCCACTTGCCGCTTTAGGTAACAAGATTACGACGTGGATGTTTTAAATGACCATTATTCTCATAGTGCAATAATTGCTGACTAGGCAGATATAGCACAAATCCTAAATGATATTACACACCCAACAAATGAAGATCTAATAAGTTGTCACAGCTCATTAAATGCGGCGACTGCATGAACGCCCAGTCATATGCCCAGACTAAAAATCATTGGTGATTATCTTACTTGTTCGTTTTTCTCATACGGCAGAGATTGTTCATTGTGTGATATGCCGCAACCAATAGAAATCCATAAGTGATGGGTCTGAGCACACAAAACTATCTGTGAAGCGTATTTGTCCAAACGCGTTCAAATTCGCTGAACACTAGCCATAACAGCATGAGTTTGCATACATCTAGGGATTTTATGTGACATCTAATAATGTAGGACGAGATGTTATTATGCCTTCAACCCTCACCAGTTTCAGATGCTGTTGTTCGTTATAGCGTGACTTAGTGAGCAATGTAGCAATATCAATACATTGAGCGCTGCTCAAGTGACTATTTTTCTGATATTTTTATATATATGATGTAAGTGCTCTCTAGATACTTACACAGGGGAGTAGGCTTTATTCTTCAAAATAACATTCGTAGCAGACCTTGAATTTCCGCCCCATCCCCTTATGCTTATGTTAAACGTTCACTATCAGTATTTTTCCACTCAGCGGCGTGACAATTACTGCTATATACATAGGAGTGATAAGTGTCAATTTTATTCGGGTTTTGTTTTGTTTCCGTTGCTGTGACCGCAGTTTTTGTAGAGTAGCTGCAGACGTAATAACCGGTAGACAATAAGAACGGATTCCTCATCTAAATAACTCAGTACATCATGCTTATGTTCGTTCGTCATCTACAATGTGAGAGAGGTCCTACTGAGCATCGTTCTTGCCCTCGAGCATTAGATTTTTTTTATATATCCTCTTATAGGGTCTGCAAGGCTATACAATGTTCGGTACCACGCAAACGACCGCGGTATTGGATGTCCGTATTTTCATTTCGGTGTATGCACGTTTGTTAAGCCAATGTGAGCATCATTCGCGATAATACAGATTTCAGCTTATACACAAAACTATCGATAGATGTAAGGGTTCTGACATTTCTACCAGCCAGTGCTTTTGTTTTTTTGCTGCCGACCTCAGAGGGGATTACATCGCATTCATACTATCCTCATGTTTAGTCATATCAGCTATCTAAAATCAGATATGGGATAGGATATACTTCATAAAATATAAAACAGATAGACAATTCTAGTTAATGGTTTGTACGCCGCCGGTTTAAGTAAAATAATCTTTGAAATAACTCAGATAATGACAATGGTGGTTGCTATAGGCTATATGCAGGTTTGGCATTCTACAGATATGTATTTTATATGTATTATACTTGCATGGCGCATGGTTATCACAAAAACCCAGAACGGCTATCAAACGCATGGTGCTTTAACACATAAATGTGTAGATATCTTCAAAAAGCTAGTTCTGAGCAACACTGGCCGGTATCAGGTCGGTTCGTTTTATCAATTTCTCAGATGATCACGGTTTAGTTTTCTTCGCGGATTATAAGTTTCTTACACCAACCAGCGAGTGGTATATATATATATATATATATATATATATATATATATATATATATATATATATATATATATATATATATATATATATATATATATATATATATATATATATATATATATATATATATATATATATATATATATATATATTCGTCCGCGCAGTAGTCAATTGATGAAAAACAATGTATTTATATATCGATATATTCATGTTTATATATATATATTCATATGCTTCTTTTTGTTGCGAGGTGCACATTAGTTCATGCGATATAAACTGATAACACATATAAATCAGCATTAAGACTTCGTCGCCATTACAGGACAACCAGTCGTTAAAATGCATGAAGTTGATCCCATGAGGGATATCATATAAGCAGACTTACGATGCTCATTTGCAGTTGGAGCTCCGTTCTCTAGCCGGATTGTGCTGTTGAATAGAATAAGTTTGACGATTTATTCACTTGTTAGTATCATTAATAACGCCGAGACTACAGTTGATTTTGAAAGAATAAGAGAGCAAACCATGAATTATTACATACCACAAAGCAATCCAATATGGTATATTACATTATATGTAACAGTTTTCCGATTGACTTCAATTTCTCATTGCATTACAAACATAGCCCCATTGCTAGTGATATGAGTAGAGGTATCATCATTGCGTTATATTGCACATATAGCTTTATCCCAAAACACCGGAACCATGATCTATGAGGTTGATTACTTTGAGGATGGAGATTACACTTTAGGCCCGTTCCCCCCCAGGGCCATAGATTATCATCCCCGTGTAAACCAAGAATAAAACGTGATACAATCGTCACCATACTGAAATATTGAAAGCAAGCACCTGCAGTGCGCAGTTGTTAAGATTTATCTGTGATTTATATAGCTCGGTTCCTTGTAACAGCAAAGAGGTGAGAATAGCCGTTGTGGTCAAGTAAATATTGCTTGCAATGTATTGAGTGGTGTTGTGGTTACACACGAAAAGTTACCAACCAACAGTAATAATACAGGGTGAATAATTCACAAAGTCATCAAGACGAGGCGATATCAGTTCAATAAAGCATCGCACGCAGTAAATTGAACGCCATCACAGTATTTGCGATGACATAATGGCAACATTTTGGTGACCTATAATGCTGAAGTCTTGCTTAAAAATTTGACAACTAGCAGAAATCAAGCTTCAGCACGGCCATAGGTGTAAACTAATATGAGCTAATATAGTAGAGGTTTCTCGTGAGCGCGTAATAAAGCTATGCCTCGCATGAAACCATAGAACCCAATTATCAGAACAGCTTGTTGAAACGAATCATGCGAGTCACATATTAACTATAAACAGATGTCCACCAATAATCAGCCACGTTAAGAAGCTTCGAGTAATTTACTTTCTTTTTTACCTCAAATGCCCTCATTTTACAAGGAACATTGATCAAAGTGGTGTTAGCCCGAAAAGCCTGCTAGCATTGCATTTCGTCGGAGAGTGAGCGGAATGCGCTATTCACCAATCATGTTCTACTACGTTTTGAAAGGAGGAACAAACCTTGTCTATTTTGGCGATGCAACATTATGTCCAATGGTCAATAACAGCGGACTTTTTACGTCAGGTCACGTGATCGATGTGGCAGCAGCTGTCAAAGAGGGAAGTAACTTCGCATTTAGTAACCGGTGTCACGCAAAGGGACATTGGGGTTTTTAGCCGATACATATCTGCTATGAAATATATGGCACACATCATATATGAACAATAAGTCAAAGGACGTAGAGATTACACTACATGTACTTGCAAATTTTGCTGCTTGTATAACAGTGCCATCTGGGATTAGCTGCTGCTGAAAGGGATGTCCCTGAAGGCAAATTATCAAAGTGTGCATGTTATAAAATATCCTTAGCTGCAGCTTATGCCAGTGATTGGCTCTTCTATCCAGTATATTATGAATATGATTCAGATAGATCACCGCATGAATACGATTGACATATATGCATTTCACAAATCGTTAGCCCATAACATAGGAATATATTAATGTCGTGCTTGGCATTACAATATCATTTGCGGTGCCTTTTAAACCATCTCATCAATAACTTTTGCGATCTTAACTTCCTCTTCAAGGTAGTGATCTTAATATTCAATTGAGGGTTTTTTTTGCACGGAACGAATAACCTTTTGAACGGGGCAAAGCTAAAAAAAGAGATTTGAAAAAGTAACTTCGATATAACGATTTAACTATAAGTATACTGCTATTCCCATAAATACTCTGGTATGACCTGAGATTGTTGAGACTAATAAACCATTTGGCTTTGACGCAATATATATAGAACATAGCGTTATCTAATAATATAAATATGACCGCACTTAAACACTAACGTGCCTATGACATCAGTGTTACATGATTTGCTTATGAAACCGAAGAAACGATCAAGTTGCGGTAACTCGGTTTTTGCGGTTCAATTGTCGAATAAGTCAGCCGTAAAGTAAAATATAACGTCGATTTCTTGCATCTCTTGACGTCACTTGATTAGCTCGTTATTGACAGGTTATCACCATATACAATGGCGAATGTTGAAGTTACGTAATTGCACTCAAATGCTTGAGCATTAAAATGCAGAGAATGGAGCTGGTTTTGTGCCGTACAGCGAATCGGACAGTGACAGGACTGATTATCGCGTTCCGAAGAGCGTATTCAAAACAATGATTGGTGAGTCCAATTGCTATTGTAATCACTGGACGTAACTATCTTTTGATCATACTAAATCCACCACCATTGACCACCAAGTTTATTTCCAGGCAAAGAAACTTCGCCTCCGACAGCATCCGAGCTGATTACTTTGGATCTGCGATGTGGAAGGTGGCATCAGATCATCAAAACACAAAGGGCAAGTGCCTTGACTAGTTGAACCCAATTAACTGATGCACTCCGGTAGATATTAGTCTTAGACAGAGTTCGGTATGTATTTAATAGGTTTTGAAACCCTGGTTTTAGGTGCCGATGTGGAGGCTACTCAGACATGCGAAAGTGTCTGCTGTGTGGAGCAGGAGGAAATGATGATAGAAATAGCAAATTTACCAGAAATTGAATGTGTGACACAGCATCCAAATTTCAATGTCGCATGTCTAAATGAAGATATGTTGGAGACGGCATACTATGCCAACAAGTAGCCCCAAGACCCATATAAAGGAAAAAAGTAAGTACTGACAGGCAACAAGCACCAAGTAGTACGAACAACTATTACAACAAGGGATACTACTGGGTCATTTTAATCACATAAATGACGTGTTCAATTCTCACTGAATTATCAATACAAAGAACACATGAAAACGAGTTGATAACATTATGTACATACATGTACAGCTGGAAGCGTTACACTGGACACAGGCAGTTAATTCGATGGTGCTGCCATTACCTTGAAAAACGAATTAGGGTCCCCATACCAATCTGTGTGACGTAAGTTATCCGGTACACGCTTGCATAGAAGAGACACAATTATATGGGATATACGAATTAAACTAACACTTAAAGAATCATGCTCGGAACTGACAGACTGCTCGGCGCTTTTCTTAGATTCCAAACGTGGAGTTCTGATTGGTTGGGATTTCGGATGCTTCCATCTCCTCATTATCTAAATCCCCCTTGATTGTCTTTTTCTGAAGGTTTTCCATATACCCAATAATGAAAATATGTGTTATTTGTTTATTTGAAAGTACAAATTATGATTGTCATATAAAAGGGAGATCTATAAACAATCCCTGCCGTAAATGGATAATTAAGCACTTTCCTCGCTGTGTGACCTCCTCCCTTTTGTTTGGGGGGCAGTGAGGGATGTACATGTCATCGCCCTGCGATGCTATTCTTCGTTGTTGGAAAACATTTTCATGGTAATACATAGTTGCAAAGATTCTTTGCATGTAAGATTCATAAGCTGTTTTGTGATAAAAAGGATTCAGCTGTAAATGTACCTCACTTATGTCTTAAATGAATAGATTGAGGAAATATACTTCATGAAATTAAACAGCTGATTTAATTAACTGTGTTCGTGTTAATGAATTACTTACCAGGTAAAACTTGTCCCATAAAAATCTAAAAAATCAATCCTTCATTTAACACATGGGTAAAATCTAACGAGATGCCAACTTCTTAGCTAAGCAGTCTGGTATTGATGACCAATTTACCTTCAAATTAGACCAGGATAACTGAAAGCATAGCTATTTGGAGTGGACTGGACCAGAACAATGGAAAGCCTTCTTGTTTGAGGTCTGGGCACCGCTTAATAATATCATGATGTTCCAACGCAATGGCTTGTTGGTGATATAAGCACCAATTAAAATACGATAATTGTTTTGGTACATCAAGTAAATTGAAAGAACTCTTGGTCACAGTTCATTGTGATTTAACAAAAATACAGAATGTGAAATATTTACTTTTAGTAACAATTTAAGGGTGGAGGTCTGGTATAATTGTCTCAACCTTTAAGTGGTTTTCTTCAAGTTTCTCCAATCCTCGGGTGAATCTTGCCTTTTTCATGTGGTAGCTCCAACCACATTGATTACTCTGCAATTAAAATGTACCTTGGTAAAGTACCTTGGTAAAGTACCCTGGCAAAGTTTAGTGGAGCCGTCTACAAATTGCATGCCATTTTTAATATAAAAACTATATAACCAAACATTAAAATGAGCTACAATAATGGAGGTACCTGTATAAGTTCTACATCTATCACAGCCATTGCTTCCATCTCCAAAAAGGTATATGTCCCATTCATGGCCCCAGACTGAATGCGCGCCCGTCACCCGCCTGAACAAGTCCCCGGTTTTCTGTATGAAGGGCTGCAATCAGCCATTGCTGACGCGCCAGCCACACTTACCAGACTGATTGGATGAGAATATGTTTTTGACGACAGAATTAGGTTTGCGGAGAGAAGCAAACGAAACCCATGTGCTGGAGAACCCTCATGGTCTTTGAATGAGAGCACTGCTGTAGAGAATTCCCACTGTTTGCTGCTGGATCGTCACCGACATGGGTTTCGATATGTCAGACATCAGACTTCGTACAGCTGGTGCATCTCTAGGTAACCGCTACTAACGTGCAGCTACCCAGTGGCACCACAAAATACGTACACACAAATAGCAAATGGAGTTTTCAGTTGCAAAACAACTATATACCTTTCTTTTCTCAGTACTGTCCAAAGAATCTGCCTTCAATCAACGGTCGCTTGTCATTTATATAAACATTATCTTCTTTATCTGAGGGCATGTAGTCAGGAACTTGTTTATATATCAAAATGATGGAAAATATTAAACATCGAACTTAAAGTACTAATCCCATCAGCTACACTCGTTAAGGGGTTTTGGATATCATGTTGCATTATTTATTAGAGAATAAGCTTACTTATGTTGTCGGACTCGGCCAATCTGTCCTTGTACGCCGCACTTGGGATAGCCGTTGCTTACGCAATTTATCCTCCCGAGAAATACTGAATAATCAACCGCTTCCTGGAGAAATGTTCAAAGAATTCGCGGCCACGCAGCGCTTCAGCAAGACTGATCCAGACTAAACAAGCTATCAATTTACGGTTGACAACATGGCAGCTGATTGGGGCGGCTGAACCTGAGTTCATCCATAAGCGTCTTTTCCGGTTGACCTAGGTTCACGCACAAAATACGGCTTCGCACCAAAAAACTTTAAATTTCCTTTTGTTATTCATCGGAGGCCAAATATTCCAACACCATTCGATCCGCCTAGGTTCTTTCAGTTTATACTCGATATTTGTATTCTAGGTGTCATGGGCACTTAAATGAGTGCAGTGGATACTGCCGATGAGATGTGTCAATCATTCGGTAAAAAGGGGAGCAAGAATGCGGATATACAGAGGTACAAATAAATGAATGATAGCGACTTCTTGATACTAAGGAAAAAGGAAAGTATCTGTACGTAGCCTTCACTTGGAAGTATCTGTACGTAGCCTTCACTTGGAAGTATCTGTACGTAGCATTCACTTGGAAGTATCTGTACGTACCCTTCACTTTGAAGTATCTGTACGTAGCCTTCACTTTGAAGTATCTGTACGTAGCCTTCACTTTGAAGTATCTGTACGTAGCCTTCACTTGGAAGTATATGTACGTAGCCTTCACTTGGAAGTATCTGTACGTAGCCTTCACTTGGAAGTATCTGTACGTAGCCTTCACTTGGAAGTATCTGTACGTAGCCTTCACTTGGAAGTATCTGTACGTAGCCTTTACTTTGAAGTATCTGTACGTAGCCGTCACTTTGAAGAATCTGTACGTAGCCTTCACTTGGAAGTATCTGTACGTAGCCTTCACTTGGAAGTATCTGTACGTAGCCTTCACTTGGAAGAATATCGCTGATATGCTGCCGTAGCCATGTCTTGGCTAAGCAATGGAGGTTTTCCCATTCAGTTGCCAAGTGATACGATGATAATATGGCTTGGAAATATATGCAGGTGTTCATTATATTTTGCAGACATTGGACAGGCTTTTAAATTAAGATTGTAGTCTTAACAGATGCTGAAACTATGTTAGATAACATGGTATATTAATCATGTGATAGAACACAAAATGTAAAACAACTGACATATTATGCACATAATGGATTTACTGAACTCCTTGATGCATGAACGCTTGTGCTTCACGTCGTCACATGATTGAGACATAATGTGTATGGCTCGACATCTACGTATGGAATGTAAACCAATAGAACAGCATCTGTTTCATGGGAGTAAGCAGGTAGGTGTGAAAGTGGAAATAGTCATAACTGGTGTTTTGATTACTATCCACCATGGCTCACATCATTAGACTCTACAGCAAATGATATGCACATTTATGCAGACAACAGTGTACATCCAAAGTCTTTGTTGCCATTGTTAAGCAGATATCAGTTAGAGATAGCTACTCTGCACTATGGTCTACCCAGAGATTATCAACTGCTTGTAGAAGTTGACCTTGGCTGAATCGTGGATATTTGAATTAGGTGATAAATATTGAATATGAAGACTACAGTAGCAGTCCTGTGATGTTTGAGTCAAAGAGATAATCCAAAAGCGAGAGTTATTGCTAGCATTCATGTAAGGAGCAAGGACGAGCAAGATAACCGTGATTAGTAAAGAGGGCAAATAGTCTCGCCTCTTTCCCGCTATTAAAGTCGCATGTCATCATCAAGGGGGGCGGTAAATAAAAAGTAAACAAAGCGCAACGACAACGTAAAAGCAAGGAAATATAGGACACTGTGGTTTAGTTTTAGTCAGAACATTGAGCAAAATTTCGCAACTGGTATATACATATAAGAACTGCGGCAATTGACTCAACTCGCCATGTTAGCGCCCGAAATCAACGTCATCCTAAACGCCACAGATGTATTCATTTATTGTAATCAAGACTGTGACAAATTTGCAGATTGTAATTGGTTGCAGGACGAAAATGACTAAATTACATGAAATCAAATGAGGCAGGTGTCATCTACATGAGGTCAGCATTGTAGGGAGTCTTCTTACACTTTATAAGATTATGTAAGAGCTGGCGTCGATAATATCCTAAGTATAGTGATGAATATAATTATAGCGTTCCAGCATTCGCGGCTATGTACTAGGTTATTTCAGCGACAGAGGGTGAATATGAAAACCTTGTAGTCGAATCGTTCAGAAATTCAATACGATCCGCTAACGATATAATAATTGCAGATAGGTAGAAAAGTCTTAGTGCAGCTGCTAATCACAGACATCGCGTGACTAATGACCCTTTGACTTATAAATATCTTGACACATATGCCAGTATCAGATATCGGTATTTGCAAACATACCAGTGGTTCAAAGTGTAGGCACATGCGATAGAGTGTAAACAGCCAAGTACATAGGCTTTATCGGTAATTCTCTGCTAACTGGATTTTACCTGTGCACAGTACTTACTACACACATGAATTCACACACTATATTTTCGTTCGTTGTACATATGTTATGGTGCGATAAAATTCCACTAAGCAATTTAAATGGTATCAGACATAGCAAGAATACGATGCCATAGTTGTAGCGCTTTCTAAACATGGATGGCCATTTTAATGACATGGTGGTTACTTAACTGTGTGCACCTTTAATAACTTACATGCAATTGTTTTGTCATGCTGCGATGGCAACTAATTGGGGTAATGATAGTTACCGTATCAACAGGATGCGACACTGAACAATGTACGGGAATACCAAAGCTTGCTGGTTGATCATTCTTATCAGAAAGAGGCAACTAGGTGCATAGCATAATAGTGAGCGCTAGCTGATTCAGTTAAGTATATTTCATCATCACTCTGCTAATCCCTGGTTATTTAGGGGGAATCGAGTTTGATTGATATGGCACATATTGTCTCGTTCAATGAGAGTGGAAATATATGCATTATTTACCTCATATAATGGATTGAATAATATATTCATTTTAACAATAAATTGTTGTTAATCGAGGCACAATGTATTTACGTAAATATTCTGCTATGATCCAAATATTTTTGCATACACCTGTTGTCTGTCGCAGTCGACATAAGACTTCTGTTGATAAAAGCTGTGAATTGCGAATCGGCATTATTGCGCAGACGGGAGGTTTTGTACACGACCTTTACGCACGCAAGCACGCACGCACGCACGCACGCACGCACGCAGGCACGCCCCCCCCCCCTCCACACACACACACACTCACACACACACACACGCACATAAGCTCTCACACTCATCTACACACACATTCACACACATACACACAGATATATGTATACATATATAAATATGTATGCATATTTATATATATATAAAAACATACATATATATACATACATGTATATATATATATATATATATATATGTATTTATGTATATATATTATATATATATGTATAATATATATATATACATATATTTATATATATATATAATATATATATATATATATTTATATTTATATATATATATTATATATATATATATATATATATATATATATATATATATATATATATATATATATATATATATATATATATATATATATATGCACGGCTGTAAACATACACGTATATCTTAATGCATGTATGTATATATTCATATATTTACATATATATACACGCTTATGTATTCACGTATATATATGTGTATGTATATATATATACATAAAAACATATACATATATATATATATATATATATAAATATATATATATATAATATATATATATATGTAATATATATATATATATATATATATATATATATATCTATATATATATATATATATATATATATATATATATATATATATATATATATATACATACATACGTGTGTGTGGGAGTGTGTGTGTGTGTGAGTGTGTGTGTGTGTGTGAACTGGCTAAGCTTACATAATCGTGCTACAGAACGGATTAGTTCTTTGTTTTTATTGACCGTAGCATCACCATCACGCCCAAACAGAGGCCTACATTGAATAGCAAAAACAAAAATTGAACATGCATTTCTGAATGTTTGCGAACTGTTCGTGCCTGTACTGCTCTCTTTATGCATCATAAAACAGCAAAAGTGGTAGCAAACGGTAATGAGATTATATTTAACTGTGCCGCTTTGCAAGTAAACGGGGTTATTAAATCTTTTTCATTGCCTAGAATGTCCTATTCTAAAGAACAATAACAAGGATTTATGAGACTATTAACATCAACCCCAGTCTCGCAGAGAGCATACCTATTGTGTCATGTCTTTCAGTGCTGATCATGGATGGCCGCGAGTGAAACAAATACCATGCGCAACTTTATACTAACACGACAAAAATATATAGCATGGTGATTTTGTTTTATCGCTGTTGCGTTTTATTTAAGGATTTACCTCACTGGCCAAAATACGTATTGCACGCACATGTTCAGTCACACTTGTATGAGGTTTGTTCTTCTGGAACAAACCTTTTAAATTATACGAACAGCATGAGACAAATGAAGCTTCTATATTGGTCTGAGTAGCAAGAGTGTTCGCAGTCACTGTAGACAATGGTCTGTATATTGGTTCTTTCTTCGATTAAGCAAGGTAACATGTGACTAACTGGCATATGATAGGGCATAATCATTTAAAAGCCAATCCAACCATATTGTTGATCACATAGAAGAGATTCGTTGGCTTTGACATATTTGTCATTCATTCATTGCAATATCACCATAGAATTAATAAGCAAACCTTTGTTGAACGCTTTGAGATATAGCAGAGCCCGGAAGTCGATTTGATTAATATATCTGAAACAAAAAGGGGTGAATACTTAAATGTGCATATATGGGTGCAGAGAAGCTATATTGGCACACGAAAATTCAAATTGCCATAGTGGTAGAACAATGCCGTCTCCCTTTAGCAGCATCGGATTTGAACGAAAATTAATGTGAATGGGCGCGCTTTGAACAACACTTAGTGTTTCACTACGGTTATGTTTGGTAAATTATCCATTACTTCAAGATTAGCCAACAAACGAATACGTTTGACCACTACAAAGCGCAATAAGCTCCCAGGCACCTCTATCATCATTTCAGTTTAGGAAATAAAATGTTGCTTTGTCGTTGAATACATCTCATTGCAAGAAAAAACTGCGCGTTTTATCAGAATCTGCTGTTCTTCTCTTCGCTATACGAACAACTTATTTCTATAGAAGCACTAACGTCGGCCATTGGTCTTTTGGGTCCTTAGTTATGTAGGATATCATTCAGATGCCGCTATATGTATGACCGTGATACAAAGGGTGTCGTCATCTTCTGGTACCTGTGAAGGATCGTCCGATTGCACTGAACTGATGCAATGATTAGTTATTGATAACGGTTGATATCAAAAATCTTAGCAATTAATCACTGTGCATTATATCTAGTTTTTTAATGGTTGGGCATGCATTGCAATGGAGGATGCGGCTCAGGTAAATATTGATACGTTTTGCCGTAATTGCAAGCTCAGAACCGCCGTTGGCTAACCTTAAGTGGATATCTGATGATGGTAGCTGGTAATACCACACAACTGATATATTATATCGTTGCTTGGATAACTAATTGTGACGACGTAAAAGTAATCGAACAGCATTTTTGCTTTAAGTGGTTCCAACTGGGATGGATTATTTATTACAATACTCTTGTGTCTATTGAGGTCAGCGACGTGACCATTTCTATATGCAATGGCCGATTTCGTTAACACAGAAATTATCATACAGTCGATGAAATAGATGTAGAAATATTTGCCCATCTAGTTCCATTAGTACATTCCGATCGGTAGTGATCGGCCCAATGCTAAGAACTTTTAACGGGCTTAATCTGACAGCAAATTTTACTGCCTTATCATACAGACATTTGGTAATAAGAGCAGGTGCAATATTTTGTTGCGGACTCTATTAGACACAAGTGAGACTTGATTAATGAGATAAACGCAGATTGTATTGATAGATGAGTTGCCACAGAATCGTCGCAATATCTGAATCCCCAGAAACACCTTTGACGTAATCACCAACTACAAATTCTACTTCAACGACGTATGACCTTTATTTATAACTACTTCCTAAAGCAGTATTTGATAGATGGTATATACACCATCATCATCCAGGTCTCCAAAAGATATACCCAGTCATAATCGCACTATGCTTGTGCAGTAAGCAGTAATAAATCTTTTATAAGATAAGCATTATATTTTGAACACAATAATTGCGTTATTATCTACTGGTTTCTCTAGTCACCTAAGCGGAAGGTCGTACAATCTTAATTGATGACCAATTGAATCGATGT
This sequence comes from Urechis unicinctus, assembly GCA_034190875.2. Taxonomy (NCBI): domain Eukaryota; kingdom Metazoa; phylum Annelida; class Polychaeta; order Xenopneusta; family Urechidae; genus Urechis; species Urechis unicinctus. Next base: position 58,379,820 of record CM067357.1, on the reverse strand, counting down.
GTGTCAATGCTGCCGAAATATAATGTCCTCTCGGTCACACACAAGCTGTCTAATAATGGTGCAACTGGGCTATCTGCTTACTGCGTACATGCTCATAACACATTACACCGTAATACCATCAGATATATGGATGCATATCCAGTTCACAACAAAAATTTGGCAGCGCCAGAATATCCAAACAATCAGAAGCGATTCCTTAAATGGGTGAAGATAATACGAGTTTTATTTAATTGTTAGACAATATGAGGACAAAGGTAATAAATTGCGACTCGTAACGCATACAGTATCAATATTTTGTTTTTAAGTTATGTTTGTTCCTTTAAGCGTTATATACTGAACTAACATTCCATGTGGAGCGTAGTTGATTGTTCAAAACATTGACAACCACGAAAGAAGCATTCCCATTAACCATACAGTATATGGAGTCATACACGCCCAATGCTGTGAAAGCGGTACATGTTATGGACCCACTGTTACTTTTGCATCACCATTCAGCCTGTAAGACTGCGCATTGATCGAGCAGCACCCGGAATCACGGGATGCATGCTAGGATACAATAGGTCGGCGGACAAGCCTCCGGGGAGTATGGTGCTACGGCTGTCGTCAACGCTAGTCAACGCTATCAATTCCAGTAAGAAACTCGGAGAGACGACGGTGTATGCGTGATGTTGTTGACCAGTGGATCACACCAGATTGGCTCTTTCATTGGCTCCGAATAGATCTCGCCACCTCAGCAAATATGGTATATAAGGCAATGTATACGGCAAACGGAGGGGGAGGGTGGGGGTGAGGGGGGGGGGGGGTTGTTTTGAATACTATTTATCTGCGGCAATTTTATAAATGAATATACATACACGTAACATATTAACGTATATTCATGTATTATATTGCATTCTTTACGCAATTATTGAGCTCTTGGCCTCCCAAGATCCCTTAGAGAACTATTGACGATGGTATTATCCTATCAAATGTTCGCGTGCCCTTAAAGTCGTATAATGTTAATCAACGGCAGAATGAATTGCTATTCATCGATTACTGGCCACTAGGTTACGCATAAGCTGACCAATAATGCAGTATGTAGATCAGTGACCTGTTGCGTACATGCGCCTACCCCATGATGCATTGATCACGTAACGTCATATAAGTAACGTCATATAAGTAACGTCATATAAGTAACGTCATATAAGTGCATACATACCTGATTTGCACAAGCATTTTTTATGAAATCATATGGAAGGTGAATCACGACAGCGTACAAGGTAATTCCTCTACACAGTTCTACACGATAACAGACTTTCGGATGGATCGAGACAAGTTATGAGGTTGGACCCATGACTAAAATTCATACCTAACTTTGCCGGACTTTGTACCCATGTGTGAAATTAGTCAACCTGCCTGTTTTCGTAATATCAACGGACATTAATGCCAATGCGGTACCGAAATTACAAAGTATGAAGGGATTAATACTCGACACAGCACAATGCTTCATTGATGTAGTGCACAGGTTAGTACAGAGTGTAGACAAATTTGTCATGTCTAAAATATCATAAGCGTAATATACATGTATCGAGTATAAGCATAGGATTTACAACAACACAATCCCAAACCCATGCAAATCCCAAACCCCTTCTCATTCCCGGTTTAGCAAATCTGGTACCGCGTAATCGCTGGCCGCTTTAAAAAGCAGCCACCGAGTTGAATTGTACAAGTGTTGTTTTCTTTCTGTAAACTTACAGGAAGGCCACGCTTGTTAGTAGGGCAAAGCTAGCTGACCTAACCTGCAATTCAGTGGTGCATTTCTAACCAGCTTATGTCCATTTCTTGCCAATCATAATGGATCGCGGTCCCAGAAAACGAAAAGTATGGCTCTGCACATGTCTATACGGATGACGATATATAGCAACGTACCGTGGATATGGATCCCTCCTTGCTTTGTAGAGAGCCGATATTATCAAATATATACGCTCTTTATGAAACCTTATCGACAAATCAGATCAATTGCCCCGTTTAGTCTGAATCCTTAGAAGAATTCGTCGGAAGAAATGATTTTGTGGTTTCTGTTAATCATCATCGCCAACAGCAGAAGCAGCAGCCATACCGAGGCTTCACATGATTACAAGCAGTGATCATATGGGCTACTTCCTATTTTTCCCTTCCGGCGAAATATTCTGGTCAAGGCGAACTGGCGATGCATTTCAATAAACCTGCCAGAAGTAGGCCCCGAAACTGTCTCGTACACTCGTCGTTTTTGCGAAATGGACTGAATAGCAGCTGGTCCGTAATGTTGTTTAACAATGTAATAGCACTTTCTGAGGAGAACGCGAAATTCACTAAGCATTATACTAACAACTGTCCCGATCAATTAGTACCATGCTACTCCAGTTCTTCCGTCAGTTTTGTTCCTGTTTTCTTATGTGATAGAAAAAGTACCATTTATTTTGTAGTCTTAATGCAAGGGGCGTTTTTTATATTGTAAAAAGCTAACACATCCCTTGTAATTACAATGTTGTGTTTAATTCATTTGGGTTACTTTGATGTTTGGTCGTCAAAAGCGGAACATTCGATATGCAGAAGAAAACATAGCTAGATGAGCATCGTATGTTATGCATACTTCACGTGTTTACATCGCAAATAGAAAATATAGCACATTTGATATGTTGCACGTGATCATCGTAACAATCTAAATAATCAAAAGCTTATTATATTGCCATAATGCTCGACCGCATGCATTATGGTGAGCATGCGCGCACTACGTATACCATTTAAAATGACCGAATATGTTTGTCTTCCCAAAAAATGATTTATATGTATGAATAATGCACTAGCGTAGCATGAATTCTGATCACAACCATGTGATATACTGATCAACGTCTTATGTCTCATTAGATTCCATGTGGATATTTAAGTTATGGAACAACATGCTTTGCCTATGATGTGACCTTGTCATCGGATATAGCAATGTGAAAAAGAAAATCATCGCAGTTGGAGCATGCTGCGTTAGTAGGATCAATGGAAAATACAAACGATTTATCCATAATCACAGTAGAGCTAAATGCAATGTAAATATCAATATCAATGCACATATTGCAATGATATAAACGACCTGTATATGAACGAGAACACTCACGCTGATCGCTAAATTATATATCTCTACGATCATATCAGCAGCCAATTACAGTTGATTCATTGATCTCGTGAGTCCGCGAAGCCATACGTTCTATTTATTGCTTTATTACATTCTTTCAAGCAGCACCATCAAGTGAATAGCAAAATGTTATAAATTATTCAGCAAAACAGGGATTTTTCTCCAATCATATATTCACTATGCGAAGTGAAAATACGCGTACTTAAGGCTACAAGGAGATAATTAGTAAGGGGTTAAATGGCATTTCCGTCTCTTGGGGAAAGATAGATTCTCATTTACGATCCATATAGATATTAAACATAACAAATGCGCCAAATATATGGGACAATTAACTGTTGATTATTTCGAATAAACACGCCAATGTAAACTCTAACCAATCTGTAACCAATGCCGAAAAAGGACAAATTCAGACAACCTCAATTGCATGCACACATTTGATGCTTATTCGAGTGAAACTGGCACTCAATTTTGAGTGAACTTCTTTGGCAGGCAGTTGTCAATTTGATTATGGATGAGCTGTGGCTATGGCGTGTACGCGTATGAATTAATACATGTGGATGGTATTTGACAGGGGACAGTTTGATCCGCTTAACAAGCGACACATAGTTGAATTTGTATTCAAAATACACCTTTCACCTCCAGGTTTATGGTAAACAACTTCCTTATCGTAACTTTATCGCGTTTGCACATCCGCTGGAGACATTGTTTCTGAGTTTATAGGAAACCAAATAAAACAACCATCAGTTTATAATTGTACTATAGTTATGATTTGTTTTTACCTTAGCGATCACCTGAATTATATTTTTTTGTCTCATTTCACCTTCCTTAGATACCACGAAACTACAGCTAAACCGACGTCATGCCAGGACGAGCTGGTCGTGTATATATAAGTATGGCAAGACACTAAGTATAAGTTAGTAATAACCCGTTTCTTTAGGTATATAATCTGTCACTTTTGACATAACATTGATGTTTTATTGTGGCTATTAATGATTCTTGTCGATTGTTTCGGTGCCTTACACGGTACATAGACTTTCGTAGGCCTGTGATACATTTTGTTTTTACATATAAACGCATCGAACCTATATATCACTTCAATCGCTTAAACTGAGCACTGACGATTTCCCGCTAATTAACTTAATGGCGACACTCAACTGCCTCAAGACAAAACCATGCCAATGGTTTGCCCTACAGTACATCGTCATTTGTATAACATGTGTCAACAACATATTGGTGCCATATAACACACTCGTATTGATGTGTCGTTGAACTTTATAATTATTTTCACAACAATATACAACACGACTTTCTTCCAGCATACAGTCATATAATTGTGCCAATTAGCAGAATAATTGTGCATATCACTGCATAAGATTAAACATTGTTTCTACTGCCCATACCAGTTACAAGACAATATGCTAAAAGTACCATAAGATTGAAATTATAAATTTGATAAAAATAATCGTTACACCTGAGGGCAATGCAAAATATACGGCTCAATCTGAAACTGCTAACATGCAAAAAGATACCATGGACCACTTAACAGCATACAGCACATTATGCAGCACTCTGATCGCTTCGTCATTACATACATAAACAAAATTGAAAACACTTCTGTGCACATTTTTGCTAAATTTGCTCTACGGTCACATCAGTCCACACAGTGTGGGCCATGGCCATCAATGATGTCCTGAATAAGCAGAATGTACAAACTTAATACAGTAAACTGGGGATATAATCAATCCGGGCAACGAATGTGCTGGCCCGCGCATAACCTCTGTGGGGTGAACTAGCACAATATTGATGGCAATATAGCATGGCAGGTTAATTAGGTCCCCGAGAGAAATGTTTGTGGCCGATTTTGGTCAATAATATATGGATGTGTAAAATTGACGTTTGAATAAAAATCTTAAGTTTAAGGGCGCAAAATATAAATAAACGAGTTTGGTTTCAGAAATAGTCGTATATGCTTCGTGGTTCGTATTCATATATTCTAGCAGGACATTTAAAGAGCACGTGGCAATCTGCGTTACAGGCCTTGGACTAAACACATAAGCGTACTGTGTAATGCATTTTCCTGGTAACGTTGTTAGAGCCCGACAACACCCAGAATTATTTACGTGCTAGAATATGATATTGGTGGCATGGTGTTTCCTAGTTTTTATTTGGGACATCCTGAAGCGATACAAACATATCGGCTTTAACATACTTCATTATGTCGCAATATTTTAAGGATGTCAGCTGCATAGCTCTCACTACACATTGCTGTGATGCCAGCCCAGTAGGTATCTGCACACTAAATTACCAGTATAGTCATTTTCTGATGTAAGAATGATACAAAACATACCAAAATATTAGCAGTATATGATAGATGTAAACGACTAAGACAGTGCGTTTGAATAACTTTGGGGCGTGAAATCGTTCAGTGCTAAGACGACAACCCCATAAAAACAGACTCACGATGAAAGCGAGGTGCTTATTGGTAGGTTCCATCACAAACCACTTGACATTTATACTATTCATTTTCTGAATATATATATATATATATATATATGTATATATATATATATATATATATATATATATATATATAAATATATATATATATATATATATATATATATATATATATATATATATATATATACAAACATACATATATATATATTAAGTAGGCCTTTTTAGCATATTTGTCCCCTGCTATTCTCGTCAAGTAGCGATCGTGTGACCACGTGCCATACAACCTGCATATCCTGTCGCCACTAAGAACTCGATTTCCTATGGAGGCACCTTCGAGATAATGCTGCCAACAGAAGGCAGTTTGCCATTGCTTGTCAGAATACACAAGAAGAAGTAATATTGAACAGGATAAAGCAGAGTTATTTATTGTTAATGCAGAGCGTTGAACATATACATATTCATAGGCAGCGATATTTACACGAACGCAATCAAAACTGACTTGTGACTTCAGACATGTTACCACTTAATCTTACTACACTATTCGCGTATTGTGTTTGTAGCTAACCGACCCTTCTAGTAAGCCGCACGTGTTTTTTGCATGAGACCCAATGCTTAGTCATCTTAGTGAGTGCTTTAAAGCATCGAAACCAGCGCTTTAGTTTGCGTTCTATTATAATATCGCATTATATTATAATGTAGAATGACAAATGCCCTGATAGTACGACAGCTGTATAGTTTTCCATTGTGTAATAGCCTTCTCGTTCCCCAGGGTAATGAGAGAATTCCTCCTCATTTATCCCAGCCTCAGGCTAGTTTATGGACCATCTTCTCCATACCTAGAGTTAACGCCAGGAACACTATTGACTAAATGGACAGCTTTAGAAGGGTCTCTTCAGTTGCTAGCACCTATGCAATGTCTATTTTACACGGATTTAACAAATCTATCAACCTACAGAGCACTATAAACTAGGGCTGACTCCATCAAATTATGATGCCGTTCACTACATGCTAGCAAAATAGTTAAATGTGTCGCATAGTAAATGAGCAAGTATACAGACAAAGGCAAGTTCAATGTGGAGTTGCACGATATCCCAGTCCGGGAATTCTTAGTACATGCCTTATTGATCCAACGCGTTATTACAGGCGGCACGTTGGCTTTACGCGCTGAATGGACTTACTTGCCTTGTACTATAGTTCAACTGCCCATCGTTCTTGCCAGATGACTTATGATTTGGACCACTGTAGATTAACGAGAGACCAAATTTTGTAATCGGCATGTGATACGAATCATCAGCGCAAAGCTGGTTGGTTGTGCTTTCCAGAGGCGTACTTTATCACCATTACGTGGTATGGCATGTGCCCGGACAGAACAACAGCTGCACTTTTCCGTGTTGCATCAGCGTTCACGTTCCGCATGGTGAAAGGATCATTCGTCCTCATTTCGAGCTAAAATCAAGTCACACATCTATCAACCTACAGAGCACTTTAAACTATAGTTAGCTCCATTAAATCATGATGCTATACAGACAAAAACACTATACAGACTAAAGTTTAATGTTAGTCCCTCGATATCCCAGACTGGGAACCATAGCTAAATTATTTGTACATGCCTTATCAATCCAACGCGTTATTACAGACAAAAATTTGGTTTCGCCTATTATTTCGTTATATTCCCTCTCGTACACCAGCTGAATGAACTGATACAGTACGTCCATTTGCCTTGAGCCATGGTTTATGATTTTCAAGGGCGCTCTATTGTGACACATTTTGTAGCTAGATATCCATTATGTTACTAACTATCGAGCAGGTGCTCGAAATGTCTAATGTTATTCTCATTCTATTAAACCCGGGCGGCATTATAATGCAGGTGCGCTTATTCATCCAAAGCATGCAAACAGATTTGCACTCATTCATAGCAGAGTTTCATTAATACAAGGCTGCAAGGCTGTGGGGCAAGTGCGCTAGAGTATTTGAGATCTCTGATCTTGGTCAGTGTTTTGAATAAGTAATATTCTTAAATACTACATGGATAGCCATCTATTAACTATGCGGATTATTTAACGCAAAGACTTGTGGTACGTTCATGGCGATTTGAACACAATAGCTGACTTTGCACGCCTGTTCGATGTATTCAGATCAATTAACTGCCTTAGCCTACAAATGAAGGGTTAAAAAATCCAGTTGACGTAAGGCAGCGTGATATTTATTATCATAACTCTGATCATCTTCATTATTTGGATAGACCATGTAGATGGTACAGAAGCGTAAAATCGAATATGCAAAACTCGTTTTGACAGTTCATGCTTTACTATGTGCCTACTATTAGTCGAAATATAACAAACTTGCCCGATGCATCTCATACGTCACACTAGCTGTCACATTAGTGGCCCCCTAGAGTCTGCACATAAAACGTCGGTAGTCTCTTGTCTATGTGATCATGTTAAGCTAATGACGCGAGAACAGCAAGCAAAGTAGAATTATTTTTAGTCAATTACTCTAATGGTCGTCTAGCATGCGTCTTGAAAGCATGGTTCCCGGATTAGACGGCTTCGTTACGCTGAAATGTTGGATATTTTACGGACGACGGAAGCGGAAGTAACAGTGGAAATGGCTTTCATTTGATTATGCAACATGTTTAATTCACATTCCATTAAGCACCGGCAGCTCAGTAGGACTGAATGAGCACAGCACTTAATGTGTTGGCTTACCAACTACGTGGGTGAGATTTAGGTCTACCAAGGACAGAATAGTCCTGCAATTAGACAGTAGGTGTTTGATGCAGAAATTGTTCATCTCGACCGAGGATTGAACTTTAATTGGCATGTATTATTTGATATATAGTGCATTCCAGCATCAATGCAACGAAGCCATGTGAATCATATGATAAGGCATGGCGCAAAAGGCAAAATAAAAGGTTGTACACTGCGTCATATAGATCTATGAAAATGCGCAGTGCTTTTGTATAACAACGTATAACGTCATTCTATTACTGATATGGCGTTTTAGCAATCCTGTAAAAGTCGATAAATAACAAACCACATTAATTCTAACAAAAAGGTGCAGTCAGTTGGCTGTTTAGACAGCAACACGCTTGTCGCTGCTGCAATGTGAACTGAATAACACCAGATAAAGCAACCTCACATATGTGCAATAATACTCTGGGGCTTGTAGTGAATTAACATGTATAAAGATCGGTACTATATGGTTACTCAAATAAAATAATCCACCTTAAAGGCGTTAACTATCGTTTTAATTGCGTTACATATATGAGCAAAACTCATGTACACCCAACGTCAAAAAAATGGCATTTACTCTGCTGCACATATCCAATGACAACATAGGTATTAGTGATGAGCAATGTATTGTAAGATCACAACCAGGAGAGCAACCTAGTAAATACACAGTACGGTCTTGCTTAGGAGATAACGCTGGAGTGTAGAAACACATAGAAGTCTCAACCAATCATAAAGCATAATTGGTCAAGATGTCCTAAGGAAAACTCTTGTAGTAAATATTCGCAGTTTTGGGTTTTATTCACTTAATTATTTCGACAATGCAAGTATATTTATCAAATTTATGGGCGAACACCGTATTGTATAATTTATGGCAAAGCAATTCATTTAGCATAACCAATTATCATTCTCTGCAAATTGTCAGATGGTGCTACCATTGGGCGAATTAATCCCTAGAATGTGTAAGACCCTGACGGGGCGTGTCGCACATAACCTTAGCAGATCGCCTGTTGAACAGCAGCGTTTGGTAAAACGGGCAAAATCCCGGGCTATTAACTGTAATACACACAAATTACAATTGCTTCCAAACGTTGCATGGTAATATTGCATTGTCAGTTGTCATTTAAGTTACATGGCGAGGGTACAACGTACGTGATTCTTGTATACCGGTGGGGGAAAACGAAACGTAGACTGCTATTGAACCTGTATAATCAAATATCGTCAATTGCAGTGGAATTGTTACCAGCTAATGGGCCTAATTAAACAGGCCTTCGCAGTTTGTTACAAATCACCCCACTTTGGTTACCTTTAAGGCAATGCCTCTTTAACACATTTTTGCTTCTAATGCCATTTATATGCTGCAATATATGTGCTTATGCTGTAAAAAGTCTTTCATGTATATAATTTGGATTACCCAAATATGCCGTTTATGGCCTATTTCGGTAGTTACGTGAGAATAACCACAGGAATATTTATTAACAACGACGGAAAACTGGATTCCAGAGACAAACATTGACCTTATGGTACGTGTTCAATCTAACAATTATGAAGCCAGTGGGTCCTTAAGTTTGTTACGTACGTGTACTTAACATGCGACATTTCAATGGCGTCGTATACCCATGCGTACAGCCATTTCAAATCAGCATTTTTACGTGTATCACATCTGTATCATTGGCATTACCAGAATATTGATGTAATCGCAAGCGATCTCTACATACAACATATATGCCATACATTTCGGTCGGTGATGTCCTTCAGATGATACAGGCATTGACTGCGATGCAGCTATGTTGAAAGGGGTTGATGAATTATGTCGTTGCCTATCCTTGCCACATATACATCTTGCGTGTTAACCTTGACTAAATGCTCGTAACAGCGTGATATGCCGAGCGCAATATATATCCCCAATACAAACGATCCTGACAGGGGGTCAATCCGCAGTATGATTGTTGGATCAGAGCGTTTTTTGTATTGCTTAGCTTTCCGTATTATGTTTTTGATATGGCAGTATAGGCATGTACCGACGACATGTTGCTACATAGGTGTAACTAACTAGGCATCTGGCACACATTGCCCAGAAAAATGACGAGGACCATATGATTTTCTGTGCAGGCTCTGAGCACTTACAACAGAATAAATCGACATCTTTTTGTGATATAAAGCAATATTGTAGAGTCATGCCTATATGACTCTCGACTATTTTTCTGATTGCACGATGTCAGAATTGTCATGGCAGTGCCTGTGAGATTAAATGCGTAACTAAATGGATAGGTGTCAAAGAAAAGACAATACTACGAAATGCTGACAGAGGCTTTATTTAAATTAGTTGCAGAAATTCCATGCAAGCAATATTTTTGTAACTATGTTTACAGCTATGACGGAAGCACTTCATAAAATGGCTTTCATTTAATCATTCACCATGTTGAGTACATATGTCATGGACGACGGTGTACAACATAGTTTTGGCGTACGTCCTTATCTACGTGGTTAAGGTATACCAGGGAAGACAACAATTCGAAAGAGCTTAAGTTTATTTCAAAATACGCGCGTCAACGCAGTAAATGTATTTCAAACACACCGTAATACATGACACTTAAGGCACCGCGATAATCCAAATAAAAGGGTGTGCACCTCAATCATACCCATCAGATGCATCGTACTGAGGCTACTGCAACCGCCTGCTTAGGCCTCAAAGTAGATTGTTCGTTGGCTTCCCAGCTGGGCAACCTTGCACGTCTTCAACAATGAACATTCCTGATACAACAGGGCTGTCAGGGTACTATAAAGTATTTGCAGAATGTGACAAACAGATTCAAAATAGCGAGCAGTGATTTCTATTTATGTAGCATCACATTACTTCGTTCTCACTTTTTTCAAACCTAAAAGGGCCAACTCGATCAAAAACCGCATATTTTGTTATAAAAATTGCATTGAATTGCCTGACAAAACAACACAAATCCCGCGACATATGTATAAGAATTGATAATGCCCCGTGAAATTGTATTTCATTTCTGCAAACATAGGATCATATTGTTCTTGCAGTTGTACCAAGCGGGATTTCGATCTACAGGTGATAAAGGAACTATCTTGCAATTGCGATCACTAGGGTGTTTTGTAAACATGAAGATTAATTAAATGATATACATTCCTTTCTCATAGTGCATACGTCTTGTATTTCAGCGTATTCACTAAAAGCGTCTTATTTTATTACCCATTTATTGGAAATGGCCAATTTGTGATATTAAACGAAGGCACAATTATAGAGGCCTTGTAATGCTAAGCATTTGTTTTCCAGGATGATGCATTAGTGCATATCTTTTGTGTTGAGTTTATCGAGTGACTGACATTTTTTAGCACGATGCAATTACTAAGTTGCGAACAGGATGAATTCATAGTGCATATCTTTTGTCTAATAAATATGCATTGTTTAATGAATCACAATAAATCCATTGAATAAGCAAAATTATTACACCAATTACGACATTTTTTCAGTAGACGATGCAATTACTAAGTTGCACAGAGTTCATGAATAAATATGCATTGTTTAAACACAAATTCATTGAATAAGCACAAATATTTGACCAATTACGACTGTTGTTCAATATTGCACGTGGCGGCTATGGAAGGCTGTTTAGGCCTGCAATTGATGTGACATATAAAATCTTTGACGATTCACGCAACCAAGGCGAACCTATTCTTAATACCAGCGTCCACAACAAGTGACATTGCTCTAATTGAATAACGCTGTGAGGTTAGAATGTCTGCGCGATATGCAAATAGGTTCGAACATCCAAATGTAATTAGTTTGCAAATTGTTTATAAGATAAATGATAATTGCATTAAGCTAATAGATACCTACAAAGCATTCAAAATAAGAAAACGCTACCTAACATAGTAACCATGCAAGCAATAATACATAATTGACGGTATATATAATTCATTGCTTGTGCGATAAATGTTTGAAATGCGGGGACCAAAGCATTAATATGATGGACAAATAGACGACTCGTGCATTCCGTTTGCTTTCATATATCAAAAGTCGAGATCTGGTTTATGGACAAGGTGTTCTGTGTTATGTGGTGTAGATGATACCTACCATGCATTATCACCATTCACCTGCCACCGCAACTCCTGATGGATCACACTACTTGACCTGATGTGGGCGCAGCACTAGAATACAGGCACCCGGACGTCTCGGTGCCCCACCTCGATGGCTCGTGCCTCTCTGATTCCTAGGGTGGGCATTACTAACCTGTTGCATCATTACCACAATGTTTAGAATCAATGAATTTGTTCATTATTACCATGTATAATCTCTATATTACACTCTTTCCCATACAGCGAGGGCCATAGCAGCGCGATTCGTTTTATAGTGAACGCAGTTCATCTGCTCGATTCATATTTGCTTATTTACAGATGTTTAAACAGTCATTTAACTAAATATTGTACCCTGATGCATTGGCAAGATATAGTTATGCAGTAAACTTCTGTATTCGTACAGGCACAAGTAAGCCAAAGTAAACACATGATGTGGTATACACAGCCCCAATTGATAGGGAAAGGTCAATGAATGCAGTCTGCTCATAATTATCTACGATAGCTACAATCAATATGTATGGATATTGCTCCAAGGTTAAACTTCGTTAACTCTGACACCACCTAATCAAACTCTAGAGCACATTGACTATATACTGTGTATGTTAGGAGGAACATAGTAGTATAGGTAACGGCGGTGCTAGCCACCGCCTTACCTATACTACAGTGGTCCCCAAGTAGGGGACCAGCCACCCGGGCGAATTTGGTTTCGGTTTCGTTTTCGGCTACGAGTTGCAGGGGGTAGGTATGCAGGGGAACCACCATTACCTATACTACCAACCTCCAGGGTCTATCCATAGAGGCCTTTAAGTGTAAAGATTCTGGGGCCAAGTCTACCTGTGAAAGTTCCATTTTTCACGCGGGGCCACCCATGCCCCCAAAGATCTAGAACCTTGCCTTCGCGGGGCTACATGGCTTCTTCTACTCTATATAGAAAATTTCGTCCCCAGGGTTCGCCTTGGCTAGTTTTTCTACTATTGGCGTGGTACGAGGATGAGTGAATTTTGCATCAGGGTCTGTACTCGTATACCTCCCAACCAACCAACCAACCAACCAACCAACCAACCAACCAACCAACCAACCAACCAACCAACCAACCAACCAACCAACCAACCAACCAACCAACCAACCAACCAACCAACCAAACAACCAACCAACCAACCAACCAACCAACCAACCAACCAAGGAAGGTTGCAATGCCCCATACACCCAGCTTTGGATGCTGGCAGCCTCTTCCTCCACCTCCTTTTTCTTCATTTTCCACCAAATCGTCTAGTTTGTTGACAAGTGTATCGATTTTTACGTCCTCCACCAAATCGTTGCCAATTGTATCCATTTCCTCGGCCACCACCAAACCGTCTAGTTTGTTGCCAATCGTATGGATTTTTTGGGCCATATGGGAAATAGCCTGGTAGAAGTCGTACGCACTAGAAGCGTCCTAGGGGCAAGGTAGGTGTGGTATACCCCATAGGTGGAAAACTGGCAATCTGTTGCCATGCCAATACGTTGTCCACCTGGTTTCCAGGAAGACGGGCCATCTGTTGGTCTCCATCGTATGTGGAAGCCTTGGATGGATTGGAGTCCTCCATAGAGATAGCTGGCCTCTCTGTTGCCCATATTTTCGATAGCCTAGTGGACCCGATGCCATAGTTCTTTTTCTCGGCAGCAAAGGAGATTATTCCTGCTGCACGTAGGGCTTGCACCGCTTTTTCGGAGAGGTGTTCTGCGGTTGGCATAGTATTCTTCGCAAGGCCTTGGCTCTATATCGTCCTACCCAACCTACCCAACCCTGCCTGCCCAACCCAACCCCACCCAACCTACCCAATCCGGCCTGCTCAACCCAACCCAACCCAAACCAACCTGGCCTGCCCAACCCAACCCAAGCCAACCCAACCTACCCAACCCAGCCTACGATAGGTGCTCTCCCCGCGCTACAAAACACAGCCATCTTGCGCCACATCCAATCTAGCTTTCTTCCCACCACATCTTTCTTTCTTTCCACCCGTGCTAGAATACACAACAAATCGCCCACACTGGCCTTCCCATCCTCCTTCTCCGCCACGGGCGTCTCCTCCTCGCATCCATTGGACGCCTTCAGCTAGCCCCATATCCTGTACAACCTGGTGGTTCCTATGCCATACTTTTCCGGATTTCGGATCCAGGGGCCGATTCTCTTCTATTTCTTTGCTGGACAGCTCCCTCTTCTGATGGTTTATAGGATACCAACACCAACGTCTAAATCCGACACCAGTTGGCCTGGTCCTGGGTGGCCTTTGTACCGGGACTCCTATATAGATAGATAGAGCAATGGAATATATGGAGTGACAAAAAGGTCCCACCAAGATCCTAGACAAATACCTCGAATCCGGGCTGCAGAGGGAGATTCTAGACGACAGCGAGTCGTACACCTTCGCGAAACCTTGTGGGAAAGAGGCTGCTGTGGTTGGTGTGTCCCAGCTGGAAAAATGAATGAGTGTAGAGCTGGGAGAGATCTAAGTTGTTGGGTACTGTGGCTTTCCGTATCTTTGTACTATTAGCGGCGTTGTGGCATACTAGCGGAAAACGACGAACCAAAACGAGCGGCACCAATCACCACCACTACCTCGGAAGGCTCTGTGGTCAGGATTGGTGCCACATTTTTCGGGGCGTCGTTTTTTCTAAGTTGATGGTAGGACAAGATTGCTTTGGACGGGTGCTACGGCCACCAACCAGTCCTTCTTATTTCCTGTTGTTGTCCTTTCTTCTGTCAGCCTACACAGCATAGGCGCTCAAACGTTTTTCAACCCTCCAAGCCTCGCAACCTCCTGCGATAGGAAGTACCCATAAGCCGGGACCTCTTCTGCCCCAGGGATCGCCTCACCGTTCTCCCCCAGCCAGACGAGGAAGAGGATTGGTTTCGGAGTGCCTCGGGAGGTGGACATGCTGTAGCGGGTGGAGGTGTACTCTCCCGGCTCCATCGATAGCACCTTTTTCTGCTCTCGGAGGGGTGGGACGGGGACTATGGAGAGGAAGGCCTAGGCAACCACGGCTGTGTATTTTTTTAAGTCGGCTTCCATCTGCCGGAGTTCTTCCAGGCTGTTGGCGTCTGGGGCCGAGAGCAGCTCTAAGTGGTGCCAGGATATTTTTTCCCCCTATCTGGTTTCGGAATTCCTTTGCTGGGTGGACCACAACCTCCAGCGGTGGATTTCCGACAGTGGTAGGCAGCCAGTAGTTTTGCCCTTTCTGGTCCTCTCGCTCTTTTTTCTGCTTGCTCTCTTCCATCTCAAAGTGCTTTTCTGTTTTCTTGAGGATCCGCTCTAGTCCCTTTGTGGCCCAGATGGTGTGCCTACCTTGTCGTCCTCCTCGCTGTCTGTGCGGTTGCTCGAGGTGCGGAGTACCACTACTCAAAAAGTATAGAGACACTTTTTCCGTCCCAAGATTTTGTACATTGCCCCACCGACTATCCTGTACGTAGGGCCTCCCAGTGCCGCGTGTACTTGGACCCGGGCTTCCTCGGACGCCTCCTTGCGGACCTGCTGTTCCTGTGCTACTTTGGCGAAGGCGTCCAGCTCCTCTTGTCGTAACTCCTTGGTTCGTTCCCAGACTGCCCGCTTCCACTCTTCTGCGTTCTGGGCGTCTAGGATCCTCTCCAGTCTCTTGGCGCGGTCCCAGTAGGAGAGGGCGGAAATGGTTCTGGTTGTTTTTACTTCGTATACCGGGTAGACAGAGGTTTCTACAACAATGGCGCTGGCCTTCTTTTTCCTCCAGACCCATGATACGTACTCCTTTGGGCGCAACCACTCGTCTTTATCTGGCCCCTTGTGATGTAGGGCGGTCGGTTACTTTCAGCCTACTAGGATGGTTTTTTTGCGTCGGGCCTCTTGGAGTAGCACCGGAGTGGTCCCAGCTCTATTGCGTTTCTGTCAGTCCCGAAGATGTCCACCCGAAATATGTGGCAGTTGCGGAACCCGAAGTCCCTTATAGCCTATAGGACAGCCCGTTCCTAGCTCTGCTCGTTTTCCACCTTGGCCTTGGTGGGCCGGATGCGGACACCCGCAGTTCTCCCGGTTTCGGTGTGGGCGTACCATGCTACGAAGATCTCCCGGAGTTTCCTGTTGGATAGGACTAGGGTGCGGTCCAGGGTCTTTGCTAGGTTCTCCCACTGCTTCCTTGGCGGCTGCACGACACAAGCCGAGGGGGTGGGTGTGGGTAGGCTGGGTCGAAGAGAGGGTCCGGGTGTGGGAGAGGGTCTGGGTGCAACTATGTCTAGGGCCTTCTGTACGACTGTGTTCCCTACGTCGGTGGAATGGCTGGGAAAGACGTAGACTGAGACATCGACGCGGGTACAGCCGCGATCTTGTCTCGAGATAGCTGGTTAAAACTGTACATTGGAAAGCAATCGTTTAGGTAATGTACGTCGTGAGGTGGTGTAATTTGTTCCCTCCAGTGCGGTATATATGGCTTCCAATTCTGTGATGTTAAGGATATCAAAAACAAGCTCTCCCTACAATGATCAATTGCATAGACACACTTTTGAAAAGAATGTGACAGGGAAAAAGTTCTTCCACACAGTTGCCGCTAACCATCCACAGCAACATCAGTATCCCAAAATAAGCCCCACGTGATTACAGGACATTTGTTTTTCCTTATAAATCTGAATATACTGTTTTAAGCCAACAAGCGATGCTTTCTCATTAACCTGCAGCATCTTATTATCTCGCTCTATTCTTCCTTTGACGTTTTTGCAGTAACTGTTGGCTCTAAATAGACCATGATGAGTCCTACAATAGGTGCTTCCATGGGCCTGTCTAGACAATACCTCGACTACACACCGCTCATGCATTTTGAACTGAATAACAGTTGGTCCACGAGCCCTCACAGCCTCGCAAATGTACTTCGGTGCTCAAAATGAATGGACGCTGATGAAAGGCCTAATAGTAACAATTTATTTCTATTGCGTTCATAACTGTTACAAACAAAATAATATGTAACCACTAATATACGGATAATAATTGGAAGCCATCAAACTTTTTTTCGGCTGCTAGTAGTATGCTATGTCCGGTAACCTTATAATAGTACCATATTTCTCGCTAAAGTAATTCTCTGTAAGATATGGAAAATATCTCATGACACTTTGATGATTGAGGCTCAATGCGTACAACCATTAGCAACGCCATACATTGGTTTATACGCCAAAACTACTTGTTTAATTAGCCTCTCAAGCAAAACATGCACGATTAGGTTCTACGCTACCTTACAGGATATCTGCATGCATGTTTGTAAGTGTGTAATTGTGGGATTGTTCTGACAGTGTCAGTCATACGCTGCATCACTAGTGGTTCCAAGTCAAAGATTCAGGAAAACATATTAGGCCAGAAATAATTGATATCAGAGCAACGCCATCTTCAGCGCTTCATGATCAATTCGCAAATCACGAGTTATTTGCGAATGGGAGATGTTGCCACATAAATAATTTTCTTAAATATAATGATTTCCCGAGTAACCTACAATATTGCCACTTGGTTGTCATGAT
The DNA here is from genome assembly GCA_034190875.2 of Urechis unicinctus. NCBI lineage: Eukaryota > Metazoa > Annelida > Polychaeta > Xenopneusta > Urechidae > Urechis > Urechis unicinctus. Next base: position 58,361,876 of record CM067357.1, on the reverse strand, counting down.
GGGGCGTATTATGGCAAACAACAAAATTCAGTATAATTCAAAGAAGTGCACCATGGGATAAATATACGCTCGCGTCACAAACCTACAACCATAGATTTGTGAACACCTACGGAGATAGTGTGACTGGGCATATTGCACACTTTCCTCAGATGTTTTGCCCACGTGCCAACCTCTGATGCCGATATGCGAGCCTAGCTTGGCACGACAATGATGTGCTGGAATATATTTCTGACATAAAGGTTATTGCTCGTCTGTCCATTTATATCTGGGAATAAGCAAATGCTTACGAGTTAGAATTTATATGTGCTCTGGTATTGAAATGTATAGCACAAAATTAATGGTGCGAGTACTTCTTGAAATGAGAATAAGAGTTAGGGCGGATGTATTATCCACAAAACATGAGCATAGTTCAGATGGCTAGTACACGATGGGTGTATGAGAATTAAAGACGTCTTTAATTTTTTTCACTAATGTTGGGAGGACTGTAAAAGTGTTTCAAATACAGTACGACGACAAGGATACTTAAGACACTGTGGGTGTAACTGAAACCTATAATTATAGTTACTGAGGTAGATGTTCTATCGACTTATACAAAAATCAATCACATGCCTGGCATTTAGTTATTATCACAGGTTCTGACGCTATAAAGACCCTTGGTATTACCGGCAGTTATGAATGAAAGCCTGGGTGGCTTATTCTGTAGCTGTGGCTAATAATCCGTTGGATGACTTGCGGTTTGTACATTCGCTGGAGTATTTTGTTCAGCATTCAGCCAGGTGGCCTTCGACCACTATCCCCCACCCCCACCCACCTACAACGACGAGACCACCCCATTGCGACCCTGAGAAGAGGATGTGGTAGTTAGTATCCTGACATAAACCATTCTGAATTAAGATAATTAAGCAATATCCACTTCATAATAGGAATACCATTGCAGTTACTTGCTACTTTGCCCAGTTTAAAACCTATATACAGACAGCATTTAAATCCCGTAATTTTGCCCACGTGCCAATTTCTGCGGCTGGCATGCTAGCAGTGAAAAGCACTATAATGTTATTTATATAGGGAATCTACATCTGACGAAAATTCACTTCTTGCTCAATAAATAATGTACCAAATGAACCCCCAAAAAACAAGGCATGATGAAATAGCCCATTGTTGAACGAGCTGAGTATAATTTATAGGAAATAAAATCGTGCTGACACGCTAGCACAAAACGGTAACTATCGCCACCACATGCTGACAATAATGTCATTGTGACCCGGTTCGCTGATTAAGATGCTACCATATCCTTGAAACATCGAGCAGCATTTGACATTATAAAGTCTCGCATTATAATACCCGAATAGGCAATTATGGCAGAACTTGTGGTTCAAATATCATACAAGGGGCGTTGTTATCGTCGGATTTAAGGAGAACCTAATAACGAGAGTAGAAATCATCTCGTGTGAAGTAATATAAACATTTAAGTTGGTCGTGTCATAATACTTTATTGGTTATGAAATAACTATGCATAAGTCATTACTCATCCATCATTTCTCCGTCACACCAAGGTTGCCAAGAAGCAGGACTGTTGACCATTATTTTCGAATATATTCTGAAGATAGAACCTTATTTAAACAGCTTTAGCTCCTACCTATCAATCTCAATTCGGTATTCAGTGCATGCGCATAGGTCTCGGATAACGTAATTAACACGTGGGATAGTTTTTGCTTTAATCTGATAATGCCGAATGAGCGATACTGTGCGGCCCTGATGGGTCCGTTATTCCATTATGTATAGGTTCACTAGAAGTTTTGCACACGTCTTTTTGAGCTGGTACATGCGTGCTCTGTATACACATTACCTGCTCTAAGTAAACCAACAAATACGCAACATGTCGGATTGACTCTATAAACGAAACCTTTCTCATACAGTCGGACGCTAGCACCTTCACACCAGAACGCGTCATTAAATAACTTATTGGGCCACGTTTTTATCCTCACGCACCACCAACGCACTGGTCTCCAGACGCGGCCAGATAGGGTGATGGAAAAGGGCATTATTGGGGTTTAACACCACTTTCAACAACACGGTGATATCGCGACGGTAATAGATGAGGAAGATTGTGATGATCGGACAGCCCCCCTAAAGTGCCAGCGTCCACTAATCACAAACCCGTTACTCCGACTAGGCTGCAAAACCCACACCGACGGGGCGAAGGTCCAGCACGGTACTATTGAGCTACCAGGGCGGGTGCATCCCCTTCCATTTAATGTGATCATCCTAGTCATGGAGAAACAGTCAGGTTTTCACACCTTGGTGTGAAACTCACAACATGTGGGTCGAAAGGCGAGGCAGCATTCTACTAAGCCGCGGGAACCGGCAAGGACGGAAAGGGAGAGTTGGATCTGGCTCCATCTAGGCGTGGTCATAAAAGCACTTCACCCACTTCGTAATATGGATGCGCGGATTATTCATGACAATAACCGCCACTTTTGGAATAATTATAGAAAATGTACAAGTTACCATTGTATATTGTACACTCTTTTAGCACAATAAAAGCAGCTACAGGGTTACTTGGATGTCGTCACTAATGCAGTTTAAAAGTATCGCGACTTACATAACAGACCAGTACAACGACAATTCACCAACACACCAACAGCTAATAACTGATATAGAACAGCTACATGTATGCACATATTTTACTCACAAGTATTGTTCCCGTCTGAGAAAATCTGACACCAGCCGTATATAATACTCTTTCAAAGAGTACTGCATATTAAGGGAAATACAGAGCAAACCCATAGTAAATCCCACATCCGTCCGCATAGAAGCAATCCAAAACAATCAATGAAATCTTGCACGTGCACGCAAGTTTGATCAAAGTGAATTAATATAATATGTTACTGATCGGACAAATGTAACAAGCCAATGTCAGATGATTGAAAAATGGAAACGTTGTCATGTGTGTAGGTAAGACACGACAAACAATCCCAAACGAGGGCTGTTATACATAATGGCGCACATTAATGCTCACTCTTTCAGCACAAATCAAATGATCTGGCAATGTACTTAGCAGTAAAGATTATCAGCTTTATGGTAAAATATGATTCCTCTGACGGCGTGTAGCTATAAACATCTTGTTGTAGTCTGCAGTGCAGCATGACGACCACGTAAAGTAACTATGATTACGTATCATGCGGATCAGAAACGCCGGCATCTCAGGACCGGCACTATCTCAATTTCTTGTTTAAGAAGCTAAGAACTTGCTGAGCAGATATTACAATGGCACCTTCCTCCCATATATTGGTTAAATAAACCATTATTACGTCATTTACGTTGATTTGCCCCAGCAGTAAAGCTAAAGCGGACACAGTTTAGAACAGATGCCCGTTTGAACTGACATTTCACTGAAAGTGTATGTTTATAGGTTAACGACTGGAATATGCAAAATGCAATAGGTTTGGTGATGCATAATGCAATTGCGATAATTGATCCTGGAATGCCACTACCCACTATCGTACTATTCGTCAATCAGCTGTAGCAGTCAACACACATTCAATAGTCTCTCCTTGTTCCAACCAATGATGCGCGCATTTCCTCTGCCGATGACAGCATAGGAGCATCATTAGCCATGAGACTGGGAGTAATCATGCCTTACACATTCAGCATCATATTCACAGCACTACAACTTCGGCGGGTAAACACCCACGGTGCACTCAACATCATATTATGTTTCATATTTAAGACGATGTTCCGTGAACAAATGCAAACCGTAGATTGGGAGAACACGGCAACGCGAAAAAAAAAATCATCGGGTGTGTTTATCACGAAATGATATCAATAAGGACTGTCAATTACGTATATAGTGTCTATACCACATTGACCAGCACCGTGATTTGTGCCAAAGTGGTACACGGCAATACAACCACTGAATTTACCTTGCGACACCTAGGTATTCAGTTAGAGCAGTTCGTTTACCACCCTGTGCTGCTGCGGTCGTTTCCACTTGCGCATACACAGTATATATCAGCTACCATTCTAATATTTTGTTTATGATATGCGCCATTTTGAGCCTGGTTTTTGTCGATATAAAAGCGATTCGTCAAATGCATCATAAACAGTAAGCTATTTAAGCAAACGTAGAATCCTATATGCAGCGCACATCTATCAGCAGGGTATCAGCAGGAAGAGATTTCACTAAACATTTTCAAATATGTCCGTTCAATTTGGAATGCATTTATTGCCTCGTTTTTAAACATCTAAACTCACACGTGCAGACTAGCTACTTCTACTTGTCCAATATATATATATATATATATATATATATATATATATATATATATATATATATATATATATATATATATAGAGATATATATATATATATATAGATATATAGGATATATATATATCTATCTCTATATATATATATATATATATATATATATATATATATATATATATATATATATATATATATATATATATATATATATATATATATATATATATATATATATATATATATATATATATATATATATATTTATCTGCGTCGAGAGTGATGCTTTTCAGACAATATTTATAAACAACTTGCACATGGCGAGCTCATTTCCCCTTGAGTGTCTGATGTTTGTTTAATACTCATGTTGGCGACAACTGTCTGTCGCTATCGTTGCTGATATCAAGAGAAGCAAACATGGCGATTAAACTGACGCATGCAAGGAAAATAATCAGGATTGCAATAAGTCACACTTAGTGTATGACGTCATCCACGCAAGTGAACAGCAGAGGCTCAGTTTGAGTGGCATCACACAGGGCCTGGTCAAGTGGATGGAACTATAACAGCATCAGGCTTCTTCGCATAATGTTTGTTTCCAATCATGTGTTATGGTCGAGACTATGGAAGGCGCGTTATGTTTGTTATCCTGTCAGGATTAATCGAAACTCACCATCAAACTCATACAGGAGCAGGCTCTTACAAGCCACTATTTTACCTTGTAGTTAAGTGTTGACGAGGTATGTTTGACATTGTTTAATAGTCAATGTGATAACTATGGACGCCATAATCAGATTTTATTGCAATGACATCGGCAAGTCATCTGCATGAAATCAACAATGATGCTGCCACTAGAAAAACATATTTTCTACCGCATACATGTAGCGGTAAACGTTGGTAGCACCGGGTGCATGATCAAATAAGAGTTGATGAGACCGATTAGGTGATACCTTAATGAAATATCATAGTTGTAACAACAGCAAAATTACGATACATTTTCATCTAGTGGTAGAAATTCCCAAAAGGATCAACACTCATCAAATCGGCGCTATGAATTATAAACTCAAGTAATCTTACTTATATATATATCATTTATTTCGTACATATACACGTACAGATTTGATTAAAAAATCAGTGAAAAAAGAAATGAAGATTAACATTGTAACGTGCAAATTGTGGACAGGAGCTCGTCAATTTCCTCTGGGGTTAGAAGTAAAATTGCTCAGCCCATCCCGTTGCATAATGAGCTTTGTTTTAATAAAGAAATAGTCGTTAACACATTAATGTCTATTACATTCTCATTCAACCGGAGTAGGTACTCATTCGGCGTGATTTCTGCCGAGAAAATAGCGTTAGTACTGACACCAATGGTGGACATTACAATTCTCAGATTGCAAGCCACAGTCGAATAACTAGATGCGCATTGCTCACAAAGTTGAACACATTGCCCACTGCTTATGCATTTACATAATACAGCAGATTCAAGATTCGATTACCTTTTAATCGGTTGTTGACCTGTCAAAAGATGTAAGTATATGGAACGCGTTTGTGGATGGAGCTTCCAGACACGCCTAAATACATTTTCGCCAGGTTCGGCAAAATACCTCTAAGTGTCGATGGTCTAAACTCCATAAGGGAGAACAATAAAAGCTTGTACAGAAACTAATGAACAACTTGTTTCTCACATCTACATTGCAAGCCCCAAACCTGGACATCAACAAATGTGTTTTGTGACACTAAATTAGAACATGCTACATTCATATTATTATTATTACAGTCCTTACCGATATAGGTACCAAGATGCAAAGCATTTTCCCTGATAGGAATACTGCATCCATTAAGCTTTAAATCTACAGTGCACTGGTTATCATTAAAAACTAATAAATTGCTCTTCGCTGAGTTGAAAACGACACTATACTCAGCCGCAAATTGCTCACATGTTTCAATCATTATCTTGGCGGCGGTCAATGAGGGTGCAATTAACGACAGATTATCAGCATAACCAAGTGCCCCAACAAATTCATGGGTGAGTAGTTCATCCATATAAACACAGAATAGAATCGGAGACAGAACTGCGCCCTGCTTTACGCCGTTTGTACAGCTAAAGCTGTCCGAAATTTCATTAACCCAATTGCATGCGCAATTGTTGCTGCGTATACATGTTCACCATCTGTGGTAGGACACTCATTGCGTACAGGCGCAGGCTCTTAGAGGCAAGCCACTATATTTACCAAATGTAGTTAAGTGTTGACGAATTATCGAATTGGTACTGTTTGACATTGTATAAGATTCAGTCTATGTGATCTAGTAATTTCCCTACTACGCTACTGATGGCATATGGATCAGTATTTTATTGCAAACATTCATCGATTTCTTCATTCTTGGGGATAGGGACGAGCAACAATGATGCTGCCTCTAGGAAAACATATATTTTCTACGCTAATACAATGTACAAATGGAAACGTGGGTTCATCGCAGCCATTTATCAAATAATCAGATGAAAATGAGAATTGCACCGATTTTCCCTTCTTTACCTACTCACTGCCCTTTCACTAGATCTACATTAACATAGTGAGCAACAATTGCCCACGTTGCACATTGATTCCTTTGAGAGCAGCTCCTGAACTTTTGACAGTTCAGATTCCCAAAAGGATCTATTATATAATTCTTTATATTTGTCCTTAAACAACGGCGCTATGAATTATCTTTGTCAAGTAACATTATCAATGAGAGACGGCACACAACTCAGTCACTCAACACACTGTTAGCACCCGTACCATTTTTTACAGTAACTTAAATGATGTCTATTAAAATGCATAAACATGTAATTAAAGTAAAGTATATCAGACAAACATGGATTAATAGAGTGTTTTGTGTTAACCCACCGAAGTCGTTCAACATGCACTATTCTGCCAATAGGAGGACGCATTAAGGATATAAAAGCATGCGGTGTGTCTATTCGAGACTTTTTCCCCTGTCCAATGATGTACAGAATTGCTAGTTGAACCATGCGTTAAGTTTGAATACAGCTTTCGAGGACCTTTTACGACTTTGTTCTATGTGCATTTGATGTGTATAGCAGCCCGTCGCTCACTCGTTTTTCGCTACGTCAAGCTCTCATGGTCATTCTATAAGTAATCAATTTTGGTGGAAGCAGTAAGAACGCAACAGGATTCCATTAGATGAGATCACGGATTCCGCAGACGACTTCCGAAGACCACGTAGGTTGAATCAAAGGCACCCCATCTTGTACGACCTCAGATGGCACCGGATGCTTAATCAAGCGTACTCGTAACAGGCAGCATTTGCAACGACTCGTATTGCATCTTGTTGGATATTTCGAGCATGCTTTCGTCTGATTACATTGCGAACATGTAAACAAGCCGAGCAAATATTCACTATTGGCAATCTGTTTGCGCGGTGGTGTAAGTAGTTTCATATCCTGTTACATGTTTGCACGAGCCATTTACGCGGACACTCATTCAGACAAAAATTATATAATCCACAGTTCTTTACGCTGTCTAGTCAATCGAAAGTACATACAACTACCTCTTTAATATGCGAAATTTCAACAGTCTACAAGAGATCCATTTAGCATGCACACACATTGCACATTAAAATGACCTAATGATTTTATATGTACCTATACAACAGAACACAAGGTAATTCCCATAGGATATATCCCTAATTGGCATCAGCAGGTATCATGCCAGCTGCCCTTGTTATATCTCCGCATCGCTTGTCAGCTCCTCTGTTCTGTTCGCTTAAGTATACGAACTTGATGCATTAATAGGCCCTGTTTTTGTCTATGTTGCTATGCACCGAAATAAATAATTCCTGGCAAGATGGCTTTCATTATGCTTGTCGTTACGCATTGACACAATCAACGAAAGAAACTCATTCAGTGTGCCATTCAGATGACATTGAAATGACTGCAGTTGCCTCTGTGTTATAAATATCTGGAATATGCATCAACATCATGATATGTTGCTTAAATGTACGATAAACAACACTTAGCGGGTCAATAGTTTCCACTTCTAAAACCCACGTTAGCCAGGATATGGTCGTTCCTACTTGGCATTAGGATAGCACCAAACGATTTATGATGAATCAGAAATCCAAAAAGACCAGTTCTTGATATTTACGCATATGCTAAGTATGGTGCAATTACATGTCGTAACTAACCCACGACGGGAGCTCCAAACTAACACAACACGTGTTACATATTGTTGATGTTACCCCGTGTCCTTGATAAGTGAATCAATATCCAATGCCATTTTGTGAATCACCAGTTTTGTCAAATGGAAAGTGGACGGATCGCAGGCTTTCATTGCTTATGAATAAGCATCCCTGGGCTGTCTGCATTTTATACTCTTTGATGTTTTCTTGCACTCAATCAAAAGGCTGTTTGCGCTCATAGAGGGTGCGAGGCAGCTGATTCAGGGACGGGACCTTTTTATGCACAATATGTCCTTTGCCAAAAGGAAACTCTGACTATTTGCTCGTCAGGAATCTGATAATAAACTGTGTCATAAACGTAAGAATATAGAGAGGTTTTACAGTACTTAACATAATACACAGATCATGTAAAGCGACACGTTCTTGCTGCGTGGTGTGACAAAGTATGGCTCGACTGTGAATCGTGAAGTCACCTGATGTCATCCACCAAACACACGAGCATGATGTGCCCATAACGTGAGAGGCATCATATGTCGATGCTACAAAACTTGGTAAATGCAAACCTTACAAACCAGTCATCCGGGGTAATGCTATATTTGGCTCATTATCAGTTGCTTAAGCGAGAATTAAAATCCATTGGCATGCTAGTGCAAAATCGTTTTTGAGTGGTTATGTGAAAAAGGGGATTTAGGTCGTTTTCAAGAAAGAGTGACGGTTGGGTATCTTCCAAATAATCAGATTTTAAACAGTCGTCATAAAATGGGCCGACGATGTCACCATTGTGGGTCAAGTTGCTGGCCAGCACATAAAACAAATAACCATCCGTATATCAAATACAGATCACTGACCGCGGGCGCACCTCCCACAGCATATATCATACAACCAACTCTAATATGATCATAGTTGTAAATACCGCTGAAAACAAATATTTGAAATCGTCAATGAGAACAACAGTAACTTGCCACCGCTCCACTACGCAACATGGAATTCATAAATCGTTTTCTTTTCTGTAAGAATAAACAACACTTATTTGCCTTGGTTTGGCTATCGAAGCCTTCCAACAACCCAGTTGGAATATTTCACACGATTTAGTGGACGGAAGTTAGAATTTAAACCATTTCCAGTTCAGTGCCGCAAAGGCGTTATTGGTTTGCTGACGATTGAGCGATTATGCCATCAACGGTGTTACTATAAATTTACGAGTAAACCTTCGTGTTTTAAGATTATTATGTAATACAAATTGTTTATCGTGACTCAGTCGTATGTTTTGTTAACTAAGTGACAGTCACTCATAATATGAGCACCTTGTATGCCTGATTATTGTGCTTGTGAATCTCACCGTCGGTGTATGCGACATGCAGTAAACGAACGGAAATTAGCCGCATATTGCCATGAAAATCTCATTTAGCCAACAATAGATGACAGATTCGGTCAAGACTTCTTAATCAATGCTTTACTTCGTCTTGAACCTTTGCAGTATTCGTCTATTATACACCAAAGAAATAAACTGGAAAATGATCGCGTGCAACAATTTGAAATAGTCGTAAAAAAAACCATTCTCGGCATACTGCGTTATCTCAGACCTTCTCTATTGCACATAACCACTTGATGGATCCATTAGGTCCACGTCACGTAAGTTGTATGATTCAGTCATATTTTCGTCCAAATATATTGGTAATATGTGCATTCAAAATCTCTTGCCAATTTTACATCTTCATTCCAACAACTTCAAAGAACAAGCCACAATTATATCGATTTGTAACTTTGTTGGACATTGCATTGCATTGGTGCTTATTAAGTGTATTGCTGGGATTTGACTATCTTTTGTTATATTGGCTGGGTTACTAATAAGGTAGTGGTCAACAAGCTGTAGATCAGATTTTGTGTCAAATAATATGAGCTCACTGTTGGATAGCGAGACTTAAGAACCAAACGCTAGAACGCCTGTGCCTAGAGACGAAGCTTATATATCATCACTGCACTTACCGGACTGGTCACGTATGAGGGCGTTGTCTCAGGCAATAGGTTGTCAATCTGATTCGGTAAATCGCGCCAATGGTGACAATTTGTGCGTTAAACTTTCTTGTGGAAAGCTATCAGTGCATCATAAATGAGACAATATGGCAATGATGCAGTGCAATGGAAATGCGAAGGGAAATTCACGTGAGCTTACTGTCGACGGAACGCGTAGTAAAGACAGTTCTCAGAAGACAATGAGTATTTCTAGTGCAAATCTATGGGTGAGCTTATTACAATTATGCTGATGAGAAGATTAAAAGATACTGTGATAAGTCATGTCTGTCTTTATAACATAGTTCAAGGCCTTTTAGGGTATAGGATGTGAGCCGATGTCCTCAATCATACTCCGGAGTTTGTTATGCGGATTACTGCTGATGACTCGTTATGTCAAAGTAGGATTAGTGCAGTTATTCAGATGCTAATCAGCCTTATATAGTCAGCATTTGTTGCAAAGTTTGAATCGAATATAAAAACCTTAAATTCTACAATGCGTTGCATTTGAATCCGTTACGGGATTTTAGTCGTTTTCCACAGAGAAGTGATAGGAAGTCGGTAATGAGGAAGATGATGGTGACGCATGAAAGACGTTCCTTACATGGCATCATCTACTTGGTGCGAACACGTCTGCTGCATCAACTAATGGAGCCGCACAGTCTTGTCAAAAAACACACAATACCATTGCGCCACCAGATGGAGACCAAATTAGCGTTCCATTCGTTTAAATTTTACTATTGAAACGTCATTTCGGTTATAAGGTAAATGCGCTAATATTTCGAAATTAAACAACCGGTGTTATGTTTGTCAAGCTATAAACCCATGACCGGACTTAAAATAAGTGTTAAGTGACCAGATGGATGCATATCGTTCGTTTTGCATAGGCATAACACCCAAACAATGCATTGTGTATCTATCGCATCAGTGAATTTAAAGAGAAGATGTCATATCATGGCCAGTCGGATCACTTATCATCCATGTCATCTGACCACCTACTCGTTTCCGCATTAACTCCATCACTTAGCTCAAGGACACGTGGGCATCCCCTTCACCACAAACAGTAGCGTAAACAGCTCGACGACGTTGTCAGCCTAATCTTATAGTTATGCTCATATGTCATTTTACGAATACAGGAAAGGCACTGCGGTTGCTGCCAAGCAGTGAAACATATGGCTCTAATTCATCCTTTATTCGGTAACAGCATTTCAACAAACTCTATCTATGTTCTTGACGTTTGAGGTTTACATACACGGTCACGTGTTTTTAACACAAAAATGGAATGAAAACAGAAACAGACCTTGTGGTAATTAACTCAAAAGATCAGAGTCTAAATGGTTTACTGGATGTAAACGATCAACCTCTGTAGGGCAGAAACACAAGTCCCTAGCCAATATAGCATATAACGAATACCCAATTCATCACAAATTAACACGCTACATATCCTTTAAATCGATGAAGCCATGGGACGATTATCGATGACTGACATCAAAACTGTGATCACACTAATACTCTATTGATAAACCAGCACAGGCTAAAAGAGCATTCACCTATGGCTCTCACATCATCGGTGTGGCCGATATATCTTATCGAATCAAGTGATAGCATGAACCGAGGCTGTGAAACGCAAATCTGCTATCCATGATTACGCTGACGCAAGCACATACAGAGACGCAGGCGATGAATTGACAAGTCAGCAAATCAAGCGATGATTCTCGACATGGTGCTTGAGAGGTACACGTAAGGCTATTTCCGTTGAACTGGTTAGCAGGAGCTGTCATTTAAGACGTTATCTGATATCGTAATGAAGGATGACTCCGCAACTGTGTGATTGTATCGTATAATGATATGAAAACCCTTAAAGTCTAAAGTGGTAATCAATCACCTCATGTGAGGCAATAAGGAATATAAGTTTATGAATATGATAATGTTGAAAGCCCGTCGTATTATGTAATACTGATCTAGCGTTTGTGCCTATATGTGATAGGTTGAGGTAGTATGCTTCTCCCTTGTTTACTGTCAGCTTACATTGTTATTCTCTGGCAGTATTTCGTGTTCATCTGCAGTAGAACCGGGTTATTGTATTAGCTTTAATCACATTCGTACAGAAGGGCAAGTACTCCAATCCACATCGAGGCCATTTATAGGGGTGCCCATTGATTACAACTTTTCGTGTATTTGATTGAGATCGGTAACGTCGGCTGCACAGCTCACATAACATACAACAAGAATATATTATATTTGATGCAAATGGAGAATACTTAGACAGCAGGCCAAATATTCGTTGCATTAGATATGGTAAAAATGTCACTCGATTACGGATGAATGAGCATTCCGTTTTGTCAAAAGTTCGGCTTTCAAAGGTTTGTACCCATTAGGAATAATTAATCGGCCGTAGACACAGTATCGAGGCAGTGATAAACATATACTTCCTGATTTCCATGAGGCATGAGAACGTTACATAACGATATTATCTGCATATTAACATATTTATTTATATAAATATACATAGCTATGTATAAATATATACATATTTTATATATATAGAATAACATTTGTTGTAGATATATATATATCATATATATATGCAAACATATATATATATATCCCACACATATATATATAAATATCGAATATATATATCCATATATGTATTTATATATATACGCGTGATATATATATATATATATATTTTCAATCATGAGCGTGATGTATATGTATACATATATATAAATATATACATATATGTATATATATATATATATATATATATATATATATATATATATATATATATTATATATATTATATATATATGGCTTAAAAATGGAAAATAAGAGACGACTCATCGTCTGAGCATTTGTTCGCTGATTTGCTAGCTGCCGAGGACAATATCAAGCTTTATTGGGATTATGACGAGAGCACCAGCAATAACTTGAAAACATAGATCAAACTATAGGAGACAGATTGGGAAAGATTGTCGTGATACGCTCAGCATGTAACTCTGCTGTGGTCAGGGTCTATAGAAATATCACAATATATTGACGTTATAGATCGTCGCACCTTCCACCTAGGATGCTGAGAAGAAAGATAGGCCATTGCATTGACCAATGCTTGCTTTGGGGATGAAGCCATTAATAAAACCAATCATTGGGCCCCGTATAAACTAAATCACGAGCATATATAAATCTATAAATCTAAGTAATGCGAACTGCTTTAAGGCCTTCGTGGTGCTGCTTGCACAAAATCTATCGTATCCTGCTGATAGCCGTTTGCAATAGCAGTGTTACGGTCTGGAGCAGCGCCATCAGGCTATGACCAAATAGCGTAAACAACCCACTGCTTGCACCACAAAAATGGCGACAACTATGTAGTCGGCCCGGCCATCCGTTCGAAAACATAAAGAAAACCATCAGAACCATAGCTCTCGCCGTCTTCAAAACCTGACAAATAAGTTAATTATATCATATTCTCGTTTAGTTGCTTTGAGTATCAATATTAATCTTTGCACATGACTAAGGGGTATACACATTAAATGTAGTGCACTGGGTTATCGAGCATATCAGAGAAACACGCAGTCCTGCCTCTTTATGTAACGTAACACAAGCGTTGTACAAACGTAAATCTCGACAGTAATAATGTTTTGATTCACACTGTTCATGCATCACGCATGTAAGCTATTGGAAATCGTGAACAAATCACTCGCCATGATGATGCATATTGTGCAAAAGTAGCGCAATATTAATCTACTTCTCATTTTGATCGCAACATTTTTATCGGTTTCTTGAAATATTCATTTACATCACAGCGACAATTATTTAATATAGTATTTACATATTAATCGGTAGTTGCTCTGATGCGCATCAAATGATGTCTCTCAATTCAGAAGCTCTTTGTGAGAGCGTTGTTCGTTATTAACTCTGAGAGACGTAGGTAAATTACGACTTTGTCATTATGTGAATGCCTTTCATTCATTTTCAATGATGGTAAATTTGTCGGAACAATGATATTACTCAGCGGTTTTAGTCATGCGGAGCGGAAACCAGGGTAAGGGACCATACCAATGCAGCAGCGGATAATGGCATGGCAGATTGTGTTATTGATTGTGAAAGGAATTACCGCCTCACAGTACGATGTTTACTTCACCGATGCAAATACAACGTCACACAGTGCCTGTGTTGACGTAACTGCTGCTAGCCTATGATGCCTAACCACTAGCGTCATGATGTAGAGGCTGAGGACCATCTTTTGTGAGAGGTCTACGCTATCATCTTCCATGAACAACTACAAGACCAGCATTTTACCTCGATGGCACAATGACACGGTATTGACATCTATTGCGGTACATGCTGGAATGTTATATATCAAGTATCTACTTTGCATACCTGGCTCTTGTACTGTTTTGGCCACACAACCATACCTTCACGACGTTTTTAGCGTTTCAGTGATAAAAAATGAAGATAAATATGATGCTTATGTATACAAATACACCACATTTTGCTATGTTTAGCAGCCAATCTAATACTATTGGTTTGCATGGCAACGTTAAGCATCACTTTCGCGACTCATCAATAAATTTGATGCGTTCAGAGATGGGAATACATGGTGCAGATAAGTGCGACAGAGGATGGGTAAATATGACAATTGAGACGGGAAGTCGAGGCAGGGTGTAAGGCAAATACAGACGTGACATGTGACGCATTTCTCAATATAATTATGGTCAGCAATACCTGTCATACACTGACGCGATGTGCAACTGTCACGGAGTTGTAACGTCGGTCCAGCAACAGCTTCAATCGATTATGATTAGTTTGTTAACGGAAAGGAACACGCCAGTATGACTAGTACAATCAGAAGCGCCTAGTCCGCAATTTGTCTGGAAGATCTGGATGATTGAGTGGCAGATGGCAGGCATATCTCACACATTGAGGTCACAGCCACCATGCCCAATAACGCCCCCACAACGCCAACAAATCATAAGCATCAACGTTAAAGCACAATCGATCATTCATCTATCATTAAACTACATCGGTCACCCTTCATGTATAAGGTATTATATTTAATTGAGTAACAACCACCATCGATCACACTTTCAAGGTTCAGTAACTGTGTAAAATTTGCCCGCAACCTAGTGGAGAGTGTGCGTAATGCATTTCAATTAGAATTGATTGTATCTTGTTTGAGTTAACCAGCTCCATATGGGACTGACAGTTTGACGTTGCGTGACATGCTCCCAAACCATAATTTGTGGGGATCAAATTGATTGGCGAGAGGCGTGTTGATCTTTTTAACATCACTTTAAATATCTGCTCTGATTGACCAGCAGTGTTTTTTACATGGTAGATGTTGTTCGTTTGTTTAGTTGGCCATATGCCATCATCAAAAGAATGGATTGACCTGGGTGAGAGAAATACGAGACAAATGTCAAGAGTTCAACCACTGCAAAGTGTGCAGTTACTTTACAACTCCATTAGAGAGGAATACACGTCTGTGCTACTAGCCACAGATGCTTCGCCAAATGTCATATAAGAAATATAGCCCGCAGCTTGTGGCTCAATACGCCGTATTTGGGGCGATTACAACCCGCTACACGCAATCCAGTATATGCATTATTAACTGGGCGAATTTGGGTCGTTTTTTGAAAATATTTCCATGTATTTGTAGGCTACTCGTCAAGTAACATTTCGTTTGCCGCATGTCTGCACGAATTATGCGGAGTTTTCACATAAATCGCAGTCTGGAAAACATCTTAAAGTGGCGAGAAACTTTTGATCGCTTATAAGATTGACTATATGCGTTCGATGGTCATTAACACATAGATCAAATGTTATCATGGACAGCGTCAATCGAATTTTTATTTTTTTGCTAAGGTCATTTCCGGTTACGAATGATTCAAAGTTGAAACAGATCTGTGATATGAAGTTATCGCGTCGTTTCTCTGTCGTTAATGATCGTATCGTAAATTGATTAACACTCGAAGGAAGCCAATTCAATTCTAAACATATGACAAAAGGCATTTCTGCTGTTAATTACCGACCAATTCTCACAAAGTAAGCTTAAAGTGCAGAGAATATCATATGATGACAAAAACCGACTTATCGCGCTGTTCAAAGGTCGCCTCTGCTCTCCTAACGGGGCGCCCGCAAGTATGGCATACCGCGGTACTATTTAATTAACCTAGCTTTTCCTTGGGTCAGGCAAATCATTGTCAATCTATCATGGTCCCGGGGAACATGATTACTTTAATAAATTTGATGGCTTGTAAAATCGTCATTATGCATGCGATGGTCATGAAAATTGATTGAAATGTGATTGCCAACCAATCAAAATCCACGATAACTTCGCGGATTGTGAAATTTCCAAAATTCCTTAATACAGGTCCCCCATTTCCCATGGGATCGCTCGTTAATGAGGCGACACATCCGTTTTACTGCAATATAATATATATATATATATATATATATATATATATATATATATATATATATATATATATATATATATATATATATATATATATATATATATATATATATATATAGATATATATATATATATATATATATATATATATATATATATATATATATATATATATATATATATATATATATATATATATATATATATATATATATATATCGCTTCCACGGAAGTTTGGTTGACAAGCACCATACTGTTGGGTTACAATGGTGAACGGATGAGATACCAGACATAAACATATACAAGCGGAGCAGAACATGTTTACCAAAAAGCTTATAAACCCACCCAACTATATTAAGGCTTAGTAAATAAATGGGCTGTGACTCAAGGAATAGATTAAGAGATCAATGAAGAGCTGCCTTGCAAAGATTGCTACCAACCACTGCGTTGATCAAGGAATTCACAATTACTACAGCTGGGTCAGAATTCAAACACCCGTCATCAAACCTCCCAGGCGCCTTTTGTCAAGGACTTTGAGGATGGAGCGTGGCTTTGATGGTATATTTGATGGTGCCCCAGCATATACAGTCACCTAACGTGCTTTGTGAACTTATCATGCGTCCGATAGCAAATTTAGGTAAACTAATGACAACATTAGATATGCAGGTTATTAATTTATGCGACTCTATATTCTACTGCAGATTAGCTGCAACGAGAATCACGTGCTTTAATTGACAATATCGGCTACTTGGTAAAGTGTATCCGTAGTTGAAACTGCCAAGCATGGAGATACCGAAGAATTCGTGACATTATGGGGTGGGCATACTCTGAACATTCAATGAATCATGCAACACTGGCTTGGTCACTGCTACGGTCAGATACCTCTATATTACCAACACTATCGTAAAATAAGGTATACAGATACGCATTATGTCGGCGAGCAGCGCCTTCATCAAACGTTTATTCCTAGAAAAGTAGAAAACGGTTACGTGTTTTTAACAAAATAAGGGAATGAAAGAAAAATCAGACTTTGTGGTAATAAAACTAATAGTTCAGTGTCTAAATGGTTTACTTCAGATGTAGCCTTTAGAGTTGTACCTGATCAACCTCTGTAGTGCAGAAACACCAGTCCTTAGCCAATATAGCTTTTAACAAATACACGATTCATCACAAATTAACAAGCCTTGCATTAACCATGAAATCGATGAAGCCATGTCAAGATTATCGATGATTGACATCAAAACGGTGGCCACGCCAATGTTGTATAGATGCATTAGCGCCGACTTTAAGAGCATTCAATTGTTATACACACACACGGGTCTCGCACCATCGTTGTAGTCGATATATCCTAACCATGTAATGTCATAGCCGAGGCTATGTAACGCAAATCTACTGGTCTGCTGTCCAGGATACGCTAACACGAACACATACAGCAACGCAGACGATGAAACAACAGGTCAGTGGATCACGCGATGATTTATGTTCATTATGCTAGAGAGGTTCACGTTAGGCTATTTCCATTTCATTGATTAGGAGAGGCTGTCATTCTTGACGTTATCTGATATAGTAAGGATGGATGACATACTCAGGCGTGGCGCAACTCAGCAACTGTGTGATTGTATTACGGAATGATATGAAAACCTTACAAGGCTAAATTGGCAATCAATCACCTCATGTGAGGCAATAAGGAACGGAAGATCGTTTATGAATATGATCCTGATGAAAGACCTTCGTGTTTTTCAGCTCTGATCTGGCGTTTTTGTCTTTATATGACACTAGTATGTTTCTCCCTTGTTTACTGTCAGCTTATATATTTTTATTCTCTGGCAGTATTTCGTGTTCATCTGCAGTAGAACCGGGTTATTGCATTAGCTTTAATCACATTCGCACAGATAGCAAATACTCTCAAATCTACATCGAGGCCATATATTAGGGAGCCCAATGATTGCAACTGTTCGTTTACTTGAATAAGATCGGTGATGTCGGCTGCATAGCTCATATACCATTACATTAGATATGGGTAAATGTAGCTCGATTATCGATGAATAAACATCCCGGATTGTCAAAAGTTCGGCTTTCAAAAGCATGACTTGGCAAAATCGGCTAAAAAGATGATGGGATGATGCCGAGAGCACCGGCAATAACTTAGATAACATAGATCAAGCTATAGGAGACAGATTGTCGCGATACGCTCAGTATATAACTCTGCTGTGGTGAGGGTCCATAGAAATACAAAAATATATTGACGTTATTGATCGTTGCACTTTCTACTTCGTATGCAGAGAAGATAGATATGCCATTGCATTGACCGATGTTTGCTTTGGGATGAAGCGACCAATAAAACTATTCATTAGTATAAACTAGATCACGTTTATGCATCGATATATCGAGATTATGCGAACTGCTTTGTAGCTTTCGTAATGCTGCTTGCACAAAATCAAACGTTTCCTGCTGATAGCCGCTTGCGCCATCAGGGTAAGACCAAATAGTCTGGTTGATTCCATTTTCTTCTTCAAAGCACATAGAGCCTAATGGTGTCGCCAGAAAAATGTGGTTACCAGGCGATGTAAAGACACGTGGGGAAATAGCCCCGGGAACTTAATAAGACAGCAATAATTATATGTTATATAAAAAAACAGCGTTTGTCCCTTACAAGCCACAATCTTGCCGTTCGCAAAACTATACCCATCGACAAGTAACTGCCAGTAAACAACCCACTGCTTGTACCACACTAATGGCGGCGACTATGTAATCAGCCCGAACCATCCGTATATATATATATATATATATATATATATATAAATAAGATATATATATAAAGATATATATATATATATATATATATATATATAGAGATATATGTAAAAATATATATGTAGATAGAGATAGAAATAGAGATAGAGATATTTAGATATATATAGATAAAGATAGATATATATAACCTATATAGAGGGAAGATATATATATAGAGATAAATATATAAAGATAGAGAAAAAATATAGATACATATATATATATATATATATATATATATATATATATATATATATATATATATATATATATATATATATATATATATGCGTGTCTGGCTTCACAATTTTACTGTATGGCATATAAATATATATATATACATATATATATATCTACAAATATATATATATATTGAATATATATATTATATATAGAGATCTATATATGTATATTATATAGATATATACAGATGGATATATATATTTATATACAGGTATATACATAGGTATATTATATGTAGACATAAGAGAGAGATATAAATCTAGAAAGAGATATAGAGGTATAGGCATATATATTATATATGTAGAGAGATAGAGGGAGAGAAAGAAAGATAGAGAGATATAGAAAGAGAGAGAGGGAAAGAGATATAGAGAGAGAGATAGATATAGAGATAGAGATATAGATATATATAGAGATACATAGATAGATAGAGAGAAAGAGATAGAGAGATAGATAGAATATATATATATATAGATATATCTCTCTAGATATATATATAGATATATCGAGATATATCTATATATATCTATCTATATATATATATCTATATATATATATATATATATATATATATCTCTATATATATATATATATCTCTATATATATATATGTGTGTGTGTGTCTGGCTTCACAAATTTACTGTATGGCACTGACGAGTGTGCCAACCTTACCATTAACCATTGTTGTATTAATATTTCCCAAAGCTCGATAAAGTTGAAAACAGAAATAATTGTTATCGAATGTGCATATTGATCGGTATTTGCTCTGATGCGCATTAAATCATGTCCCTCAATTCAGAAGCCTTTTGTGATAGCATTGATCATTATGTACTCGAAGACGAAGGTAAATTACGACCTTGTTATTATGTGAATGCCTTTTATTCTTTTCCATGGAGAACGATAATAGTAAATTTGTCAGAGCAATGATATCACTCAGCGGTGTTCGACATGCGGAGCATAAACCAATGTAACGTACCATACCAATGCAGTCAAACAGTGCCTATGTTGACGTTACTGCTGCTAGCCTATGATGCCTAAGCACTACCGTCATGATGTAGAGGCTGATGGCCTTCTTTCGTGTCCGGTATAAGCGGTCATCTTCCATGAACAGCTACAAGGTGTCACCAGCATTCTACCTTTTAGTCGATGGTACAATGACATGATGGTATTGACATCTATTGCGGTACATGCTGGCATGTTATATATCAAGTATCCGCTTTGCATACCTGGCTCTTGTACTGTTTTGACCACACATCCATACCTTCACGACGTTTTTAGCGTTTCAGTGATAAAACAATGAAGATAAATATGATGCATATGTATACAAATACACTACATTTTGCTCTAATGTCATCGTTCATATTGCAGATGCTACATATAACTATGTGAAAATGGTCAGTTGAAGCTTGGATAAAAGTAGAGAATGACATTAATCTTTCAGTCATAAATAAGAAGATTTAGCCTTACTAATTCGAGAAACATCATTTGTTTCGGAAACTCGTTAAATTTTGTGCTGTGGTAAAAATAGCCCAGCTATTCTGTCTTATGATGCACATATCTATGTGTTATGCCATGAAGCTCATGTTTATCGCATGCCAAACTGACGCTGTGAAGTGCATATTTTATGTTTAGCAAGCAATCTTATACTATTGGTTTGCATGGCAACGTTAAGGGCATCACTTTCGCGACTCATCAAATAACTTGATGCGTTCAGAGATGGGAATACGTGGTGCAGATAAGTGAGACAGAGGATGGGTAAATAAAACAAATGAGACGGGAAATCGAGGCAGAGTGTTAGGCAAATACAGACGTGACAAATGTTATGCTTGAATGGATAAATGTCGAATCAAGCGGATGAACATGCCTACATTGCGCAACTAGTTTTTGGGCGTTATTACATAAAACAAGTGATGTATGGCTCTCCAAGGTAAATAGTTTCCTTTGACTTGTGACTGTTATCAATGCTACACGAAGAAATCAATAAGCTACGTTAGAAATAGAATAGTGACCGAGCATCAATTATGACACAAACAAAACACAATGGGATTCTGCTCTAGAATGTTTACTAAACGGCTGGCAAATATTTTCTATAATTCATTTTGAACCGAATGTGCATCAATGTTTTCAATATTAATAACTATCGGTATTAAGTACTTAGTTGATGTGTTTGTCTCATCCGATATGCAATAAGTACATATTTATATTCCCACTAAAGTAGTGAATGTCCTGTGTTGATGGTCTGACCTACCAGCGTATCAACACAATACTGTATTATAAACTGGCCATGACAGCATGCATGCGTTAAATATTGGTATGGGAGGATGAAATATAACCAAAACAAGAACATAACAGGCGGAATATATAACAGTCAATATGACCTCCTCCTTGGCTTGACCTGTGACTTACAGACATATCACAGTGTAGTAGACCGAGGATATCCTTTTTAAAGCAATACAACTGAAGCAACCATGTAGATTATAAGACACATGACTTAGCGATGCAATAATGCAATTACCAATCCCTACACTACCTCGAAACGTTGTCAGCCATGATTGATAATATCACGTGAAATTAACGTTCAATGAAAATGTCTTGGTACTAAAACATAAAGGATTAGATATTAGAATTGACATAAAGGAGCGTTTGGCACATATTAACTGTATGTGCACCCCGAGCAAATCGGGCACTTCTATTTCCGTTGGCATATTGTATCGATAGGCCGCTGCGTAATTTAATCGCTAGTATTCTTAGGCGCCCATACCAACAGCGTTTTGGTCTATATATTTTCTTGTTTTACCAGCTTTGTGAAACATCTAAATACGAGGTGTAAGGCAAATACAGACGTGACATGTGACGCATTTCTCAATATAATTATGGTCAGCAATACCTGTCATACACTGACGCGATGTGCAACTGTCACGGAGTTGTAACGTCGGTCCAGCAACAGCTTCAATCGATTATGATTAGTTTGTTTACAAAAAGGAATTTGTCTGGATAATCTGGATGATTGAGTGGCAGATGGCATCTCAAACATAGAGGTCAAAGCCACCCAGCCCAATAACGCCCCCACACCGCCAAAATATTATAAGCATCAATGTTAAAGCATAATCGATCATTCGCCTATTATTAAACTACATCGGTCACCATTCATGTATAAGGTATTATATATAATTGAGTAACAACCACCATCGATCACTCTTTAAAGGTTCAGTAACTGTGTAAAATTGGCCCGCAACCTATTGAAGAGTGTATGAATTGCGTTTCAATTTGAATTGATTGTATCTCGTTTAAGTCAACCAGCTAGAAATGATAGCTATGTACATCTATATATATATATATATATATATATATATAGATATATATATAGATATATATATAGATAGATATATATATATATATATATATATATATATATATATATATATATATATATATATATATATATATATATATATATATATATATATATATATATATATATATATATATATATATATATATATATATATATATATATATATATATATATATATATATATCTTTACATACAAGTTTGGTTGTGTGTGTGTGCATATATGAGTGTATGTGTGTGTGCGTGTGTGTGTGTGTGTGTGTGTGTGTGTGTGTGTGTGTGTGTGTGTGTGTGTGTGTGTGTGTGTGTGTGTGTGTGTGTGTGTGTGTGTGTGTGTGTGTGTGTATCTCTGTATTGCTAGCATCATGAAGTTTTGATGCGAATAAGATGTTCGACAAACTTTGCGTATAATACCGTTGTATAACCGCAAGATGCTGGTGTCTAATATAATTAAATAATGTTGACCTGATGGTGCACAGCAGTGTTAAGGTCCTGGATGATACGCCGTCAATTCTTCTTTTGTGAAACAAACCTTTGAACGCCGAACTTTCGACATACCGTGATGTTCATTCATCCATAATCGAGCGACATTTTTACCCTATCTAATGCGCCTAACTTAGCTTTGTAAACGTGATCTCCATTGGCATCCAATATTATATAATCTTGTTACGTGGTATGTGAGCTACGAAGCCGACGTCACCGATCTCAATCAAATGAACGAACAGAATCGATGTAGAATGGAGAGTCCTTGCGTTCTGTACGAATGTGATTAAAGGTAATATGATAACCCGTTCTACTGCAGATGAGTACGAATACTACCAGAATTCCAACATTTAAGCTGTCAGTAAACAAGGGAGAAGCATACTCCCACAATCTGTCACATATAGGCACAAACGCTACATCAGAACTAAAAATACGACGGGCTTTCATCAGGATCATCTTGAATTCCTTATTGCCTTACATGAGGTGATTGATTGCCACTTTACCCTCCAAGTGTGCTCATATCATTAAACAATACAATGAGATAACGTCAAGAATGACAGCTCCTGCTAACCCATGGAGCGGCAACAGCATGAAGTGAACCTCTCTAGCACAATGTACATGAATCATCGCTTGATCTGCTGACGTGTTAGTTCATTGGTGTGTTGCTGAATATGTTTGCCTTTGCGTAATCATGGACAGCAGATTTGCGTTTCATAGCCTCGGCTCATGCTATTACTTGGTCGATTAGGTATGTCGGCTACAGCGATGATGTGAGACCCGTAGGTAAGTATAACAAATAAATGCACTTTGATCATGTGCTGGTTCGTCAATACAGTATTAGCGTGATCAACGTTTTGATGTCAGTCATCGATAATCTTGACATTGCTTCATCCATTTATAGGATAATGCGAAGCGTGTTAATTTGTGATGAATCGGGTATTCGTTATAAGCTATGTTGGCTATGGAACCTGTTTTTCTGAATAACAGAGGTGTACATTGATCAGCTACAAATTCCAAGGCTACATCTGAAGTCAACCATTTAGACACTGAACTTTTGATTTAATAACCACTGTTACTGCTTTCATTCCCTTATTTTGTAAATAACACGTGACCGTTTATGTGCACCTGAATCGTCAATAACATAGGTAAAGTTTGTTGAAGTGCTATCACCTTAAAAGGAGTAATAAGAGCCACGTTGTTCACTGCTTGGCGGCAATCACAGTGCCTTTCCTGTATTCGTACAATAAGCACATGATCAAAACCGTGAAATCACGCTGACAACGTCGAGCTGTTTTCGCTTCTTTTTTTACGTTAAGGGGATGCCCACTTGTTCTCGACCTAAGTGATTGATTTATGCGGAAACGAGTGGGTGGTCAGATGACACGGGTGATCAGCGATCCGACTGGCCAGGATGTGACATTTTCTCTGTATATTCACCGATGCGATAGATAAAAATTACATGGTATGCTAGTCATGCCTATGCAAAACGAACGATTTGCATTCATCTGGTCACTTATCACTTATTGTGAGTCCGGTCATGGGTTTATAGCTTGACAAAATTAGCATCGGTTGTTTGACTTTGAAATATGAGCGCATTTACCTTATAAGCCAAAATGATGTTTGGATACTCAAGTGTATGCGAATGAATCGCTAATTAGGTCTCCATCTGGTGGCGCAATGTTATTGTGGGTTTTTTTGTCAAGACTGTGCCGCTCCATTAGCTAGTGCAGCAGACATGTTTGGTCGATGTCACGTAAGAATCGTCTTTCAAGCATCACCATCATCTTTCTCTATTACCGACTTCCCATCACTTCTATGTGGAAAACGACTTAAATCCCTTAACGGATTCCATCGCAGGTAAGTATATTCGTTTCAACCTTTGCATCAAATGCTGACTAGAAAAGCCTTTTAAGTATTTTAAGAATTGCAATAATAACACTTTGACACACAGAGTCATCAACAAGCATCCACATAACAAGCTCCTGTGTATGGTTGAGGACATCGGTCTATACCCCTAAACGCTTAGAACTACGTTATAAAGACAGACATGACATTATTAATTCATCATCTCATCAGCATAATTGTTGTAAGCTCACCCATAGATTTGCACTAGAAGTACTCATTGTCGTTTCATTACTGTCTTAACTAAGCGTCCGTCGACAATAAGCTCACTTGAATTTCTCTTCGCATTTCCATTTTATTGCATCATTGCCATATTGTCTCATTAATGATGCAATGATAGCTTTCCAAGTAAGTGCAACGCACAAATTGTCATCGTTGGCGCGATTTACCGATTCTGATCTACAACATATTGCCTGAGACCACGACTGGTAAGTGCATTGATGATATGTATGCTTCTTCACTGGGCACAGGCGTTCTAGCGTTTGGTTCTTAAGTCTATCTATCCAGCAGTGAGCTCGTATTATTTGACCTGGGAGCACGCCATCAGACCATCTTTACTTCCAGCGATACTTTTGCTGGAATCTCCATCGTACACTATGGTAACTTACACTACATTAAACGATAAAGATGTGTACGGTTGTCGAATTGCTATGTATGTCATAAGCGTATAAAATCTTCACAGCTAATAAGGATTAACGAATGAATTATATCAATAGTTTATCAAAGCCCATCGATCCATTTACTAACCAACAATGCATGCCTCTCTTTTTTGCAAAAAAAGTTGTAAGGTTTTATGTCGTGCTTCATATATTCTGGGATTTAGAATACACATATTACCAATATATTTCGACAAAAATATGACTGATGCTTGCAGCAGAGTAGATGGCACGTTTCCTTACGTGGCGTGGACCTAATGGATCCATCAAGTGGTTATGTGCAATAGAGAAGGTCTGAGATAACGCAGTATGCTGAGAAATGTTTTGTTTTAGACCTATTTCAAATTGTTGCACGCGATCATTTTCCAGTTTATTTCCTTGGTGTTTAATAGACGGATACTGCAAAGGTTCGAGACGAGGTAAAGCATTGATTAAGATGTCTTGAGCGAATCTGTCATCGTTCGCTACGAATAACCTCTTGAAGTGATTTACTGCCTGTCGCATATACGGTGAGATTCACAAGCACAATAATCAGACATACAAGCTGCTCATATTATGACAGTGACTGTCACTTAATTTACTAACACATACGACTGAGTCACGATAACAATTTTTATTACAAACAATCATGAAACACGAAGGTTATTGTAAATTTCTAGTAACCCCGTTGATTGCAATCGTCAGAAACCAAAGACGCTTTTTCTTTTTTTACTCCCGTCCACTAAATATTGCGAAATATTTCAACTGGATCGCTGGAATGCTTCGTTATTATGTCTTCCAACGATAGTTGGAAGACATATTGGTTTAGCCAGAATTTTTTTTTTTTTTTCTCAAGTCAAGGTTTTTCGGGCTTTGCTCCGGAACGGCTGAACATATCAACATGAAATTTTGGGGAATGATAGATCAAGTTGGGACACAAATGCCGATCCAGTTTGACGCGCATGCGCAGTGTTGGAGGCTTATGGGATCGATTTTTCGTCGATTTTTACCCCATTTTCTGTAACTATCACCTCCATAACTACTGCAGTTACGAACATATGAATTATATGGTTGTAACAAGCAATTATCGTAGCATGAAATAGGTGAAAAAAATACTTTTTTTCACCTTTTGTACTTTGTATAATGACATGTATTTTAGAGTACCTATCGCGATTTTTGCTACGAGTTCTCTCCTCGCTGATATCTCTGAAACGGCTGTATTTACGGACATGAAATTTTGTCAGTATTTAGAACTTGGCCTCGTGATAATGATTGTAACAGTATTTTTACCATTCACAGTAACAAAAAACAGTAAAAATGACGATTAGTTTCAAGGTTTTCTACTGCAGCAGCTTAGCGGCAGGCTAACAGCAGGTGCTGTTTAAGTAGGCCAAACCTTATATAATCGACCAGAGGCCTTGGCTGGGTTTGCATTGACTTGGGTAGGGGGTCATGTCAAAACAGGCTAAACCTTACGTAATCGACCAGTGACATTTATCACTTTCGTCGGCTCAATATTGACTTGGCAAAGGGGTCATGTCAAAACATCTAACCGGCAGCTTATAATAGTGCGCGTTACCAGCTCTTCTCGGTCCGTGTATATAGTCTTTTTGTCTCAGCGACAGTGTGCACTGGATGTCCCAATGCAATCAAAGCGGGTATATATACACAAACCCACATGCACGCACACTTATATATATGTATACACACAGGCGCTCGGTTTTCGATGCCAAGCTTCCGAGCGCCGATCCGCTATCTATAAATAGCATATATATGTGTATATTTATAAGTGTGTGTGTTTATATACGTATATATATAATTATATATATATCTGTATATATATATATTTATATATATACACACATATATATATACATACATATATATATATACATATATATATATATATACATTTATATAAGTATACATATATACATAAATATATAAATAAATATATATAAATATGTATATAGATATATAAATAAATATTATATATATATATATATATATATATATATATATATATATATACATGTATATATACATATTTATATACATACATATATACACATATATACATACATATATATTTATGATTTCCAA
Source organism: Urechis unicinctus (assembly GCA_034190875.2). Classification (NCBI taxonomy): domain Eukaryota; kingdom Metazoa; phylum Annelida; class Polychaeta; order Xenopneusta; family Urechidae; genus Urechis; species Urechis unicinctus. The sequence goes on along the minus strand of CM067357.1, from coordinate 58,333,493 downwards.
GTTGAGTAGCAAAACGGTGGCAAGTCACTGTTGTTCTCGTTGACGCTATCAAATATGTGTTTTCAGCGGTAATTACAATTATGATCATATTAGAGTTGGTTGTATGGTATATGATGTGGGAGGTGCGCCCGCGGTCAGAGATCTGTATTTAGATATATGGGTGGCATTAGAGGATAGATAATATCCTCAAAAGATACAAAGTTTGTGTAACATATTATCATGAACAGCTTATACATCTTGAGCACAATATTGAGTGGTAATTTGTTTTAAGTGCTGGTCAGCAACATGACGGTGACAGCGCCAGCCCATTTTATGACGACCGTTTAAAATCTGATTATTTGGAAGATGACCAACCGTCTCTCTTTCTTAAACACGACCTAAATCCTCTTCCTCGCATTGCCACTCAAAAGCGACTTTGCACTAGTATGCCACTGGATTTTAATTCTCGCTTAAGCAACTGATAATGAGCCAAATATAGCATTACCCCGGATGACTGGTTGGTAAGGTTTGCATTTACCAAGTTTTGGAGCATCCACATATGAAGCCTCTCACGTTTCAGGCACATCCAGCTCGTGTGTTTGGTGGATATCATCAGGTGACTTCGTGATTCCTAGCCGATGCTTACTTTTTAAAACCACACAGCAAGAACGTGTCGTTGTTCATGATCGGTTCATTATTATTGAAAACGCGACATGTTACTACGCGTTTTCCGATGAGGGCATCGATATCAATGAATACTTGCCCTACCACCCCCCCCCCTCCCCCTTTCCCTCCCCCCATAAAATATTGATATCTATCCTGATTATAGTGATTATCCTGCTAAATGTTGTTAACCGTACATTCAAGCAACATACCATGATGTCGATGCATATTCCAGATATGTATAACACAGAGGCAACTGCGGTCATTTCACTGTCATCTGAATGGCACATTAAGTGAGTTTCTTTCGGACCGTTGATTATGGTAATGCGTAACGATCAGCATAATGAAAGCCATGTTGACAGGAATTCTTTATTTCGGTGCCCAGCAACATAGATAGAAACAGGGCCTATTGATGAATCAAGTTCGTATCCTGTAGCGAACCGAACAAAGAAGCTGACAAGCGATGCGGAGATATAACAAGGGCAACTGGCATGATACCTGCTGATGCCAATTACGGATATATCCTATGGGACTTACCTTGTGTTCTGTTGTATAGGTACAGATAAAAATCACTAGGTGAGGTCATTTTAATGTGCAATGTGTGTGCAGGCTAAATGGTTCTCTTGTAAAATTTGATACTTCGTGATATTCCACGAAAGAATATGAAACGTTGGTGGTTGTGTTCCATCCCGACTCACCGTCTTTGTTATTGTGTTATGTTTGTTGTTATATGTCCTATTCGGTTATTCCGTCTCTGTTACGTTTCCTTAATTGTTTTACTTGTATAGCCGTCCTTGCATTTGCGTTTTTACCTTAGGATGGGACTATTATGAGATACCATATCAGCTGCGATGTACTAATCCCGTGTAGTGGGATAGCTTGGATTTGACATGTAACTTGTCGGAAAGTTTGTAAGGTTGCAGACTTGAGAGACACTGTTGAAATATCACATATGCAAGAGGTTGCTGTATGTATTTGTGAATGACTAGACAGTGTTAAGAACTGTGGTGAGAATAGTACGAGAAGATCAAGAGAGGAAGACGTTAATAAAGATTATTTAGCAAAAACAATACTTGTCCATCATGCCCCACATCTGAGCCTTAAGTCTAGGCAACAAAATATAGATCATATAATTGAATGGTTTGGTTCTATTACCAGGAAGTAAGAATGAGTTTCCGCGTAAATGGCTCGTGTAATTATGTTAAAGCATATGAAACTACTTGCACCACCGCGAAAACATATTGCCGATAGTTAATATTTGCTCGGCTTGGATACCGGTTTGCAATGTAATCAGTCTAAAGCATTCTCGAAATATCCGTTAAGATTTAAATGTTGCAAATGCAGCTTGTTACGAGTACGCTTGACTTGGCATCAGATGCCATCTGAGGACGTACAAGGTTTTCAGATGGGGTGCATTTGATTCAACCTCCGTGGTCATCTGAAATCGTCGGTGGAATCCCTGATCTCAACTAATAGAATCCTGTGGTGTTCTTACTGCTTCCACCAAAATTGATTACTTATAGAATGAGCATGAGAGCTCGACTAGCGAAAAACGAGTGAGCGACGGGCTGCTATACAAATCAAATGCACAGAGAACAAAGTCGTAAAAGGTCCTCGAAAGCTGTATTCAAACTTAACGCATGGTTCACCTTGCAAATCATTGGATAGGGTGAAAAGTCAAGAATAGACATACCGCATGCTTTTATATCCTAAATGCGTCCTCATATTGGCAGAATAGTGCGTGTTTAAAGACTTTTAAAAGAACGTTTAGTGCATGGCGGAACCATGATTTTGACGTGTGTGTGCGTATGTGTATGCATATTAACAGACCTTATTTACGTTACTGAATCAAAATGGTACGGGTGCTAACAGTGTTTTAGGGACTTCATAACTAAGAACACTAGAGTTTATAATTCATAGCGTCGGTATGAAGGGTGTTGATCCTGTTGGGAATTTCAACAACGTATCGTAATGTCGCTGTTGTTAACACTATGATATTATATTAAGGTATTATATAATCGGTATCATCGACCTTAATTTGATCATGCACCCGATGCTACCCACGTTTACTACTAAGAATATTGATAAATCATTTGATGTGTGCTTATGCTGAAACAGTGAGCATTTATGTGCGGCATAATGTATAGGAACAGCCCTCGAATGGGCTTATTTGTTGTGTCATACCTACACACATTTTTCAATCATCTGACATTGGCTTGTTACATATCTCCGATCAGTAACATATCATATTGATTCATTTCGATCATACTTGCGTTCACGCGCAAGATGTCATTGATTGATTTGGATTGGTATCGAGTCAGTTCGCCCCCGGAACGTTTCACCCCCGGGGCAGTTTGCCCCGACGGTTCTCCCCCGCAATAATACGCCTTCGTTTTACAGAAAGGAATATACTAAATGCTACACATTTCATTTAATAAAGGAACAGTATCAATGAAGATAGACAGTCCAAAGTGAGTGACACAGAAGAACCTCATCGTTCAACGGCGGATGGCCTATCGTCACTTTACCCTCATTCAGCGCCTCCAACCACCTTTCTGAGGAATCCGTTGAGGACGGAACTTTATCTACTCGGATATTATCGTTATGTCCTACAAAACAGAAATAAATATTTTCCTGGAAGACGACATGAACCACAGCGCAGAGTCATGAACCTTATTATGTATTCGACCAAGCACATTGACAGTGAGTTTATCGATTCGTATATCCGGATTACTCGGATGTGGATTCGGTCATGTTATTTGTCAGTCAATACAAGGTGTGTGAGCGCAGCGTTCCAGAATCTAGATAGAGTAAGGTTATTGTGTGTAAACCTTGAGCAACTGTAATGCTGTCTTGCTTCGTATTGAGTCGCGGATGTTTACGTCACTCTAGCTTTTATGACGTACTTTGAGCTTTTCGATGAAGATAGTAGAATCTCGGGGGCTATGAGGTGGGCGGGTATACTTTTTTGAAGCAATTAGGTCACAAATCAACATCAATTAATGGCAACAAAAACTGAGAGATATGTAAACGGATTATGTTTTATACTTTCCATATCAAGCCAAAATTACTTTGTAGCAGAGTGTATATGAATATTAATAAATAGGTGATATATTTAATAAACATGGTGAATGCCTAAGGCCTGATCTAAATGGATACAGGTACGTGCGTATTCCATTGTTAGCGGCAATGCCGCTAAAAGTCAATACATTTGGCACCAACACGTGCGTCGGCCATTACACATCAATGTGGCAAGTAGAGGCAACGTCAAAACAATAACGAATGTAAAACATTAACGCTGTTTTCTTGAATCTTGGATGTATTACACCGGTCCAGTGACACCTTCGATCGATAACAATAGCTTTGTATGCGTGGAGGTGCGCGATACATTGATATATGATGATAAGCGCCTTAGCCGAGTGTTGCCTAGGTTATTGCTCAATGGGAAACGTGTTTATCTCAAAACTAGAGAACAAAGCCGCCCCACCCTACAGACTACCCCAAGGCCATTGTTATCAGTGTACAATCGTAATGTATCATTGACTTACCTTCAATATAGGACGAGAAAATAACTAATAGAACAAAGGTTTGGTGTAATTATTCACAGTTCATGTGTTTCGGTGTGTTTACTTACATGCATGGTATATTTGACAGTAATACACCAGGACTGCTTGGTACAACATAAAGAAAGTAAGCTTCGCAAGAGTAGGGAATCTGACTGTTTTTGCAACAGTTACTCGCGTAGCAGGTGCCCCAACATGCTGGCATTTGACGCAATGAGTGCTACCCACTTGTCATTTGACATGTGTGCGCTAACTGTCATGGATATCAGACAGGAAACAACGTGGTTATTGCCAGACCATCACTAGAGCAATCTACGGCGTATACAGGTACAGAAAGGTTAACTGATTGGTGCATGCACTATTGGTGGTATAAACATACATATATATACATATATATGTATATATATACACACACACATATATATATATATATATATATATATATATACATACATATATATATATATATATATATATATATATATATATATATATATATATATATATGTAAATATAAATATATATGTATATATATATACATGTATATATATATATATGTATAAATATATATATATTATATATATATATATATATATATATATATATATATATATATATATATATATATATATATATATATGCGTGTGTGTGTGTGTGTGTGTGTGTGTGTGTGTGTGTGTGTGTGTGTGTGTGTGTGTGTGTGTGTGTGTGTGTGTGTGTGTGTACCATTACTCTATCTGTCCACGCCTGGAGACCCATGCGTCGGTGGTGCGTAAAGATAAAGACAATAGCTTATTTCATGACGCATGCTGGCGTAGACGCGTTAGCGACTGACTGCATTTGAAAGGTTTTGCTTATAGAGTCAATTTCGTTTACTTAGAGCAGGTAATGTTTATACAGAGCACACATCGCAAGAAGACGCGTGCAACATTTTCAGTGAACCTATACATAATGGAAGGACACTACCTGGAACGGATAGGGCCCCACAGTTTTGTATGCAGCATCGCTCGTTCGGCATTATCAGATTAGAGCAAAAACATTATCAGAGACCAAAGTGCATGCACTGAATACCGCAGTCAGATTGATGGGTAGGAGCTAAAGCTGTTTTAAATAAGGTTCTATCTTCAGATATTATTCGAAAATATTGGTTCTTGGCAACCTTGGTGTGACGGAGAAATGATTGATGAGTAATGACTTATGCATAGTTATCGCATAACCAATATGATATAATGATGCGACCAACTAAAAAGACCAGATTATATTACTTCACACGAGATGATTTCCACTCCCGTTATTAGGTTTTCCTTACGTCCGACGATTACAACGCCCCTTTTACAATATTTGAATCTCAAGTTTTGCCCCCATTGCCAGTTCAGGTATAATGCGAGACTACATAATGTATAACGCTTCTCCGTGTTTCTAGAATATGGTAGCATCTTAATGGCTGTACTCTGTGAAACGGGTCGCAATGATGTTATTGTCAACATGTGGTGGCGATAGAATTACCGTTTTGTGCTAGCGTGTAAGCACGATTTTATTTCCTATTAATCATACTCAGCTTGTTCACTAATCGGTAATTTCATCATGCCTTTGTTTTTGTTGGTTCATTAGTAATTGTGCATGAAATTAATGTTTTGTCAGATGTAGATTAACTATAGGAAGACCTTCATGGTGCCTTTCACTGGTATCATACAAACCACAGAAATTGGCACGTGGGCGAAATTACGGAGATTTATATGTTATAGCCTACGTTTTAGTTAAGTAGCACGTTACTGCGGCGGTATTCCTATTATGAAGTACATATAACTGCAAAGTCTTTATTAAGTATGGCTAAGTTCAGAATGGTAACTACCGATTAGCAGGTTCGCAATGGGGAGATCTAGTCGTTGTGGGTGGGATGGGTGGTTGGTGGGATGGGGTGGTAGAATACCACCTGGCTGAATGATGAACTAAATACTCCAGCGAATGTGCATCGAACGGATTCAAAGCCATGCTCAGAAGTGCAATATACAACGCTAAAGAATAAGCCGCCCGGGCTTTCATTGATAACTGCCCGTAATACTTCGTGTCTACGTGGCGTCAGAATCTCTCTTAATACAACTAAATGCCATGAAAATGGTTGCTGTTGGTATAAGTCAACCGTACATCTTCCGTACTAACTGTGATTATATGATTCAGTTACACCCACAGTGTCTTAAGATCCCTTGTCGTCGTACCATTATTCCAACCGTTTTACACTTCCCGTTTCTGTAAATGGCAAAACGTAAAGACGTTCTTAATCCTCATACACCCATCATGTACTAGCCATCTGAACTATGCTCATGTTTTGTGGATAATAAATCAGTCCTAACTCTTATTCTTATTTCAAGAAGTATTCCAGCACATCATTGTCGTGCCAAGCTAGGCTCGCATATCGGCATCAGAGGTTGGCACGTGGGCAAAACATCTGAGGAAAGTGAGCAATATGAATGAGTTGCTCAGTCCAGTCACACTATCTCCGTAGGTGTTCACAAATATATTGCTGTAGGTTTGTGACACGAGCCTATATTTATCCCATGGTGCACTTCTCTGAATTATACTGAATATTTTTGCTTGCCACAATACGCCCCATCATGACAACCAAGTGGCATTATTGTAGGTAACTCAGGTAATCATTATATTTTAGAAAATTATTTTTGTGGCAACATCTCCCATTCGCAAATAACACGCGATTCGCGAAGTGATCACGCAACGCTGAATATGGCGTTGCTCGGACATCAATTGTGTCTAGCCTAACATGTTTTCGTGAATCTTTGACTTTAGCGACTGGTATATGACGTTTACTGTCAGAATAATCCTACAATTACACATTCATACACATACACGCAGATATCATGCGTATAATCCAATCATTCATGTTTGCTTTAGACACTAATTAAACAAGTGGCTTTACCATCTTAACCAATATATGGCGTCGCTAATGTGCTTGCGCATTGACTTGGTCATTGATCACTAATCATATCATGAGATATTTTCCATATCTTACCGTGAATTACCGTAGCGAGAAATATAGTACTATTATCAGGTTACCGGCCGTAGCATACTACTGGCAGCCGAAATACAGTTCGATGGCTATCAATTACATTCCGTATCAAACAGCGTATTAGTGGTTAGATATAATTTTTTATAACAATTACTAACGCAATAGAAATAAATTGGTACTATCAGGCCTTTCATCAGCGTCCATTCATTTTGAGCACCGAGATACTTCTGTGTGTTTGTTAGGGAGAGCGTGGGCCTACTGTTATTCAGTTCAAACTGCATGAGCGGTGTGTAGGCGAGGTATTGTCTAGACAGGCCCATGGAAGCACCTATTGTAGCAAACAGTGATTGAGAAAAAGCCAAAGAGAAAACTAGCGAGATAATGAGATGGTTCGAGTTTACAAGAAAGCATCGCTTATTGGCTTGAAACAGTATATTCAGATTAAGAAGGAAAAACAAAAATTAATTCCTCTCTTCATGGCCTGTAATCATGTGGGACTAATGTTAGGATGCTGATGCTGTTGTGGACGATGATGGTCAGCGGTAACTGTGTGAAAGAAGGTTTATCATCTCAACATCTTCACTACAACCCAGCCCATAGTATGTTACATATCAGTGAAGAGGTGATGCCGTTCATGTTGCAGCCTTTAACGAGTATTCACAGATGCTCACGGTTACAATATCGCATGACGTTAGCTTTGCTACATATAGATGTCTACTACACTTGCCCTCGTTTACTGTACAAAATGAGCGCAGACACACAGTGCGCTATTCTCACACGTTTCACGCACACTTGTTTCGCTTAGTAATCACCTTTGTCTGTGGCGTCTTTGTCTGTGGCGAATTAAGCAGCCGTCTCATCATGCCACAGCAAAGATGTGACACATTCTTTTTTCATGCTCTTATGTAGCGGCGTTCTCTTTGATCAAGACGATCACAAGGATCAGCTTTAAAGAAGAGATCAGGACAACAAGAACCTGTGTCCATGATTTTTCTACGTAACGCATTCATGAACAGATATGTAACGCTAGTTAGTGCTTTGGAAATTATATGCCATCTTATCATGCAGTTCGAACCGACTTCACCTTTCGTTCGATTAGAGTGGAAGACTATTGATATGCGATTGTAGCAACTCGCTAATGTAAATTATTTGTTGTATTGATCAGCGTGAATTTTCGGGAATTGGCCCATATGTCCTTTGTTCTTTTTGAGCGAACATTGACAATATATCGATAAATATGGCCTGATTGCAGCTATGCATAGTCGTGATTAACGTTACAGAGAAAATGTTCTGTGTAGTCTCGCAAAATATACCAAGCACATAGCTGGAAGGAATGGGAGAAGTTATCCAAACGCATTCTTCAGTCAATTTATAACCTCTGTTATTCTTCTCAAACTATTTATATTCGGAGTACATTGGCAACAATGTATATCATATGATTTATTTTTCACATGAAGCACTCTTACCGTATATTTTCCTCTACATAATTACGTGTTACAGGACACGACAAGCTTATTAAAGCCCACCACGTCCCCAGCTGCGGTTGTGACGGACCATTTATTATGACACGTCTGGGTGTTGCTGGTTTAAGTCTCGGCTGCATCACTTGTGTCAACGTTGATAGATCAATAATTTCCACTAAATTCTGTCATCTCAAAGAGCAGCAGCAAACTATCTAATTAATCAATTCAGCGGATGACTATAAAGCAATCTAAGCAGAAGAACATGTACTGTCAACTGTATGACACAAAACGAAAGGCGTGACCCTATTGAACCATACGCAGTGTATGTCAATCAACTACCACTAACACTGGTCGCATATACACGAAATGTTTTACGGAACTGGCATAGCTCTCTCTTAACGTAGTGACATGGAACATGTGTAATGCATTTGAACCTCTGGACATTAATGACTAAGATCCATTTTGGTGACGAGTGCTGCACTGAGCTTTGCGTTCCTTGTTAGCTTTCAGTGATACGATCATTTGTTATGTATAAGGGAGGTGAGTTAAGTTTAATCTATAAGATTCTTTTGAATAATCGAACTGTTATAAACCTGATAGCAGTAGCATTTGCGGGAAAAAGCGTGATAACATGTTTTAATCTAGCTAGCGGACTTGCAAGCAATTGCGCATTAACCTATCTGATGAATGCGGGGACCATGGTATCTGTTGTGTTTAATAATATGTTGTTAATTCTTTCGGTGTTTATGGAGGAATTCATATTTTCGTGCATAAGCCCCTTAAACAAAGATAACAGTTTATGATTGCTCAACCACTCACGCTGCGTGTCCAATGTTTAATTATTTTATCACATATTCTCTTGGACTATTCATGTCAATATCTTCTGTTTCTTAGCAGTTTACCACAGATGATTCACTGAAAGTGGTGCCAATTAATTCAGCGCCCACCTATCTCTATCGCACCGATCCATAGCCATCTGTGTTTACCCAGATGTGGGGTACATTTAACCAGACATCAGACGATCTGGATTATTTATGTTGTAGGAACATAATGGCATGGCTCATAAATTATCGTACTCAAATAAATGACAGGCAAGCGGCTTACTACACAATATAACAGTCTGTTTTTGCAGTACACTGTTCTTCGTATAGCCCATTTCATGCCAAAATGATCATAACATTATCGGACAGTATAAGATTGCAGCAAAAAAGCTTCAATTTATTATATCGAATAGATTAGAATGTGTCGTCATTGAAAGATATGAGCTAGGTATGCCGAAGCAGTGCATGCAATTGCCTCCTGCAGGACACGAGGACAAGATGTACCGCATAAGGTGCATATTGTGTGGGCCATTAAACAATTGCACGAATATGTATCTGGCATTTATCAAACAGCATCCTGAACTATCAATGCCATTCCATGTGATACTAAGTGGGTTTTATGGCAACAAAAGCTTATGAAGCTGTTGCATTTAACATATCAGTTTCAACGAAACCGATTGCCGCCATGTTAGGTGTTGACGATGTTTAAAAGTATTAACTACGCTGCATATATTGCACTCGGCATATAACGCTGTTACGAACATGCAGTTAAGGTTAACACGCAGGATGTATATGTGCCAACTCCTTTCAATATAGCTGCATCGCAGTCAATACTTGAAACATCGGAAGAATAGTACCAATCGAAATGCTCATATGTTGTGTGTAGAAATCGCCTGTCATAACATCAATATTCTGGTAATGCTAATGTTCTAGTTGTGATACACGTAAAAATTCTGATTTGAAATGCTTGTACGCATGGGTATTTATGCTTATATACGACGTCATTTGAATGTCTCATGCTAAGTACACGTACGGACGCACTGGCTCAATAATTGTTAGATTGAACAAGTAACATAGGGTAAATGTTTGTCTCCGGAAGCGACTTTTCCGCCGTTGTTCATAAATATTCCTGAGGAATAGTACCGTCTCACGTAACTACCATAAGAAGTCATAATTGGGTAGTGCATGTAATCAAAACTATATAAATGAAAGACTATTTACAACATAAGCGCATATATTGCAGCATATCAATGGCATTCGAAGCAGTAATTTGCTTAATAGGCATTGCCTTAAATGACGTATTCGCAAAAGTGACGTGATTGTAAGAAACTACGAGGGCCAATTTAATGAGGTCCATTGGCTGTCAACACCGTGCTGAACATTTTCCGTATCAAACAGCTAAAGCTTATTTTCAGGACTATTTTGTCCCCAGTAGACCTAAATCTTACCCACGGTGTTGGTAAGCCAACACTTTGTGATTTAGAGCTGTGCTCATTAAGTGTTAATTAGCACTCGGTGTTTAATGCAATCCATTTCCATACTTTCTTCCGTTTTCTGTTTTCCATGCATGTCCTACTACGTAAGGGAGCCCGCTTATCCTGATACCGTGCCTCCCAGATGATTGTTATGCATTTTATAATACAATATTTAATAATATTCGGCACCAGTTTCGTACAACTCCTGACGCAATTGACCACAAACCACGCTATTTCGCTTGCTGTTCTCGCGTGATAAGCTTTACGTGATCGCATAGGCAAGAGACTCCTGCCGTTTTATCTGACTCTAGGGGACCGCTAATGTGGCAGCCGGTGTAACGTATGAGATGCATAGGGCAAGTTTGTTATATTCTGAGTAATGGCAGGCACGTAGTAAATCCATTTTGTGGATGCAAAGGTGCTAGTTTCTTTCAATTGTTAGTCCTATGCTGGCGAGTGAATGATTTTGAACGCATTGCAATCTGTCATTAAATATATGATGTTGCTCAGTACTAGTTATTGTGCGCAATGATCACGAGCGTGCGACAAATTGACGCCGCGGCTGCGGTAGCAATAGCATTAATAGCACTGACCGATGCTGCATGAAAAGATCTATGGATTGGCAATTACCTAACTTTTTGATAAAATCCACCTTTTGACGGAGCATATACTTTTGACTATGTAATTGATGCATTGCAAAGCGTAAATTTACAATTATGTGCAAATTAAGTGTGGAATCGTGCATGCAGTAGAACATCCGTAAGCTAATTAAGTCCTGTACTGCTAACATTTTGTAAGACATTCCATCACACTACTAGCGTATAATGTACGCACCCTTGATACTTAACTTGTTTCATTACAGCTGCATTATCAACCAAACATAGCAAACGTAGATCGAATGTGACACTGTGGTATACCCGCGTTGAACACTCACGTAGATCCATAAATATTGTCAGACGTGTTGGTACTCAAAAACCCGGCTTCCTACCAAACGTCGAGAGAGCTTACAAAGTCTTATAAGTAATCTACCAATATGAGACCTGACATGACAGTGCCATAGACGATGTAACTGCCATGCCAGTATTTGCAAAGGTACTAGTTCTAGCGTATACCATAGCCATCCACTCCGAGAAAATATACCCCCACCTTCTCTGCACACAATGCCCTCGACGCTTTATTTTCTGCCTCATGTATGTTAGCTGATTGATTAATGTTCCGATTCCGATTGATGACTGAGCAAGCTACATCTGGCTAAAACTGTCAAAGAGAACATTCGATTTTACGCTTCTGTTCCATCTATATGGTCTATCCAAATAATGGAGTTTATCTGAGTTATGATTGTAGATATCGTGCTGCATTAAGTCAAGTAGATGTTCTAATCCTTCATTTTAAGGAGTTGGCTATGGTAGTTATTTGATCTGAATATATCAAACAGGCATGTAAAGTTAACAATTGTGTTCGAATCTCCATGAACGTACCACAAGTCGTCGCATTAAATGGTACACACTGTTAATAGATAGCTATCCATGTCGTAGTAACGAATATTAAATGTCAGTTCATTCAGCATGAATAGCCGAAGTCAAAGTGCTGTCTGTTATAATGCGTTGGATCAATAAGTCATGGGCTAATAATTTCGAGACTGGGATATCATGCAACTCTATATTAAACTTACCCTTGTTTGCAAACTTGCGCATTAACTATGCGATATATTTAGCTATTTTGCAGGCATGTAGTGAATATTATCATAATTTGATGTCGACTAAAGATTATAGGGCTCAGTAGGTGGATAGATATAGTATCTAACTTTAGTTCGAAACATCCATGTAAAATAGACATTGCATAGTACTATCAACCAAAGCGACCCTTCTAAAGCTGTCCATTTGGTCAATAGTTTTAATTGCGTTAACACTAGGTATGGAGAAGCAGGTCAATAAATTACCCTTAGGCTGAGATAAATGACGTCATCACTCTGGAGAACTGGAAGACTATTACACACTGAACAATGTACAGCTGACGTACTATCAGAGCAATATCTGACATTACTCATGCAATACCACGTAATTATAATAGAGCACACTATTTCGCTAGTTTTGAAGCTTTAAATCATTCACTGCGATGGCTATGCATTGATAGATTCGCGACACGCGTTCGGCTCACTGGAAGAGTTGTTTTGCACGAAACTGATTACACGAATAGTGCAGTAAGATTAAGTGATGACATATTTTCAGTCACAAGTCAGATTTTATGCGTTCGTGTTAATATCGCTGGCTATGAATGTTAATATGCTCAACGGTCTACAGCACCCTATACGTCATAAAAAGTAAAACACTCTGCTTCAGTTGGCTCCGTCGTCCTATATCCTGTTTAATATTCCTTCTTTTCATTTATAATGACAATTGATGGCATACTGCTCTCTGGAGGCAGCAGAAGGGGCCTACCTTTAAAATCGAGTTCTTAGTGGCAACACGATATACTTGTGTTATGACACGTTGTCACACGATTGCTAATTGACGAGAATAGCAGGGACAAATATCCTGAAAAGGCCTACTTAAG
>CM067357.1:58292454-58314954 GCA_034190875.2 Urechis unicinctus | reverse complement strand
TATAATTATATACCTATATATAGATATACATATATATTGTATATATAGATGGCTGAATTTTATATCGGTGCAAGCTGTAAGTAGGAGATAATTCGTCCTCCGAGCATTGATTCGCTGATTTGCAGGTGGCCGATGAAATTATCAAGCGTTTATGGGATTATGCCGAGAGCACGAGCATTAACTTGAAAACATAGATCAAGCTAGGGGAGATAGATTGGCAAAGATTGTCGCGATACGCTCTATATATAACTCTGCTTTTGTTAAGGTCCATAGAAATATCAAAATATATTGACGTTATAGATCGTCGCACCTTCCACCTAGAATGCAGAGAAGAAAAATAGGCCATTGCATTGACCGATGCTTGCTGTGGGGATGAAGCTATCAATAAAACTATTCATTGGGCTCCGTATGCATTAAATCAAGAGTATATAGAAATCTGAAGATCGAGGTAATGCGATTATTTTTTCCTTTCCTTGTGGTTACCAAGCGATGTTTAGACATGTTGGGAAGTAACCAAGGGAACATTCGAAGAACGGTATGATTGTATGATCTAGTAACGAGGCTGTGTTGTCCGTTACAACCCACAATCTCGTCGCTCGCAAAACAATCTACTGGTCGACAACTAACTGCCAGTCAACAACGCGACTGCTTACTCGCGCTGTCCGCACCTATGGTGTCACGCCACAGAAATGACGGTGACTATGAAATCGGCCCGAACCATCCGTTCGAAAACATGACGAGTATTAATCGCACTCTAGCTCTGACCGTCTTTGAAACCCCGAAACATGGGTAACGTTCACGATTTTATCATCTCGTTTAGTTGTGTTCAGTATCACTTAAACTCTTTGCACATGACTAAAGTCACACCAAATGTCCGTGGGAGACAACAAAAGGCAATGAAACAACTACCACTATCCGTCGCTGGCTTTAAGCATCTTGCCATGCATACCCTTGGCTCAGCAATGACAGTTACAGAGCATTCAGAGTACTCGCGGGAAGAACCTGATGCCTAACGACAGGTCATTCGCACAACGTATAAACTGTCGGGACTATTTAACGTAATCACTTTCCATTACAAGCTACAATACATAACCAGCATAATTATTTCAGGCGGGAAGAGCAAACTCTTCCAACGAATCGTTCTTTCTTGTGTTACTACCTACAATAGAAAACAGACGGTACATATTAATCGGGGTTTCTCTGATGTACGTCAGATCATGTCCATCCCTACTCTGATAAACGGAGGTAAATAACGACCTTATCATTGTGCTAATGCGTATCGTTCCTTTCCACATATACCAATAATGTTATATTTGTTAGAACGATGATATTATTGGGGCAATGTTAGACACGAGGAGCGGAAACCAGGGTAACGTACCCTACTTAGGCAACAGCGAATAAATGCACGCCTGATCGTGTTATTGATTGTAATAGAATTACTGGCTCACAATACGATGCTTACTTCACCAATGCAAGAACAACGACAAACAGTGATTGTTTTGACGTCGCTGCTGCTTCGATGCCTAAACACCAGCGTCATGACATATCGGTTGATGGCCATCTTTCTTGTCCGGTCTAAGCTATGATCCTCCGTAAACAGCTACAAGACGTTACCAATATCCTAACTTCCAGTCGCTGGCAAATTGATGAATCATCCACGGAAAGTTTGGCAATAAGCACAATATCATGGTCATTCATTTGTATTGCGGTATATGCTGGTATATAACAAATCGAATTTCTTCTATGCGAACCTAGCGTACAATCTTTCCTTGGTGAGGGAACTGTGTGACAACCGTGTTTGCGCGCTTAGTCACATCAAAATCATCGTAAGCCATCATTGGGCTCATAATTTTGACTGCTTGACAAACATGCAGTGAATTATAAGGCACTTGCTATTAGTAGGTCTTATAATGGGTACAATGCGTTGGATCGGGCATCATGCAATTGACATGGTGGAAATATTTTATCAATAAAGTACAAGTGTTTTAATGGCATCGATCATATGCCACATATAGCTAAATGTTGCATCTTAAATGTCACAAATGTCCTCAGCAATACCACTATGAAGTACTCGGCTGTAGCGCTGGGGGTCGACTTACGCGTCTGAATAAATTGCTATCATTCTAGGTCCGATATTCATGGCACATTACGCTTATCACAAGAGGAACGGTTCTCGATGCATACCCGCAATATTGTCGCCGCCTAACACTTTCATTGTCGTCTATGCTGAGGGCAAATCAACGATTATAATTTGGACCTTAAGTGGCATAGTAGGATAAGCGGTGGCTGAAGAAAAAAAAATTATGGCTAGATAATTGTTTTTCCAGTATAAACAGCAGTCAGTCATCGCCATAACTTGCAATATTTTTCATGCATTTCCTTTAATGCGAATTGTAATTACTAAGAATCATGTTGCCTGGTGGAAAACATTCCGATACTTGAAGTACATCACGATAAAGTATTTCACTAAACATCACTGTAATATACATAATCACAAGATAATGCTGCTCTACATATGGTGACAACTAAAGAAGATCATTCGTTCAAACTTCAGTAACTGCATACAATTGGCACGCAACCTATTGGATAGTGTATGCATTGTGTTTCAATCCTATTCATCATTCATCCATTCAACAAGCAACTGCTCAATATGATTATGGTATCAATGATTGTTGTCAACCAATAGATAGACATCTGTTCTTTTCGGATGAAAGTCAAAGACTATTGTAAAAGGGAAAAGTCATGCTTCTCGACTGCTTTTGAAATATGAACAGCTATTAAGCAGCGAATAATGTCTATCATACAAAGATTGTTTTCCGACCGAGCGGTGTCCTTTCTAACTTTCACATCGATTCTGATTTACCAGCAATGTTTCGCAAATGTTGTTCGTTTGTTTAGTTGAATATATGCAATCATCTGGCTGCAGAATGGATAACAGTTGGTAAGGTAATATCCCATGGCAATTCTTCAAACATCAAACATTGTTCTATGTCATTGATATATGCGGCTGCAAAGTATACAGATACTTTACAAATGCACTTGAGATGACAATACATCTATGCTACTAGCGGCAGTTTTGCCCAATATCATGTCAGAATTATACCCCTCAACTAGAAGCTCATTTTGCAGCATTTTGAGCGATTCCCATCCATGACACATATTCCAGTATCTGTATTATATTAAATGCTTTGTCAGCACACTATTACGGTTTGGCGTGTTTCCTGTTTCCGGCTCCGATTATATTCACACGAGGGAGATGTCTGCGTTGAAGATCATTTGTCATTTTGTCTCTTGTCATGGGAGTGCCTGTATTGAGCCGGCACCTCTATTCATCAACATAATATTCTACATACATCGCTTCCACGGAAGTTGTTTGACAAGCACCAAGCTGTTGGGTTATATGGAGAACTCATGTGATCCCAGATGTTTATATATAGGCAACAGCGACTACAGCAGAGCTGAAAATGTTCATCAAAACGCTTATACCACATGATGTAACATGATATCAGGGCTTGGAAACTAAATAGGTTGTGAATATATACCAATGATCAGTTGATAGCTATTTTGCAAAGATTGATTCCAACCAATGCAATGATCAAGAAATTTACCCTAACTACAGCTTGGGGAGAATTCGAAGAGACACGACGAATAAATGGTCGAACCTCTCAGGAGCCTTTTAGCACCGAGTTGCTTTAGAGGACAGAGCAAAGCTTGGCTTGGGATTAGTTATGGTGCCCCAAAATATACCGTAACCCATCGTCGTTTATAAACATACCTAGCACCCGATAGTATATATATTTTATAATGAGCAACAATGGATTTGCAGTAATAACATACAGTGTACAAGCAGGTGGCTTGACAAAGGTCATCTAAGTGCATCATAACGGTAATATTCAACATATTGGGTTTCTACAAATTGTCACAAGATCGATTGATAAATACACATTGTACATCATTACACGCTCAGCGACGATACCACTCATCCAAGCAGCACTGCACTGACCCCATCGGGAACTCTGGCCTGGTATGCAGTGTCAATCGACGGATATATATATATATATATATATTAACTTGATTGTTAAATACCTAATTGTTTACCTAAGTTTGAGATGTTCAGAATGTGACGCTAGTATTGCATTGCGACCTTGCCTTAGAAGTACTCCCTTGGTTCTTCAAGTGCGGACAAATTAATATTGCACTATGAAATGTGTTTTTCGCAAGTAAATCCTGTGAGCATGAATGCAATGTGTATAACCTGGTTGCCACATTAAAGTAATAACCACATAGTCATATAATATACACTCGTCTGACGGTTTGTTGCCTCGGCCCCGATACCATCAACAAAGTGGATCTCAGTTATCGATATCTCACAGCGTATTCACATAATTAATGTCCGCTCATTAAGGACGTTTCGAGTGATTAATGCACAAAGAGAACTTTTCCATGATATAATGGTCAGTCTCGTTAGGGCGATGCCATTATCGCTATAGAGCTGCTAACTCTCGAGCTTTCAGGTGCTTGGTACTACTACCAAGTCACGTGTATAATTTCTTTGAATTTAAAAAACTTATTTCACAACATCCACGGTAACGTTTATGACCAAATGCAGTTATGAGATCTCACAGTTTGCCTTGGAGTCATTTAAGAACAACGACTTAGCATTCCAACAACACAAATTTTACAAATGTTCGGTGAAATTAGTAGACATATCGAGGGTTGTTGGATATCATTGGATATCTTCAAGAGGGTTGAGTACTAAGTTCGCGACAAATATTTATTTGGTACCTGCTGCCGTCGACGGCAAAATACAGAGTCTGTGGAATGTATGAACACATTTCTATTCACATGATCCATCACGTTTTCGCAGCTCTTTATGCTTTTTTATGGTTTGCAATTTCAAGAAGCTGACAAAATCAAACAATCTTGGCGCTCATGGTTTCAATAGATTAGTGTGCTATAGAAAAGACGAGATAGATATAATTCTTGAGCGTTTTTTTGCATTGCAATACTATCCGTATTGTGAATAACTGAACTGAGACAGAATTGATGAGCATTGTTCAAACGAAGTACAGTTAGGGTCTGCTAATAGCATATTAGATTGTTATTGCCCCAGTTATGAATTATTGCCCCTGTTGTAAGTTATTGTTGGAGTCTTGTGAAATAAAAAGAGTTACGAGCGGTCAAGGTCTAATCCCTTGCAGAAGTCATTTGCTGAATGAATTATCAACCCTGATTCACTTGTAGAAGCATTCACAAATAATGGAATTAAACACGTAGAGAGCTCAACTTTGCTAATTAAATTTCCCTCTTATTTGAACCCGATAGGCTCTTGATATAGTCGCAAGTAGACAACACAGGAGCAAGAAAATTGCTGAATACACCCTGCCGCATCAGCAACATTAATAACTTGTATATATGAATGCCAGTGCAGCACCAAAATCGCGAATAGTGGGCGGATCAGTATTCTGCACCACACAATGCTTCAATACTATTGTGCTTGCACAGTGAGTCCAATTGTAGACAATCCTGCCATGCTAGGAAATATCATCTGCGTCAAGTTCATGTATCGATAAGATACCCCGGATGGTTCTGATCGACACCATAAAAGCACCATGCACAACCCCCTTACGTCTTCTGTCCAACAATTGTGGTGTCGCATTATTGCACTACACTTTGTCTATGGAATTGCACATGAATATTTACCACCCTGCAGACTCACCATTTACATCTTAAAGAATGGCCAGACAAGTAGAGCGAATGAAGCTGACGTATCGGGTAACTCAGGGGTGCAGCTTATGTCCATTTCGTGCCAATCATAATGGATCTCGTTGCGGGTGAATGGCATACATCCGAGTAATTAGGATGGTGATATGTCGCAAGCTATCATTGGTATGGATTTGACATTGCTTTGTGCAAGAGAGAATTTATCCAAAATATATACTTTTGGTGAATCCTTATGGACTAATCGGAGTTATTATGGGCTTCGACTTTTTCTCTTCAGGCGAAATATCTTATCCAGGTGAATAGACGATGCTCTCTTATAACACTGCTACCGGAAGTGGGTCTAGACAATGTCTCGCCCACTCGTCGCTTTTGTGATATGGGCTGCGTAACAGCTAGACAGTAATGTCGAACAACAGTGTTATCCTACTCCAATGGGAACACTCACAAAAGACCAACTGCTGGCCAACATGCATTATGCTATTAACTGTCACAAGTCAATTAGCACTATGCCACATTACTTCTCTCCTCAGTTTTGTTCCCTGTCCTCCTACCAAGTGCTTTTGTACGCTACATACAAGACAGGTGAAGCATTTTATTGACATTATATCACTCGCTCTACGTGCATACATAGATATTGCCTATTGCCAATACAACTCTTAGATTCGATTCGTGCAGGTTAGGATTTGATGCAGTAGAGTCTTGTACCAATCATAACAGGAGATGATGTAACCTTAATGCTTGCCTACTAGCATTATTGGGAGCGTGCGTACATCAGATATATCTTACATAATGATGACATATTTATTTCATGAAAGCGATTTTTATATGTCTGAATAATGTTAATTTAGGTTGCGTTTTACAAAATAATGTACCAGAGGGATCTTTTGAAATACAATTTCTTGTCGAGTATCAGGCTGCTTCGGTACATTACAACACAACTGCACTCATATACCGACACCTTGACAGGACGAGCTGGTAGGGCTTAGCCCAGATACTAAGTTTAATGTAGTAACACATCTAATTCCTTCTGTATATTCCGCTGTCAATCCGACATTAATGCTTCATCTTAGCTCGCCTTCAATGCCCTTAAGCAGGCGCACATAGAAGATCCCACTAACAACAGAAAACAGAGCTCGTTTGATCCACGGGAATAAGGAATATTGTACAGTATAAACGATGGTGAAGTCAATAGAGCTAGTGGATTTTACACTTTGTGTTTTCTATGATACTGCGGAACCTTGGCAAATACGCATAATGCATCACGTGTATTTGGCAAGTCTTTGCACGATCTTCAAGCAGGTTCCGCGAGAAATACTCATCACTTCAACATGAACAGCACCTTTAGCATATTGCTAACCATACAGCATATGACAATGCCTTTGAATTCTCCAAATTATCCACTACTCGAGGCTTTGAAGGGCCAGTTTATCTTGCCCTCGTCGGCAAAAGCTGTATTTGAAACAACCGTTACCATATATTGGGCATGATGTTTCAGTTTCTAAAAGCTGAACTAAACGTTCACAGCTGCCATATGTTTGATGTGGTTCTTAAACGGACTCCAGAACTAGAACATCACAGCTCAGCTACGATGGCTACGTTACACTGGCTTAAATTCTTGGGTGGCGATATATACGTGATATTGCAATACGATTGTTTATAAATGTCAGTGTCAGTCTTTTAGCATGGCCTTACCTTTGGCAAGGGAGCGGTATATTTGTTTTATGCTAGAATCAAGGTTCTCTACTGTGCTTCTTAACTCACGACATCCCAGTTGTTACAGACATATATGCCAGAAATTGACAACAATGAGTAATAACGATGCAACGATTTGCCTTATACTGGAGCATCATAACTTGGCAACCGTCAATTATTTTTGTATATTTGTTTTATAACTTATTACAGAAACATCAAAAATTATGCAAGCTGTTCCTCTAGGTATTTTTTACGTTAAAAAGACACATTAATGCACCCCACTTCATCTCATATGACAGAGAAAACACATCATTGTTTGCATAGTTTTTTTAAAAAAGTAAAGGAATAAACATGTAGTGTTTCGCTGCAATATTGACATGCTCAATTAAATCTGTTTGATAATGTGGGATAAATGCTAGCATATACGCGAAATGTATAGCATAGTCAATGTGCCATATATCGACGACGGCGCGTTAAAGGTTGAGTTGTTGCTTGAATATTGATGCAAAGGACAATAGCAAAGGCTCGTGCTATGGGTTTGTACGTGTGTTATTGATCCCTAGCATTATTGCAGACAGTGGTTTTGCATTCGTGAAGTCTTTCTTCATATTCACGTCCGTAAACGCAGACATATTGACTTGCCCACTTGAATCTGACGTGCGATTGAACGCATTATTATTCATTAATGATGCTACATAATTCGTGGGATTCTGTCGGACCAAACTGACCGCTCGCATAAATCTGATGCTTTTTTTGCGACATCGAAGCAAGTGTTATTGTTCGTACGGTTTGCAATTGATTTCTGAAAAAAGCGATTGAATGAATTATAAATATAATAGAATTTGTAATGGTTAACTTCTGCCAAGAGGCGTGCTCTATTACAATTACTTGGTATGGTGTTACACAGGTTCTACAGGGTTGAAAAAATAATTCTTCGTCATTTAGCCCACCCTGAGGCTATTTTATGTGCTAGCCTCTGTATGCCTAGCTTTAACGCCGGTTGGAGGGCTTCCGACGCTTCCGCAAATATGAAGGGTCGTGTAAATTAAAAGAATACCAAGTCTATCTGGCATGGACTGGCTGCATTTAAATTTGGTCACATTCGGCTCCATCAACTCATGAGAATGTGAGACAAATGCTAGCATACAAGATTAATGTATTGCAGCGCGAAATATCGACATAGGCACTTTGAATTCTGTTGCGTAGTGATAGTTGCAAGGTATCTCAGCCTGGAATTAGTTGCTTAATAATCACTGATGCACAGAACAATAGCAAGGTCTCAAGCCACGGGTTTGTACTTGCGTTATTGATTCAAAGCGTTATTACAAACAGTACTTTTGGCTTCGCCTAGTCTTAGTTCATATTCCCTTAAAGACGCTGAAACAATTTCTCACGCAGTCTGTTAGCCCCTTATAATAGTTATTAATGTTTATGTGATGTCTATAATGTTCCGTTTTGTCAGGTAGTTAGATAACCACAAGACTTGCCGAATGTCATGCTCAATATAAATATGTATTGAATCCAGGTGGCATTCCAATGCAGATGTGCATATTCTGCCCGCGCTTGCGGAAATGATATGGAGTTTCTTAGTTCAATGAACGATGCCAAATCGACTGTGATCACTAACGGCTATTTTACATGCTAGATACGCTAAGTAGAATCCACCGATGATGGACAGCACATATCGCAATGCAGTAATGTGCAAACGTTTAAAGGCGGACAATGTTTGCTTTCAATCAACGAGGACTTGCCCGATAACATATGATTGGGACCGCTGATCATCAACGAGGCACCAGTTCACGTCATAGACGGTTGATGAAAGTCAGCACATTACTCTTTGGCCTGTGCTTTGTAACATCAGTGTGATTGTATAAGCAAGATTTGTTACGTGGAGTGATGCTCAATGGAATATGCAATCCATAGAGATGATTATATACACTCCAGTTAAAATCATAGGAGTAAGTTTTTGTTAGATGGACGTTCTTCTGACAATACCATAGAGTAGAAGTGCCGGTTTAGTTAGCTGCCCACTAGCTTTATTTATTAATGAACCCTTCAAAGGATATGAATGTGGGCATGGCGATGATAGTTTCTCCACAAATATGACGATTTCAAGAGTATTTGACAAGCTCCATTCAACCTATTGCATTATTTGCAAAAGCAACCGAGCCTTAGCATTTCTATTTAAGACACCCACTCAATATTGGTAATTTGGCAATGCACCAAAACCTGTTTTGAGGATTAATGTTAAGCCTTTTCCCTTAATTCGTAAAAATACGACATGGACAGCCTCCTGTTAACTGAGCAGCTTAATGAGTAGGTTTCCATATGCTTGTTCCTACCTTAAGAGTTTTCTCGTCGCCTGACGACGACCTATGGTAATTGCAAGTAGATTGATGGATTACGATCAATTAACCGTAGGTCATACATTACAATGAAGGCTATATTAATCTGGTTGACTTTACGCAGGACGATATCTGCTTTCCTACCTGATCGACTCTTTTATATTTCGATCAACAATGTATGGACATAGAACTTAGCCAGATTTAGCTTGCTCAACGGTCATACGGAAAATAAATCAACCTGCCGAATAATGAAGTGTCGAGAGTAATGTGTGTAGAGAGGCGGATGCGTGATTAGCGGAGTATGGGCTAATTAGAGGCGCTAGAACCAATCACTTGGAAAATAATGGCATTTTTATTGCACCCCTAGTAGTTGCAATGATTGCCGTTAAAAACTGTTCTTAGGGCGCACGAGCAACAATTTTTCATTATTATTTCACGTCTGAGGGGTTTGCCTTCGTTTGTGCTGAAGGTGCTCAGAACTTGAATTGGTAGGCTGTACAGAATATTTTGACATCCAGCGAAGTGTGTCGCTATGAAGTGCCGCGTTATTATCCCTTGCAAGAAACTTGCACCTTTGCATCCAAAATCCGAGTTTACTACGCCACTGTCGAAACATAGCAAATTTTTCCAATATGGCTCCTCACGAGTGCCAATCTGATACGATGCTCTTGTACATGTGATCTTATATGGCTAATCAAGCACCATTGGGTACCATGCAGTTAATTGCGTTGATTCGGTGAACTCTAAAGGTACTCTACATCAAAGGTTATTCACCTCTGTCCTGCAGGTAAGATGGCTACAGTGGTTGTTATTGCCTGTGCATTCCTTATAGATAATGCTTCGACCGCATCTCAACGGGCAATTGCACATCTACAGTAATAATCATTATCCAATCAACGTGGTTATGCCCGTTAGTTAGTGCACACATTTATTTGGCTACAACTGATTGCAAAATGCACTCTCTGTGAAAACTACCTTATTACGAAAAATATAGGCACATTGGGATATTCTGGGGATTTCCGTGTAAGAAACACAATACACATCGGCTCTAGGTAGAGCCATTGATGTTAAATGGATATCGCCCTTGAGCCGTTCCTATTCATTATGACCCCATGTTGATAATTACAAAGCCGGCTTTGTAGAAAATGTCAGGGGTATACTCACTGTTATTCTGTGAAGTTATAATATTTAGCTTACGCATTAACTTTTGTTTCAGTCCATGGCACTTCTAAAATAATTCTTTGACACTTTCACAAGATAGTTTACTGAATGGTTTTATTTTGCAGCTGACCACCAACTAGATGAGGCAAATGCATGTTTATGCCATGCGGAATCTCAGATACTTACACTTTCTTATTGTGATAAATTTACTGCAATATTTTATCAAATCGTTCAACAGCAAACTTAGAAATCGTTGTCGGGTGCATATAAATATGAAATGGCTTTGTACACTGCTTATGAGCAATGAAAACAAGAAAGACAAGATGGTTCGGAGTAACGCTATCATCCAGGCCTAAGGTAAGTTAAAGTAGCTATAATATTCGTACGTAATAGTGTTGAAGCATGTAATCTACAATCAGTGGTTTGTATTGCGTTACATCATTACTGAAGACAAACGCATCATATTCTGGACACCAAAACATTGTCTACGCCAATTATATACTACATCTAGAGCTGGGTTTTGTGTGCTGCATTTTAATAAAAGTGGAATAAACTACGTTAATTAAAGCTTACAACAGTTCAATTGCCCTCTCTTGGCAAAGTGTGCAAGATGTTTCCTATAACTGATTTAACAATCTGCAATTTTCAGTGTTTACCCTTAGCTTCATTTGTAATTTGGGATATTTAGCGTAGTTGAATATAATATCAATCACGAAATAAGTGATTCAGTTGTTAACTATCCTGGCTATTTGCTGACAACACATGGGAGGGCACTACACGCGACGGATCTTGAGGGTCGTGAGGAAGACTGACACAACCTGCCGAGCTTTGATTCTCCTTTCTTAACATCAGCTGTTCAAAGCAATACTCGGTTCGTGCAGCAGTTCTGAACTGGTGCAATAACCATCCATTATTATGTGTGCCTAAAGACACAAAGGAAACGCGTTTGGGGTCATAATCCGACGATCGACATGCAGACACATGGTACTGTGTTGATGATAAACGGAATAAGCCAGAACAGAATTTCCAAAACAGCGTTTTTACGGGTGAACATTTGTTTATCTTAAGCCCAAGTTAGAGAAAGTAGAGCTTGTATCAACTTTTTGTCAACCAACATAAATAACCAGCACGATTGTGTCATCGACGGCTAATATAGACAGAACACACTTGCGCGAATTCATTGCGCGTAACGTTCGCATTTCACATATCCACTATAGCACTTAGTATTTGGAGTTTTATCCCGATTGATATCAGGGGTCTAATAGCATTGTAAATTAGGTAGCAGATGTTGCATGGCTAAACTGAGGGAAGTTTATTGAAGCATCTAATGGCTATAGCTATATACAGGAACCATTTATGCCATTTGTATATGCCGCACTCGCAGGTTCTTAACACGGCAAAGGAAATTTATATTTGTTGGATGAGAAGGGCAACGCGTTATTAAGTTTTAAACGCTGAGTTTATTGAATCAATTTTTAGCATTCCATATGGCAGCCGTTAATAATGCCCATATAAAAAAAACCGTACAGGTCACACCGATCTTCTTTTCTCCATTATGTGCATGTACGTTTCTCGACCCATGATTTTTTTAAAAAGTAAATCTATAACAATAGAAAATGATAAAGTATGGTGACATAAAGGGCAGGTGCAACGATATTGGCTGATGCTCTGTAGTGAAGCTTAATATTGTGCAAATGAGGCGCTCTCTCCAGTATAATGTGCCCCTGGGAGGCATTAATGCGACTTATCTGGACATACTCGACACATTATCAATTCAACAGACGTGCCGATGTTAATGCGTAACATGCTTTGACACCCAATGCAATAGTGTAATTAAGTCCTAGAATGCAATTGCGTGTCTGTTTAGGGAACTGTGTAAATGCTACGGAGAAAAATCATATGCGAGCCTGAGGATGCGTTCATGATATTTAAATAACAATCCAGTCATCTAAATTAAACCTCTCCGGACATTATGGAGTGGTTAGTGATGTTAACAGAAGCACTTGTAATACGTCAATGAATTCACGGAATAAATTATTTGAAAGCGGAAATCCTTTATTCAATTGGATGTATCCCTTCCAAACATCATAACGTATACGTTTGCAAAATCTTAACCGCTCGTCAAATTGGCCTAGAATGTAGCTCGGTACCTGTGCGATTACCTAAAATTACTCTTTGTATGTATCATACGAGGTCATATTTGTTTACCGTGATCGGTCGACACCCATGGCAATTTGTCAGGCAATATGTAATTGTGTTAACCTAAGATCCACCTTCGTCTGTCAAACATCTCATTATATGTTCACTGGTCTTGCAACTTCTAACTTGTGGCAATGGTTGCTCACATTCTACCGACCGCAAATTCGTCTCATCAGCCCTTCACAAGAGTACGCTATTAGATCTATCAAACTCTCATGTTCATTGCAGTTCGGCATGCAACATTTTAGTTATATGTAAGTGCGCCCGTTCTGATCTCTGAAATATTGCATCTGAATAGGAAATACTTGATACGTTCTTGTGTGGATTGTTACCGTCTCCATACTCAAATTGACCTTATCATATGATGCAAACATATACATGGAGATGTATATAGTTCATAACTTGTGCGTACATGTTTGAACTGCATTAACTAAAACTTTTAATGGATGGATTAATAAATGACTCCGGTGTGTATCGTATGATTTTATATATCAAGTGCCAAGAAGTGGATAATGGCCAAGCTGCGCTACGTTAATTGGTGTAGATGCTAAATACAATGCATCATCAGCTTTCCTCAATGGCTAGTGATATCACGCTGCTTGACCGAATATTTGCGCTGCACTACACACACTCGGAAGTATCAGTAATGGTTGAGCTTATCTAATGTTAGGGTGGGTATTGCCAAACAGTAGCAACGCAATCACAATTTGTTGGATCTCTCGCGGACTGAGCCTTACATACGACCCGTTCATACTTCACCTACTGGCTTTTTCATCCAACCCATTTCCGCTTTTATTGCTGTCAACCTGTCGCTGGTAGATGCAGCATGGGTCATATTGGCTTGGTCAGGTGTAAAAGGAAATGCAACGCTAGTTATCTTACAGTCCATGCACTCAATTGAAATATACGGGTTGACACTGAAGTATTTAATTTGAGTGTCCGAAGATATCTTGCTTATATGTCCGCCCGACTAGCTGTTTGGGTTTTCTGTGGCATATGCATGGTTCTCATCGTCAGCGACGTAAATGAAATGTCTAAAAAAGCCTATTGAACGATCCCTCAACAGGGCAAGTTATCGTTTACAGCGAATTGTCTGCAATAAGCCGACGGGTCTGTTATTATGTTGTGTACATTGACCTATCGTGTGACGCTATAATGACGACGTATATATGCGTAAATACCAATTTCACACAGGCATTTCAAATTAAGAGTATTTCCAGTGTTTCACAACAACAAAAAAGCATTACCAAAATGTCGAAGCAGTCGCAAGCGATTCCTGCTGAAAGTTCTTCTTAAACCATCACGACATGGACAATGTGCACCAAGAATTTCTGCCCACAAAATGCGATAAAGAAAGAAATGCATTACAGTCGGTGTGGTTTTTCAGATGATACATATTTTCACAGATAAATTATGTAAACTGCATTGCATGCTACATATTCAACGCGTTAAACTCAGCCGGCTACACATACAAGCTATATATGCCGAACGCATGCAGTGCAGGTAATGCTTTAAGCATCGTGAACAACACAACTTTTCTGACATTAATCTGTCTTTGGTTTTTTCAAATGCGAACGATTATGTCATGCACAAATGCAGGTAGGATGTGGGCGACTTCAGTTTTACTCACATGAGTTGTTTTTTTCAAAACATGCAGTATCACATGGAATGGCTTTGATAATTCGGTCATAAATATCTGATGCATATTATGGGAATGGTTTAATGGCCCGCACACCGACATTATTTGTCGTTGTGTCCTGCATGATGCCATTCCATGCACACGATTTAGCATGCTTTAAGCACAAGCTAAAAAGTTATTGGCGTATTGAAAAGATTCCATTGCTTGCTACTGTCACAGCCATTATAATGGCACTATAATGATTATTCATCTATTAATTTAGGGGCATTTTGAAATGAGAAGTAAAAAACAGTTAATGATATTCCAGCCAGTCAAATGTGGCTGTATCATAAATGTAAACGGCAAGAACTAAAGCTGCAGGATACAAGATGACATGCGGTGTGGGTTCAAAGTGCTATCACAACACGTGCGTTTTGTCTTGTCTGATCATGTCATATATTCACTATCACTTATCTAAGGATTAATCAAACAATTGCAAACCATGTGTCCCATACGGCAGTTTTTTTAATTCGGCAAGTATTACGTAATATTTGCTAGTTAGTCTTGTATCAACCCATGGCTAATTCTATGCTCATTGCACCCGTGTTTTTATACAAAATAACGGGGAAATATCTTGTTTTGTTCCTTTCGCTACCCCATCACAATACCCGCCGAGCTAACCAACCCAACACCTGGCCGATACTATGCACTGGCAGAACTGTGTTAATCCATAAACATTTTCAAATGACATGCGGTAATCGATAAAACATATTTGACGCCTAAGAATAACTCATACATGGAACTGGACACTTTGTTGACATAATTTCGACCCATTGGAAGGCCGTCATGCTCATATTTATCATCTGAACCACAATCTGTCGACATTCAAAAGCAGACAACTGCTCATTGTTCGTGCATAGCTTAATTTGTAATCAACATTTCATTGAAATCACCGTATTAACGTTAACCAGCACATGGAAGCATCATTAAATTCGAATGAAACCTCTAGTCAAAAGAACCATACCAATGCAAGTGATGTTCAACTTCGGGCTGCATTCATAACGCTGAAATTATTAATGGACGTTTTTTGTAGGACGCAGTAGGGCAATATCAAAGACAATGATGTTATTTGTCACCCATATAACCCTTCTTCAAACGTTTGCACGCCCTAAACCGCTGTATCATTTGCCACAAAAACCATCCCTATCATTAGCCCATCACAAAGCCAAGCTCGTACTGGAGTAGTTGAACAATATGCATCAATGAACCCAACCTGTTTCACTGATAAATTCTTCTGCCTTATGCTGTTACACAAGACAAAGCAAAACGCACGGTCATAAGCAATGCCCAACTCGAGCATGGACATCATCTACTAAAGCCTTGCTTGCGTTCTTGGCATTTTGATTAATGCTCACCTAAAGCATTATCAGTTGTCAATTAACCGCTATCCAAGATATTTCGATGAACCACTTATTGACTGTATGGTACAGATTATATAAATATAATGACAGTACCTAGCCAAATTTAGCTTATACAATTGCCCCCGCTATACGAGTGCAATAAAATACAAGTGTTATGTGCACAAATTATTGCTAAATGCATGACTAGCATTGTCATTTGCGCTATTATTCGATCAGCTTCAGTAAATTTAGTGGCCAGTGAGGGACTGAGAGCATTGTGTTTGGAGATGGGTAAAGTGCGATCATGGGTTAACCTTTCGGTGAAAACTGGCTTCCTTGTGATATCCTATATTGCTTCACTGCTGGGAAGCCCATTGAAATGTTTATCATTGCCAATTCACATATAATTTATTAGCCTTCTGTGAGTGCTTAGAGAGCTCTGATCTGTTTGTACCATTAAGTGTCCTACAAGGTGTACGGACACCCGATTAAGTTCATGTATGTATGTGGAAATTATATACCTATCCGACAGGGAGGATATAACTGTAAAGTCAGTGATAAGTCTTGACTACTGTTAACGCAATTGTCATTTTAATTCGACAAAGGCTATCCTTTTATTAGCACTCTCTGAAATACACACATTGATGTACTTGTAAATTTCACAACTCATCAACCACTACGTCCAAACGTAGATGTTTGGTCAAAAAGCCTCTGTATTTCATAAAAAATTATAGACTAATCTACAATCATATGCTTTAGCAAGATCATTTATTAGCATGCTGTCAATGGCGTCAATTTGATGGGCTCTAGTTTCCATAGATTTCTATGTGAAGCATGATAGTCTAGTACCATATATACCTCATGTCGCAGATTGATATGTGCATACAGCATGAAGGTAATGATGCTTGGATTATGAAATATATAATGTAGGCACCAGCAGTGGAAGATATAATACACATTGCCAAGACGAATAACGAGGACAATAGGTTAATTTCCAGTGCCGACCCCTCTTTGTATTGCCTGCTTGAATGCGTCAATATGGCTAGGATATTTTGAGGAATGGTACATCATGAGACCCTGACTACAGGCCCTGTGATCATCTAGATTAAAGTGTATTACCCTCCGTCATGCAGGCAAAAAGCGCCGTGCCATGTTTACTCTTGCCGTTTGTTCTTGTTCATGTATCATAGCCAATTATCTAAAAGTATCTCATGGGGACAACAGCTATCAAATCGCAATGGTTATTCCATTTCACTTCAGAGCAGCTTGGTTAATTGTTCTGATGAAATATTGTGGTTTGTTAGTATAAGCGGACCTAATGCTTGAGCCACAGAACATACCCCATGCATTATCTGATGGAACCTTCTCCTATTAACATAATGTTACAATTTGCTTTGATTCCAGACCAAACCATCTCTCAATGCCCTATTGTGAATACGTACAACGGGCGTTGTTGCTGACGTTGGCAAGGTAACTGAATAACAAGCCGACAAAAGGGTCTTCCCGTAAATGCCGTCTGAATACGAGGCAAACTGCGCTTTCGGTCGACGAAAAGCATCCAATAACCGTAATTTCTTTGCTCTCCTCATACAATACTAGTGGATTCGCGTTATGAGATCATTTTCGGGAGTCGTAATGTAGACTAATTTACTGTTAACATACACTGTTGACCCCGTTCAAAACCAATCAGTTAGTCCAGAGCTATTGTGACGTCACATGCCCGAGTGCATGCTGTGAGTTTTTAATGGCAGCCAAACATATAAGATACACACATTCTAAAAAGTTTATATTCACATCCACGAATATGTGCTTGTAGATTTGTTCGAGCGCCGTTTGGCTCCAATTTATCAGTCATATCCATTAAAAAACAAGGATGCCAAGTTGTAATAACCACTTGAGTGCAATCTTCAGTACAGTTCAATCGACCAAAGCTCTGAATTATTGGCCTGTCAGAATGATATATACGTGAAGTTGGTCCGTTTGCGCATTTACTGCGCAATGTATGCTATATCGTCGCCGTTTTTCTTCTCCACTCTGTGTATTGTTTTGTTTTTGTGTGCGGGGGGCAAAGAACCTTCAGCTACAAGTTGAATGTGCATAGTTATCTCCTGACCATATTCAGATTATCAATAGAGCGTGATCTTTCGCCTATATATGTTGGCAAGAGCGTTGTGAACTACACCCTTATCACTTCCTACTTAGAAAACGCTGCACGGAGTTTAACACAGAAATGAAATATGTCGAATACATTATTAAATATAGTCTTAATACTGGTGTATCGGCCCTATTTGGTTTCACCAAGCTGGTTCATCTAATGCATTTCGTTGCACCTGTTTTACTGTAGTCCCTGTGATCCGCTCAACACAGCGGCACAAGCCCCTTTGAGGAATTATCGAATAGATCAGCTCCTCTCAAGGCCGCGGTTGAAGAGGCCAATGTCCTCGCAAGGCTAATGGATAGAACTTGTTTGATTTTCCTACTCACGAACATGAGCATTGCCCCATAACGCAACATTCGATCAGATGGGAAGTGCGCCGTGTATGTCTTCCATATTGCTTGATCCACATATATGTTAGTGCAGAGCATCCGCTAAGCAGCTGATTGGTATCAGAAGCCTATCTGTTGATTGATATTTGAAGTTGATCACCATGGTTGACATCGCTCATATGACAACAACCGGGGCTAGGTTAGGTATGATGACGTCAGACGAATATGTAATAATAACCACCAGAGTCTTATTGGCATTTTATGTTATTTCTTGGTTACCAGTCTTGCATCTAATATAGATGGTATGTGCCCGGGAATCTGCTATCAAAGTACAGTTATTTACGCAGAAAATGTGACCACGAATAATATGAATGGGAATAGACGCTGTCCAAAAGGTCCATGACATCACCATGTTGTTGAAATTTAATTAGGCCATTATTAAAAACGTCGATCATAAAACTTGCGGCATCTGACAAGTCAGGACTCTTCGATATTAGACGGTATTCAGTATTGCTCATTGACGTATATACTCACTCTATCACCTGGCTTCCTCATTCCATATACACTCACATAATCATACTCTTTGCGTACACACACACTTATACACCCCCCCCCCCCCCACACACACAAACACACACACAAAAATATACACACACACAAACACACACACACACAACACACACACACACACACACACACACACACACACACACACAAACACATACACACACACACACTGGTTGTTAAGCGTTGGAACATTTGGAACATTTTTCAGAGGCTCAGTTCCAATATGTTCCATTAATCATCCTCATCCCCAGCAATACTAGCAGTTGCCGAACATAAGCACCACTTTACGGCCAATCATGGGAGGATCTTTCTAAATGTTCCCCTTTAAGCAGAATATTTAGCTTCGAGCCAATGAATGATGTTTTGTAATAAGCTGCAACATCGTAATTTCTCGTTTTTATCCTTCTATGGGGTTTTCTTAATCAATGACTCCTCTTAAAATACCAGTTCGGGTCCAACAAGTAGGTACTTTCTGTGGCCTGTCTGCGCAACACCTTGGCCAAACGTCGCTAGTGCAATAGGAACTAAATGGGCGCTCACAAAAGACTTGAAACAAAAAACACCATTTGCCTGCTTGGAGTGCGTCATATTGGATAAACATTTTATGTCTTCAATTATCGACCTATCATATAACCTGCCATATTCCACAGAATTTGGTGTCCTATGCACCATTTAGTTTTATACTCGACTGCATATTAAAAACAGCATAGAACTCTTTATCATGCGCACTGTGACGCTTTTTAACACTATGAAAATCTTTAATTACCAAAGCCCATTAGTCATTAGCCGTTTCTGACTCGGATTCATGTTTAGATGAAAGGGCAGGCCACTCTGGTATGATCAAAGACCGATTGCGCTTTAATACTCTTTTGGCATTGCTTTATATTTGCCTGCCGTCGTAATCAGTATCTGCTTTTCCTTTTAAGCTGATTATTTGTTACTACTTGCTTAGCTTTGCTATTGCTGTAGGCGGTTAACAGGTTTATTTTGGCGAGCTCGAATGACGCACGTGCACGACCTGATTCATATCACCACCGCGTAATATATTATAAGATACACGCAGGCCAAAATAATCCCTCTTAACATCTAAGGACAATCCTTTCGCCGGACATTTTACCCAGATTTACTAGTATACTTCAGGTAGACGTGATGGTACAAGTTTTTTTCATAATACTAGCTGGTACATTACGACGTATATCACAGGGCCTGCACGTTGTACAAAATGTGATTATATCATACTACTCACAAGAAATCCTCGATCACAGTTGCGTCTGTAGTGTAAAAAACGTTCGGCGAACTCAAGTCGGGGTGCATGAAAAACATAATGATTTGAAATGGCTTGCGGCGCATGCTATATGTTAATCGGTAGATAACCTAAACGTGAGCACACAATCCTAAAATTGCCAGCTGGATTAAATGTAGATTACAAGGAACGATATATAAAGGGGCACCTCTCTTGATAATGCATCTGAATCATAATATATTACATGATATCTTATTTCATATGTAGATGTGCCTTATGGTGTAATTTTTTCTGACGGTAAAAGTTTTATGCTGCGTTTGAAGTCGCTGACCTAAAGAAATCCATGGTTTCGACTCAAAGTAAATGACCCGAACATTTCTTAAAATAGAAATCGAAGCTTGGCTGATGAATAAATAATGCCATGGTGTATTTCATTTATAAGCATTAATGAAACGATATTTCTAAGGAACAAAGCGCATATAAGTAATTCATTCCCTTGATCGATCTTTATGCTTACCATAAAACCGCCGGTTCTAACCAGATCTGCGTTTTCACACCAAAAACCAATCCTTGATAACTGAATATTACGACAATGATAATCGGATATCACATAAGTTCAGTCTAAAGTTGGGAAATCAATAGCACATTCCGATTAAGCGGCAGATCAAATACGCATGCCGTGGAATAACGCTGTCGAGTGTTATGTTATCGTTGCATGTACATAAGTGTGACTAGTGACAAGGACGCAATTGAGACAATTATGAATCCTGGTGTGATGATCGGAAATGAAGATACCACCATATAATTGGAACAGCTTACAGCATTTCGCACTATGCCATCTCGATCAAGCGAATTCAAATGACCCATTAAGGCCAAAAATGAGCCTGACTTGTTATTACAAACGTCGGATGTAAGAAGAATTTAATCACTTGGATATATCATTTCCTTTGAAATGTAATGTCAGCTAGTCTTATCAATGAGCCGTTTCATTGTGCTTTATTGGTTGGGCTATAACAGTGAATCCGTGTAAATCGTTACTCACATTTTTAGTCTGTCACACTACGGTTGCCGAGAAGTATTATTACTGACCTATATTTTCGAAGGCCCTCAGCAGGATGAGAACAGAACCCAGAACCCTATTTAACACTGCTTTAGGTCCTACCTCACTACATGACTGCGGTATTCAGTCCATGCACATAGGTCTCGGATAACGTAAGAAACTCACGAGAGTGTTTTTGTTCTAATCTGATCATGCTGATGCGAGCGATACAAATTTGTGGGAACTGAAGGGTCCCTTTCCAAACATAACTTTTCCATGTTTCATAGGTTCACAAGAATTGCATTAGACGTCTTTCCGGTCTAGTGGTGAGTGCATTGCATATATATAACACTATTTTACGTAGACATGCAATATGCCTGCTTGTCAAAATAAGCAAAATGACGTTTTTAACCAGAAACGCTCCCTTTCCAAATATATATATATACATATAGATAGATATATATATATAGATATATATATATATATAGAGAGAGAGAGAGAGATAGAGAGATCTAGAGAGAGAGAGAGATATAGATAGATATATAGAGAGAGATATATAGAGACATAGAGAGATATATAGAGAGAGAGACAGAGATAGACAAGATAGAGAGAGAGAGATAGAGAGAGATAGAGAGATATATAGATTAGATATAGAGAGATCTATAGAATATATAGAGATATATAGAGAGAGAGAGAGATCTCTAGAGAGGGATATTCGAGAAAGAGAGAGAGAGACAGATAGATAGATCTCCCTCTAGATATCTTTTATAGATCTCTCTAGAGAGGGAGAGCGATCTAGAGAGATATCTCTACCTATAGAGAGAGAGAGACATATCTCTAGACAGAGATAAAATACTCTATAAATATCTGTCTCTCTCTACTATATATCTATATATATATTTCTATCTCTCTATCTCTATTATATCTCTCTATATGTATATCTATATCTATATTTTCTCTCTATAAATCTCTCTCTATATTTCTCTATATATCTTTATATATATTTATATCGATAAATATATATA
>CM067357.1:58212454-58289954 GCA_034190875.2 Urechis unicinctus | reverse complement strand
CGGAATCGAGAAGAAAAAGCTTTTTCCATCGTACTGTGAGTCGTGAAATAGATGCCAGCCATAATGATTTCAGCCAGTTCACCGAACTCTTTAAATATCTATGTGCAATTGTATAGGTTTTGAGTGATATTTTTGTCCGACTGTATTGTAAAACTATGTAAATATTGTAGTCAGTTGCTTGTGACGATTGGCCGGGCTCCTATGACCCAACGGTGCATTCTCCCAATGATGGCCACCCATCACTAGGAGGTCTTCGATGGCCATTATTGTTAGTCATTGTAAATCAATTCCTATACAACTGTTAGAGACAAGGATAAAAATGATTAACATCTACTGCCAATCTAATTTCAGACTTGTCAGCCCGTCATTGCAGCGTTATTGAAAAAATGGTAGGTTATTTCACCGTTCGCTGTTGTCTGCAGGGTTGTAAATGTGAGCTCATGGATGGAACTGAGATTGATGATAGGGTCATTGAACAAATGATATTAGGAATACATTTCCCCGAAGTCCAAAATGAACTCATAGCCTTGACCCTTACAATACATAGCCTTGACCCTTACAATACAGTTGCTACCGCTAAGCGTTCGAAGCCAGCATTGTAAACATGCGACGATACACTAGCATACAGGATTGGTTCCAAAAAGCAATGGAAAAAGATCACGGGTAATGGAGTCTGTCGATATTGTGGAAAGAAACCATCCGCAAGGGACAAATGGCCCGCACACAGTGACACATGTAATTGGTGTTCTAAGCAAAGACATTTGAAGAAAATGTGTTTTTCAAAGCAAGAAGCGCGGCGTTATTAATAAACGCGGGCTTAGCTCTATGGCAAACCTAGTAAGGGGAACAGTGTTCATAGATTCACAAATATGTTAAATGGAACGCCACTCATCTTCCACGGATACATGTTTATACTGGTACGATTAACTGCCGATTGCGCTTTAATCTTCTTTTGATATCGCTTAATATTTGCCTGGCGTCTTAATCATTGTCTGATTTTCTTTTTAAGCTGCTTATTCGCAACTACTTGTTTAGTTTGATTATGAAATACACGGAGGCCAAAATAAACCTTCTTAGCATCTAAAGACAATCTTTCACCGGACATCCTAACCAGATTTACTAGTGTACTTCAGGTAGACGTGATGGTACAAGTGTTATTCATAATACTTGCTGGCACATTACGATCTACATAACAGGGCCTGCACGTCATACAATATGTGATTATATCATGCTAGTCACAAGAAAACAGCGATCGCAATTGCGTTACGTGCCGTCTGTAGTGTCAGTTCGGTGAACTCAAGTCGGGGTGCATGAAAATCTTAATGTTTTGAAGTGGCTTGCGGCGCAAATAGCCTGTAGATTGACTGTAGATAGCCTAAACGTGAGCATAAAATCCGAAAATTGCCAGCTGGATTAAATGTATATTACTAGGAAAGATATATTAATGGGCACCTCTCTTGATTATGCATCTGATTCATAATATATTACATGATATCTTCTTCCATATATTGATGTGCCTGAAAGTTGTATTTAGCTGACGGTAAAAGATTTATGCTGCGATTGCAGTCGCTGAACTTAAGAGATCCGCGAGTTCACGTAGGGGGCAGAAAAAATAGAGATCAGAGCGCTACGTATTGCAGCATATCATAATCACCTCACCAATCACAGGTAGTGGTGGGGTAGCTGCTGAATAGTTGAGAATTACCAACAATAATGCAACAAAATAAAAGCGTCATGACGTCACTGTTCATGGTTACTATGATGATCTTCTTATATCAGCAATAAGTTTAAAACCTGAGTGTACATTATATATTGGAGACTCAGTAAAGAATTAAAAAATAGCTTATAACTGTAAAACATGTAGGTACAATTACTCATGGCGCATCGTGACAGCTGTGAAAGGTATCCATACTGGCTGTGGTTTCGTTTTCTTCATATCGCAACCTGTTGGCAGGTGGTTTTGACTCGTGATGGTGGGCAATTGGATTCAGGTGTTTGAGAAGAGCGTCTTTGCGAGGGCGATATCTCTTTTTGCCTGGATTTTGCCGAGACGAGAGCCTGGAATGGTCGGTCAAGTCAATGGTCTGTTCTACCATTTATCCTAGAAGGCGGCTGCTTAATAAGTTCAAACTTATCTAGTTACCATTAGAGGCGCCATATAACACATTTGTGTTGGTGTGCCGTTAAACCCTACACTCATTCACTTACTTGGTCAACAAAGTTGACATGAATGATAGTGGCGCGTGAATTGGTTATGCGCAAATGTCCGGGTGGATAGTATATGCATTTTAATATTGACCATGTGAATATGTTAAGTTGAAACTAAGCGGAGGTGCGAATACGAAATGCTTCAATTTCCATCAAATGCGTCATTGTTTCATTTATAACGATTAAGGTGCAAAATTTCAGATCTGATCATTTAGGAGCAGCACTATGTCAGCAGCGATGGGACATTCGCCATGTTACAAATGTTCATGAGCTGTAAGCAGCGGTTGCACGGTGTTACTCCATTCAAGGACTTCTTCTATTAATGATGACAATGCAGCTCGATATATATAAATTGTACAGCATTGACGTGAGTTGCTCGCTTTCGAGGTCATCAGCAGCTAATGCAATCAAACTTCACAAGAGGTATAGAAGCATGCCCAAGTATTCAGTTAAATGGTCAGAGCAGGGGAAATTACCAAAGAAATGAATATGCGTCACAAAAACCAATACAGACAGTGTGACTAGGAATGCCCAACATATTATATTACATCTTTTCTTCAGCCGTTTTGCCCACGCGCGAACTTCTGGCTGCCGAAAGTTTGCATATTCTTGAAAAAACGCTAATGTGCTGTTGGGTATAATTGACACTGTGGGTGTTGTTAATCTGTGCGTCAATATCTGGGAATGAGTAGTTGCCGTTACCAATTAGTTGTTTTATGGGGAACAACAACAAGTAGAATTGATGTAATCACATTATACCTCACTACTACGAAATGTATGCCACATATTTTAAAATAGAAATAGAACTTTGGCTGATGAATAATCAACGTCATGGTGTAATGAAACGCTATTTCTTAGAGAGTAAGTAATATAATAAGTAATTCATTCCCTGAATCGATCTGTACGCTTACCATAAAACTACCGGTTCTAACCAGATCTTCGTTGAATCACAGTTCACACCACAAACCAATCATTGATAACTGAATATTGCGGCCATATTAATCAGATATCAAAGAAATTCAGTCTTAAGTTGGAAATTCAATAGCACATTCCGATTAAGCGGCAGATCAAATACGCATGCTGTGGAATAACGCTGTCGAGTGTCATTTTCAGCGTCGCATGTACATAAGCGTGCACAGACTAGTCTTCAATGGTTAGCTGCGTGGACACCGATTACACATTTTGAAGCATGAGGTAACATGGATGATCTCAGATCAAATGTTTCCTATCAGGCATGACATTACAATGAACGATCATCTTCGCTGCGATTCATTTAGCATTCATTCCGACCTATAAACATCTCAAATGTACACGTGAACATTCATGTCTATCAAATGTACACGTAAACATTCATGTCTATCAAATGTACACGTGAACATTCATGTCTATCAAATGTACACGTGAACATTCTGGGTCAAGTGTTCATCTATCTATCATGAATGATTCACGTGATCAACACATTCATTCAGTCTATCAAATGTACACGTGAACATTCATGTCTATCAATGTACACGTGAACATTCATATCTATCTATCAAATTCAGTGTGTACAAATGTGAACATTCATGTCTATCAAATGTACACGTGAACATTCATGTCTATCAAATGTACACGTGAACATTCATGTCTATCAAATGTACACGTGAACATTCATGTCTATCAAATGTACACGTGAACATTCCTGTCTATCAAATGACCTTGAACTGCATGTTTAACGCTGTTGTGTTGTATGGTATTCGGGTAATATGAATGTGCACTACGGGTAGTTCTAATCGTACATAGGAATA
The DNA here is from genome assembly GCA_034190875.2 of Urechis unicinctus. Lineage (NCBI taxonomy): Eukaryota > Metazoa > Annelida > Polychaeta > Xenopneusta > Urechidae > Urechis > Urechis unicinctus. Next base: position 58,285,959 of record CM067357.1, on the reverse strand, counting down.
TGGAAACGAACTACACTGGGCATCATGGTATGTTTGGTGATATGAATGATCGATACGGTGTGACATTGCTTGTAATCGTGCATACGACATTGATGGGTAATGGAACTCAAATGGATTGTTGCATGAACTACACTACGCTACATATAATCAAAACGAACTTTGTGTACTCTGTATGAATCATTAATCAAGACCTTGATGTAAAATTATGTTAACAGATGCATGTGTTATCAGTTTACATGGTTGGATCTAATCATATATCATTACCCGTAATCTGACATGCATAGCCTGAGGCTAACCACGATGTGGTTTATGGAAGAGATGTGCGTGTTAACGCTGTCAATGATCACATATCACAGAGAGCTTCACGTTCTGTCATTTCGCCTGGGCAGCCTGAGGCGTGCAGATGTGCGGTTCCTGACTCTGAGAATTGTCAAGTAGTAATACGTAAGCGTTTCGGCCTGGGCATATATAAGCGGCAAATGATTGCTATGTGCGGAGGCAACAAGGACCGGAACAAATTAAGGGGACTGGACTAGAAAGTCACGTAGTAACATATACTAGCGTTATTCTATGGCGAGAGACAGACAAAGACACGACAAGGAAAGGCACACAACACCAACATTTTGAAGCACAACATTAGGCATCTCAGACAGACATGACAGACATACAGACATACAGACACCACAGACAGACAGCTACAGGATACAGACATACAGACAGACAGACATACAGACAGACAGACAGACAGACAGACAGACAGACAGACAGACAGACAGACAGACAGACAGACAGACATACAGACAGACAGACAGACAGACATACAGACATACAGACAGACATACAGACAGACAGACAGACAGACATACAGACATACATACAGACAGACATATAGGGTACAGACAGACAGGACAGACAGACGACATACAGAGATCAGACAGACAGACAGACATACAGACAGACATACAGACAGACAGACAGACAGACAGAGACAGGATACAGACAGACAGACAGACAGACAGACAGACATACAGACAGACAGACAGACAGACAGACATACAGACATACAGACATACAGACATACAGACATACAGACAGACAGACAGACATACAGACATACATACAGACAGACATACATGACAGACAGACAGACATACAGACAGACATACATACAGACAGACAGACCAGACATACAGACATACATACATACAGACAGACAGACAGACATACAGACATACAGACATACATACAGACATACATACATCAGACAGACATACATACAGACATACACATACATTACAGACAGACATAGATACATACATACAGACATACATACATACATACAGACATACATACATACAGGTGACATACACAGACAGACAGACATTACAGACATACAGACAGACAGACATACACAGACAGACATATAGACATACAGACATACATACATACATACAGACATACAGACATACATACATACATACATACATACAGACAGACAGACAGACAATACAAATACACATATATATATATATAAATCTGTGCACTATCATTGATACTTAATGCGATCATGTTCTGACCGCAATGTTGAGTGAGTATTCAAGACGTCTTTAGTCAGAATCAGTAATGAAAAGGTTTGCTTTAAACTATCACCATCAATTGGATTTCTAGACTAATGTAATTAAATTTTGACACTAGTAGTATTGTTTTCTATGTCGTTCTTAGCAATCCTCGGATGTAAGTAGAAATTCTTCACTGAGGTATATCGTTTCCTTTTAAATGTAAGGTAGTCTTATCAATGAGCCGTTTCATCGTGCTTCATTGATGTGGCTTTAACAGTGACTCTGCGTAAATCGTAGCTAACATAAGTAGTCTCTCATATCACGGTTGCCAAGAAGTATTATTACTGACCTATATTTTCGAAGGGTCTCTATAGGATGAGGACAGAACCCAGAACCCTATTTAACACTGCTTTAGATCCTACCTAGCTATACGACTGCCGTATTCCGTTTATGCACATAGGTCTCCGATAACGTAAGAAACTCACGTGAGTGTTTTTGTTTTAATCTGATCATGCTGATGCGAGCGATCCAAATTTGTGGGAACTGAAGGTCCCTTTCCAAACATTACTTTTCCATTATTCATAGGTTCACAAGAAGTGCATTAGACGTCCTTCCGGTTTAGTGGTGAGTGCATTGCATATATATTACCTATTTTACGTAGACATGCAACATGCCCGTTTGTCAAAATGAGCAAAAGGAACTATGTGCTGCATATTAAATATTATATATATATATATATTTATATATATATATATATATATATATATATAATATATATATATATATGCATATGTATATATATGTATAATATTTAATATGCAGCACATAGTTCCACATAGAGAATTGACTTTTGCAAGCTTTTTGCTGCTAAGGACAGTCGTTAATCAAGTATACTGGTGTGCATTAAGGTAAAAAGATTTGCAATGGGCTTTGGCACTTATCCGCAAGCCCATCTCTACTCAGGACACAACGATTGACATCCTCGCCAGCAATGCCTTTTGTCAACAACGGCAATAACTTGAAAATTAAGCCGATAATGGACATGAGGCAAGTAGTGAACCAGCATTATACATGTTACATCAAGTTGAAGCATTATCTGATGTGAGGATACGTATATAATAGATAAAGCATAACATGTAGCATGAAATTTTAAATTTTCATTTTGCATCCCGTACAACACGAAATAGATATGATTCTGTTTAAGATATACCAATAGGTATTTCAAACGTAGGAGCAAAAGCGGGTAGAAGATCAGCTTTAAATGTTGATCGCTCTAAACTACTCCTGCTAGCATCTGCAATAATGCGTGCCCTGCTCACAAATGAAAAATATTTTTGAAATTAAAGTTGTGAAATACAGACATTGCAAGTGATTCGCTCGCTCTCTGGAAAAATATCGTAGACGGGATGGTTTCTGGGCAATAAGTGTCCGCTCCTGGTTTCAAATATAATTATAATCTATTTGGTTCGTAGTGAGATCAGATCTTTCTCATTTAAATCATATGATATTCCAACAATAAGTGTACGCTAAAAGTAACCAAGCTGTTTAAGCCTCGGATGAGCCGGTCCCAGTAGCGTGGTGGTTTACTGCCTCACCTTTTGTCCCTCAGGCTGTGGGTTCGACTCCAAGGTGTGACAACCTTACGTGACTCGGATGATCACGTACAAATGGCGGTCCCATCTCTCAAAGGAGATGTAAAAGATCCTCTGAGGACGACCTGCTCCCTGGCAATTATCACCCTCAGAGATACACTAACTGTTAGTCGTACATAGCCTACGCTGCTACAAACGACTAGAATTCGAGCAAATAAACAAACAAACAAGGCTCGGATGTGCGTGGCTTACAGACTATTACGGTAAATCTTACCAGCACTTTCTAAAATTAGGAATATTTGTGGCCATCGCCTACATTAAATCCTATTGTATTGGAATTGTTTCTGCGCACCACGTTCCAATATATTTCTTTCAGTAATGAATAATATGGCAAATTTTGTTTCAAGATCTTTCATGTTGACACGCAGAGTTTTGCAGGACAACGTTGCTTAGCAATCATAAACATTTGCCGAATAACGTGGCATTCATGTACGACACACGCGGGAAAAATACCTTCACTCAAATGTGGACGGAGCGCGATGCATTCTTTGTCTATGCCAGACCACACTATTCTGTCCACGCCTAAAAAAGATGGATACAGCTGTGCAAGTGGACAATAGTCTACGCACAGCAGGAGAGGAAGGACTTCGGATAGTCCAGACGGCTGGAAATATGCTAAAATAACATCAACATTCAAAAAAAAGGAATTGTCAGCAGCCATCAAATTACCAGCCAGTCAGCTTGACATCCGTAGTAAACAAAGTAATGCAAGAAATTGAAAGATTACTAAATAGATGTAAGCATGGTTTTCAATGTAAAAGCTCTTTCCATCCCTCCACAAATGAATTAATTATTGGTGTGGACATAATGTTAAAACAATTTGCAGATGACGCCAAACTTTACTTTACGAGTAGGACGAGGGCACGTAACTTACAACAAAGCTTACATAGCACTTTAGAAGTGGGGAAATCATTTGCCAAAGCTTTGTAACCTGGAAAACACGAATCACAATATGTAAGTCCAACAAACGAATATTTGTTTTACCGAATGGGTCATTCTAGCAAACAAGAGGTGTCATAGACGGGTTGGATGTGTCATAATGCATCAGGTTTTTTTTCAAATATGGCAAACAATGCCGAGCAGCAGCCGTAAAGGCAAACAGAGTTGTTGGAATGATCAAACGAACATTCACTAATCACTCTTAAGGAATCTTTATCAAATTTTACAAGGCAATTGTTGGACACCATTTCTAATACGCTACTCAGGTGTTGTCGCCATTCCCTCAACTCGACATAGACATATTAGACAAACTTCAGAGGCGAGCTACAAAGCTCGTAACCGGTATGGCTGAATAAAGTCTCCGTAGGGAGTTCATACAGGTTTTCAGAATGTTCAATGTACCCAAGACTCCGGGGACACCCGTACAGCTGGACAATAATTATAGCTAGGAAGGAACTAAGAAGAAATAGCTTTTCCATCGTGTTAAGGCCTGTGAAATAGTGTGCCGCCCACAAAGGGTTTCAGCCATTTCACAGAACTCTTTAGATACCAACCCTCTGTGCAATTGCATGACATAGGTGTTGGGTGATATTTTTATCCGGCTGTATTGTAAAACTATGTAAATATTGTAATCAGTTGCTTGTTACGATTGTCAGGGCTCCTATGAGCAAAACGGTAATTTCTCCTAATGATGTTAGAGATAAGGATAAAAAAGACGGGAAATTAGATTAACATTTACTACCAGACTAAGTTCAGACCTGTCAGTCTGTCATTGCAGAATATAACAGAATACTGTGACAAAACTTCCAGTCATAGTTCGTAAAACAGATCAATGAATTAAGGCATAAATGCATCAAGATCAACAAAAATATACATTCATCTCGTAATTCCCTCAATTGCACTTATTTTGAATTAATCACTGTCTGTATTGGTCAGTCACAATTGTAAGGAAGACCGTTCCTGACGCACTGTAGGTGTATTTGGACGATTAATGATTAATTGAACCGGCGCCATTGTTGTCAGCGCATCAGACATTGAAGCGCCTATAACCCTAGGTAATGTGTTTATATCACAACAAGTATCAGCCGTCCTATATATGCCATTACCGACTATGAATCGGAGGGCGACATTGTTATCCAAGCAATTTACTAAAAAGAATGGTCGTCGAGACGCCAAAAAATACCCTATGTATTTCACCAATCAGAACACCCCGTCACCAATTACATGTGCGACGTGTCCCTTTCATGTTTTGATACCAAGGTGCGTCATAGCTTTACGTGATATAGCGTCGGTCTGCACATGCTTTAAATCATCCAGGCTTATAACAACATAGCCAGTTGTACGCAAAATGCCCGTACGAAATCTTCTTGTTGAAGGCCAAGGCAGAGAATTTGCACAATTTTATGATTTTGCCAAACTCTTGTCCCGAACATTCAATATTTTTTATCTTAATCCATTTTGGACAATTTGCAAGAAAACTATTAGTTTCATAGTGGAAGGACAATAAAGCAAGGAGCAAGATGCCATATTTACCAGTCAGACTGTGTGACTATTAGGAGATGGACATTGCAATTCAACCGGTCAGAATGCTAAATATCTGGCATACACCGTTATAAAGGAAGAAACAGGTGTTATTCCTACCACAAAAATTCTTAATGTTGGGGAGGTAGCAAATTCCAATGCCATGGAGTTACAAGGTGTCCGGCGGTGTTTGCAGGAGATTGAAGCCCACCATGTGATTGTGGGAGATGTGACCACTGACAGACATCTCCAAATCAGTGCCTTCATGAAGCAGTCTGTGCCTCAGATTGATCAACTCGCCAAATTGTCAACTATAACATAAGGCACTGGCTTCATCGATACTGTCTGCAAGGACCAATATGTGGTAGAGTTGGGCAATGTGCAATGAAGATCCGGAGCTAATGATATTTATTGCATAAATAGAATGTAAACAATTTGTTGCATCCATATATAAGTTATGTCGGAAACAAAAGTGTAGATTTTACTTTCGGTTTCTTTGTTGGTCATATTGCTGATATCTGTATTTGTTAATTTCAATTCTATGAGGAGAAATGGCTGTCAATTAAACATCATATTGTTGGTATACATTCTCCAAACTCCTGCAACAAGTTCCGTCACTGTGACATTTGTATTTGTGTTAATGCATTACTCGATCCTTCTGTGGTGTCTGGCATAGAGTTCCCTTTACCTGATCTCCCCAGCATTCTAAGATCTATGTACAGCGAAGAGCGAACAAGAGAGGACGCTGTTGCCGATTTCAAGTGACTTTTTGTTTTACCTGTGTGGATGCTCTATGACATTCCTTTCGTTAGAATTCATTTATCACCTCATTGTGACTGAAGATGCTTGTGGCATGTATTTTGACTAATCATTCAGTCGCTGATCTGATCAAATTCTTGTCATATTGCATGCATGTCATCGATAATGAATTTCAGTCCTGATAAATTTTGTCGATCATATTGCAATTTACTTAATGTTACTTTATAACCTTCATATCTATTATATGATGCCAATGCTGTTATTTTCGGCCATGACTGCAGAATAATAAGAGATAATTTGTATTTGTCACGCAATTAATGATGTTCCATGCTTACGTTACAACGCTAGTGTCAATAATTATCAGGTCCTGGATAATGGTTTAAAACAGTTTTTACATTGTTTGTCTTTATCTTGGTTTGGCTCACAACAAACCTCTGCATTATCCAGATAACTAAGAGCATATGTGTATATGTGTGTAGTGGAAGAAAAAACCCGTCGAACTTGTTTCCCAAGTTTGTTATGAATCCACTAGGTGAATTGTCTGTATGCATGAAGTCTCTGGATTCTGTAATGAAATTTATTTATCTATGTATTTCTAAATTGTTATGGTCACTAGATATTTAATTTAGAAGTATAGAGTCACTATGCTAAGTGGAATTACTCCTTTCTTATTTATTTGAAATATTGATTCTACCTGGTAAATATCATGTCAATAACATTTTAGCACAAGTAATTAATAAACCAGGGATACATACTTGTTTGCCGAAAGGCTCATGAACAACGCCCCTTATTATGTCCTTAGTACAGTCTGGGTGATATCATATGCATTGTAGGTCGGGCATGAGTTGCCTAGTTTCTGGCATTTCTTGGCTATACAGAATAGTGGGCATTCTAGTACAGCGTATACGAGACCATCACATCAAGGCATCTATTCGCCACCCCTCCGTTTTGGACTTCTCTCCCGTCCCAGGGGCTATCGTCGTCTCTTCCACTTTCATTCGACATTCTTTTTCGTTTTTCCGAACCAATTGTCTTTTTGTTCGGTTCTAATTCATGAGGCTGATGTTGTCCACTTTTAAACCTCTACATAATGCATAACAATTGTCTGTTACAAGCCAAATTATTGCCGCTGGCACAAAAGTTACTGACTGACGACGCACTGCGTGAACAGCGCGACCTCTAGCGGATTGCCCAAATGACGTCACACCCCAAAAACATTATGGCGACAATGAAATCCGGCCGTTTGAATCGGAAAGAAAACTACCAGAACTATAGTTCTCGCCGACTTAAAAACACGCGGATAAATAAATCTATGATATTATAATCGCGTTCAGTTGGCTGAAGAATTACTTTCCCTCATAGCCTGCCCAGTCGATCACACGCACGGCTTGAAACAGCTACAAGTGTAACCAACTGGTTTGGCGGATATTGTATACATGTAATTCTCCTGCCTCAAAATGAATGAGTGAGTGATTAGATTGCCTCTCATTCGGTCATATTTTGAACCTTCCAATCCCTTCTCAATTAACATTACTCCCAGAATCACGATAAAACTTACCTTTTCTGGTTCCACAAACGAACAAGGTAACATACTCGTTAGTATTCTCAGGAATGAACGAAATCTCAGCTGATATCATAAACTATATGATGACGATTTAAGATCCAGTGCACAACTTTGAATGTATCATTATTTTTGCCATGATATATGAGTACGTTAAAAACTCAACTGCCCTTATAATATCTACTGCGACACTGGGAGGATGCGAATTGATTCACTATTCAAATCGCCACATATAACCGAAACACACTGTCCCTGAGGCTCCTGCGTCAGTCTTTTGACAGCTTAGTGTGTGTATCCGATCCTGCTCAGACCCTGAATACTGCCAATTACGGGTAACAGGAGTCTGGACTGCCGTAATGTTGATCTAGGGCGACAACCCGACTTCGACGCAGCGTTCTTGTCAACCTTGGGGGTGCCTGGAATGATATCACGACCTTGACATCCCTCCAAATCACAATACTCACAGCAACTGGTTTTCTACTACGCATAGAGCAGTCCAATTGTTAATACAGGGAAATTGTAAGATAGGATCGTATTTTGTTCCCACCAATTATTGTCTAATCTAACACGTCATATATTTGTTATATCAGCATTTCATCAATCCGACAATAAGCGGCAAATTTGGTATAGCAGGGAAATAAGCGCCATATTGCCGTGACAATTGTGTTCAGCGAACAATAAACGGAAGATATCCAGCCCTCATATAGACTGGGGATATATCCTGTTCAATGGTATAATACAAAAGGTATGAACGCATCCGTCACTACACACTGCAATATCTAATACCGACAAAACTGTACACTCCTATATATTCCACCCATCAGGCAAATGTTACATAAAGAAATGTGCCAACCACTTGGTAGTAGACATCGGTCATTATCTTGGTCAAATATATTGATGATATTTTCAATTTATGTTCTCAAATTCGTATTTATTTTCAGATAATTAGTTAACAGACTTCATGGGACTAGCCACCTTTGTTTTGCTATTTTTGGCAATCTTTAGTGTCACAAAGAGTTATGCTAGTGGTATATATCAACATATTCTAATAATGGGTGTTCCCTCCTACCACACGTACATCGCTTTACTTCACCATTTAGAGTTTGTTCCAGTAGTTCACGGCTGATATTCTAATAATAGCATCTCAAAATAGCATTGCGTAATCCGTCATTGCTTTGGAAGAAGGGAACTCCATTTTGTCGCAATATAACGAATGAATAGACAAGTACAAGCACCAGGCATATGAACGATCACCAGTTTGTTCAAAAGTACCCGAGCAATCATATCTTCAAATTGATGGAACAATTTGCATCGCGGTGAATGTGTAAAGCAACATGATATTATTGGTAGATGGAATGGTGTGGACTTAGTGTTGTACACTGAATTGGTGATACCAATGTATTGTTTCAGTGCACTGGCCTTTTCGTAGCCCTGTAATTGATACCAATCAGTTTTTAATGTTTATGGTGTTTGATATAAACAATGCATACCTTAAACAAATCAACAGTCAAATTTCCCATGAAAAGATGGACGTGTGCAGATTTACCTCATAGAAACAGCAAGCATCTAATAAATTGGCCGCAGTGGAAAGCAATATTAACATGACGTCCATATGAAGAAACTTAATTAATGTTGCTTATTCCATCCCTTGATCCATAGCAATGGGTGCGCTCAAGTAAGTAGCGTCGATACGTGTGTTAGAATAACATAATCATGAAATGTATTATGCAGCACGAAAGGTGAATTATTTGCCAAATATGGTTTGTGGCTGATATTCTCAGCATGCGTTGAAACAAAGACATGTCACGATTGCAAGTGACTCGTCAATCAGACACCACATTTAAGAGCGGAGTACCCTAGATATGATTCTTTTCTCCATTAAAATGAAATCATAAGTCATTGATATTTTATGAGCCGTTATTCCATGGCTTGATAAAATGTTATAATCAAAATATGCCTCCAGCTCACTTATTTCTGACCTAGATACCTCGCTTGTCCTCATTATTGATCACATTCAGCAAAGTAAATACTACAGTTAATAAATGACCTCATCGTTATGATTATTTGTAGAATCTGCATTTATCAGGAGCTTATGGTGAGTTTTTATTATTTAATTTCCTCTCTAAATGGAGCAATATGAAGAAAATCCGTATTATCTTGTGTAGGAAAATTGCCCATCAATGCTTGACATTCGTTCTGATGGTGCCATCTCTATCAACATTCTGTGATACGCCTCTAACCCGTGCATTTTTTTATATATTTCTGGTCTGATGGCGAGAATCCGCCACATATAATGTAAGCTCACCGCTGGAAAGCAATACGTGAGTATCGTAAGCTTGAACGGCAGTGTAGCGGCGATGAGGCTAGTATATCACCAATAAATGTCCCTGACGACATAGTAAGTCCATCGATCAGTCAATATGTCCTAGATTAGATCACCTGCGACATCACGGACTTAATTTCTTCTTACAGATGTCAGCCTGCTGAATAAAGCACGGCCTTGCAATGAGGACGCAGATACCCTGGATATACAGGCTTATATCAGATCTGTCTCATTTAGACAGCTGCAAGGCTGCTTGGCGTTTTGCTGTGGCGTTACAAGAGGGATGTTAATCCTGTCTCACAGGAATATGTCGAAGCACAAATGATCCGCTGCTCTCAAGACAAGGGTGTTGTAGGAATTTTGAAAGGTATACACGAAACGATTATAAAGCGTGCGATTAAAACGCAACCAGTGACTGAGTGGCGGCTGCTTTGCTGAATGTATTCTTCTTTGTGACGTCAAGGACGCAATGCGAGTGTACAGCTTCACTAAAGGGGTTCACTGTAGGCTTTGCCCGAGAAAGAAGCCGCTATGGCATAGCGTCTCTTAAAACTCATGGAATTATCTGATTAATTCGGAGTCGTGGTCGCCTCGACCAATCAGATGAGTCTATATCTTCAACAGACACCTACCCCCTAGACGTTGATCAACAGTCCCATGTGTATTTATAGATTTTACATCGCCTGATGAAGGGCATGTATTTCTTGTGATTTCATAATTACCACGCAGCATCAGGTTTTGCAACCTATTCCATGGCAATGCTACCTGTGGGTGTGTTTTGAGTCGTTTTTAGGAGGTTGCAAATGCAATTCTCGGAACATAATCAGCCGACATGTTTTTCAAAATGTGCGGATTCTGTGGTTTTTGTATTGTGGTGTTACCTTCAGCTCATTGGATTTTTAAGCAATAGAATGAGACGCGGTTAGAGATACTTTACTGAATGCCACGAGATCAACACGGTTTTCAATACTGTGTAGATCTTATATCACCTTATACAAGCAGCTCATATCAGTTGTAACTTAAATTGCATAACATATAATGCACTTTGCCATTGGTGATTGATCCTTGATACAAACATATTAACCACCAATTAACGCACTTCATGGTATCGATGACTGACATCAGATTGATGACTACCATCAACACCTATTGTTGAAAAATCCAATAATGCATGAGCAGACCTTACATAACCTCTAGCTATTCAATTATTATGTAATAGCATAAAATAAGCCAATGAAACGTAAATCGATTTATATCTGTAAAGGATAAGGCAAATAAAAGCACAGACAGCAATTCAACAAGAGCAATAACTAGCTAGCTATCAGTGGCTAGTTTTGTTTCATTTGTTACGGGGGCTGCCAGCAAAGAAAAACCCAGCTTTCGTGTATTTTATTGGTATTTTCTGGCAGCAGCTACTAAGAACGACCAGGGTATTGCATTCGTTCTTGATCACATTTATACAAAAAGGAGGAATTTTCAACATCGAGGACATTTATTATGAAGCCTTTTACAGAAAGTCTAAGGTGAATGTGATCTCTCTGCGACGTTTAGACATGTAATCCAAGTAATCTGACTCTGGCAGTGGTGCGATAATTGGTGTTCTATGTAAGCGTAATGCCTAAATCTATCAAATTATAGATAGTACGACATTCCATTTCCCATGGAGTGCTATATAAACTGCTCATGGTAATGCGTCATGTCTTGCATTTTGTCCACTGGTTGCAATATGTTATTTATTTGATTGATATCACGGATGTCGGATGTTTAATTCACACAACATATCATATTACAATATTATCATTTATCCAAGCGAACTCACTTTGTCTATAATTCTATATGCGCAAATCATTGAGCCTACATTGGTGGGCCAAAGTACGCTTATTTACGTTCTGTTATCTAAGGATTCTTACAACGTCTGCAGAAGTAATTTGTCATAGACTTGGTTTATTGTCCATGTAGTATTTATACTATGGTGCGAAATGCACGACAACTTCGACTTTTTGTTACGCCTATCTATGAGTACATCGATGGTAGGTTATAGCATGTAAGATGGCAGCATTTCGTGCACCATATACTTTACTCATAAAACAACTTTACGTGTTCAAGGATGATAATGAATGACGCCGAAGAAAGAGAAAATTGACACTGAGTGAGCGTCAAATACAGGAGTGGATATTTACAACCATTACAGCATTTCTCACACACAAACGCTACAGTATGATCGGGCAAAGATAATTTCCAAATCAATCAGATGAACTAGAAGTTATTGCTAATATATGTATGTATGTATGTATATATATATATATATAATATATATATATATATATACATATATATATATTTATATATATATATATTTATATATATATATATATATGATATATATTATATATACATACATACATTTATTTATATATATATATGTATTTATATATATATGTGTATACAGGTATAGATAGATAGAGATATGTATATATATATATGTGTATTTTATATAATATAGAGATATAGATATACAGAGAGATATATAGATATAGATAGGGAGATATATAGATTATATCTAGATAAAGGTCTCTATACATATAAATATAGATCTATACATTTATCTATATATTTATCTCTACATACATCTATTTATATATATATATCTATATCTATGTATTTATATATATATTTATATATATATATACACATATATTGATTTATAAATATACATGTATATATGTATACATATATACATGTATATATCTATATATATCTATGTATATATATGTATGTATATTTATATAAATCTCTATATATATACCTATATATCTTGCTATCTCCCTATATATCTCTCTCTATCTATATATATATCTCTATCTATCTCTATCTATATCTATATCTCTCTATATCTCTATATATATATATATATTTCTCTATAGATCTCTATCTCTATCTCTCTATATATCTCTCTATATATATCTATATATATATATATATATCTATATATATATATCTATATATACGATCAAGTTTTCAATTGGATAAACGATACTATCAATACAATAATTATGCATTGTTATCTGTAGTTATCGGCAACAAAAATGCGTTCAGCACAAAAACCCATACACGGTGAATTTGTTGATACCACTACGAATAGACGCGGGCGTAGGTTTCATTCGGGTATTCTTTACTACGCAAATTCGCTTATCCATGGTTAAGTTAAGGCCGAGGCTTATTGATCAAAGCCGAAGCAATTGGGCTTGACAGCGGTAACAATCGGGAACCGGATTGACATGTATGTAATTTGGTTTGACATGAGAAATTCAAGCACGACCTTCCGTGTCTGTTTCATCTGGTTGGGCTTGAAACACGTCCTTGTGATTGCATTGGCATAGAGTGTAAGAAGGATGGTTTAAGAAGAGGGTTTAACTTGATTAATGTGCAGTAATCATGTTTGGCCGTGGTGTTTAATTACATGACGAGTCTGACTGATCAATAGTGTAAATCAAATCGACTTCGAATTCAAAATTTTATTTGATGACCTTGACCTTGATTAGAGGTTAAAAAAAGTAGTAGTCAACATCACCATTGGAATCATCATAGTTATTTTCAGAATTATCTTCATCACAACGATCGTCATTAGCATCTTTATCATCGTCATAAACCTTATAATCATGGAAATCTTATCATTACTTATATATCGAAAACGCTTTACAATTTGATTCAGCTACAATAATTTGTAATTATTGTTACGATTGATTTATTTTCCAGGCGATATTGCTGATTTAAAATTTGTTTCGATGACCTTGACTTTAGTTTGCGTTCAAGATAAAAAAACAACCTCTAGGTTTCGCGCATTAATTACACTTTCCATTTAAAGTAATAATTTCGAGGATATATTGTTAATTGTGATCTGCATCACGAGACAAACCTTAACGTTTATTTAGAAGCTAACAAACGTTACGCATATAGGGAAAATGACGGAAATAAATCTAGCAAAACATGGTATTTTTCTATACATATATCTAGGCTGTGCAGCAACAGCCTGCATACCAATGGATACTTTGATGGTAAAAATATCATGAAATAAACATGATACTGTCATCATCTATTAATAACTTCATTATCACAATACATGCACAATTATTATTATAAAGACAATGCAGTACCAACAATACAGTGATGAAGGACGATTGTGACGTAAATTCATAACTTCATTATTAAGAACTTTGATGAATTATTATTGTGGTGATGATGATGATGATGATGATGATGATGATGACATCATGATCACAATCGAAAACAATAATGATGATGGTAGCCAGTACATAGACCATATAATTGTTATGATGATGCTACAAACGGTGATGACGATGGTGATGTTTATGATGATGATGGTGACAATAATTATCATACCACCAGGAAAATTAAATGATATGAAAACCGTCAACAATTTGAAGAGATGATTCTGTGAATGGTACTGAGAATGTATAATTTAGATCTAATGGTGGCAAATTGGAAAGAAATATTTCAATCTTTATCATCATCATCATCATAATCATTATCATCATCATCGTTGTCTTCTTAACCACCATGTTCATCGTCATCACTGTCATCATAATCACCATCATGATTATCATCAAAAACACCATGTACATCATATACATTGTTATCATTATCCTAACATCATTGTCATGATGTACGATCCCAATCAGGATCTTATACATCAAATTAAATGATATGAAATCATTTGAAGAGATGATTTTGTGAATCCTAACAATTGGAAAGATCCTAATCATCATCATATCATCATCATCATCGTTGTCTTCTTTCAATCACCATGTTCATCATCATAATCCATCATCATGATATCATCAAAAACACCATGTACGTCATATACATTGTTATCATTATCCTAACACGATCCTAATCAGGATCTTAATTACAATCATCCTATCCATCACTATTGTTGGTACCAGAACCCCTTTACACTAGCATTTAACATCCATAAATCTGTAGGGCCATTTCCGTTTCTTTGGAGGGGCCCCCAGTCGCAAAAATTTATATATATATATATATATATATATATATATATATATATATATATATATATATATATATATATATATATATATATATATATATATATAATATATATATATATATATATATATATATATATATATATATATAAAATTTTTGATACAATCGACCAACTTTTTTGGCACACAGTCACATCTTGGCACACGATGTGAGTGCCAAAAAAGTCAAGATTTTTTGAGTGCTTTGTTCTGCAATTTTTTATTTGAAATTGATGTAACCTTGTTAATTATCTCCATTCACATTTATCCATTGTAAGGTTTTGACCCCTGCATCGCGCAGGTGTTAGTTAGGGACGTTTGAAAAATTTAATATATTAGACTGACGACCATTTTGGTTTGATAGATTGGATATATTGTATAGTATACTCAATCTGACTTATAAATGGAATCTGGTCAATGTTTGAGGTACTTTAGCTATGTGGAGGCAAGCCGGCCTTGGCGAATCGCTTCGCCAAGTTCTGTTGGTTAGTTGCGTTTGTCATAATGCATGTATGTATATAGCCCTGTTAACAGACCTAACTACTACCTGTTAGGTCTGGCGTTTGGCCTAGTCAAAATGTGGTGGACAACTAAAGATTAATCTCACTGCCTTGCATAGTTAAACAAATACAAAGATGAAACATATCTGGTTATTCTTAAACATCTTCCCTGAAACAATCAACATGTACACATATTAAGCAAATTACTTTGCACCACTAATCCAGAGATAACAGTTCTATTATTCAACCAAAACTGGAGGCAAGAGATGTGTGGTTCAGATTGTTGGATCATCCCAAAGAATGTTAGGTAGTGTTCCTTGCTGGTACAGCTTTAACCTAACATTTGACTGATTGAATGGTGTAGAACAACTCCAGGTGTCAAAGTGAGGTTAGGTGTGAGGCTAATGTCATATGAATAGTGTCACATGCATTCTGTATAAGATGGTGACCATAAATGTCTTATAGACTAAATTGCTGTTAAACACAAGATTGCAGCACCTCAGCAGGTTTTAGATTGACCAGGACATCTTCAGTAAAATGCACAGAACAGTAAGAGAGATTATTTTAGTGCTACACAGATTGTACATTTAGTCAGTGTAGCTACATTGTTTTTAATAATCTGTCTGCAGTGCAATGCTGAGAATAGAAGATATAACTTATTGATAAAGCATCAATTAAGTTACTTAATCATGAAACATCACATGACAGTGCATGGCTAATCTACAAGCTACAATTCAGCCAACACCACAATTGTGCAACAATTGTATATAATATATGACAACTACCATATAAAAGATACTGGGAATGATCTTTCTGCCAAATTTATCCCGATTGATACAATATATTCTGAAGTATATATACCATACCTGGGAGTAGTCTCCTTGAATTGGGGAGCTGAATATAACCTCTGAAGGCAAGAGGCAGAGCTTTGGTCTGCCTTGTATCCCATTAGAAGAAGTCTGCATGCGCATTGATATATTGTTTTCATATTTCGCTATTAGCTTCTAGTTATAGCAGACTTGTAATAACATTCGTAATATAGCACAAGCCTTTATAGACCATGCAGTAGGTAATGACTTTTATATGAAGGTCACTTAACTGAAATTAATTTATAATGCAAAGAAGCCTTTCTTTGGGTTATACCTTGTCACTAGTAAACAGACCACAGAGGAATGAAAAATACTCTGTGATTCTGTGATGCATGTTCTGCTTGAGACATCCTGATCTAACTCTGAGTCACTAGAAATCAAGTTGTTTTTGTTGGCATCTTTAAGTCTGGGGTCTACAGGACTTGCTGTCACAGGCTGAGTTGTGGCATAGCTGGTACTTGCTTAGGCAGCTGGTTCAGTATCTTATAAACAAAAGCACATGCATTTTACAATATTCATTGCAAAATTAATATAATGGACACATTACAGACTATGCATTAATTCAGAAGTGAACAATAAGGAACAATGTTTGTATCACTGCATATTTCTGCTATTGCTTCACATTTGTTTATAATTAAGTGACCTGCATATTGTGTGAGTTTTCAGAACCATTTAATTGATCATTTGATGAAAATCGGACCATGTTCCAAAAATGCGATATGGTTGTGGTACAAAATTGAAAAAAACCTCATCATATAATGTCTCTCAATACAAGCCAACAAACCGACTGTGTCAAGGCAATCCATCTGTGCCAAGTACCCACCCAGTATACAGATGCTGGTTATTTATTTTCATAATATAACCCTTCGTAAAATGTTTCCACACTTACTTTTAGGATACCTGCAAAGGTCAGATCACATAATTCAATGCCAGGCAACTTATGTGATGCCACATCAGCTGTTCAGCTGAAAACATTCAATATTGGCTACTGTCAAATTACATTATAATCACAGTCATGGTTTTTATAGCACAGATGCTCATTTATGATACAATTAAATAGTTATGCAGTTCAGAGGCTGTTTATTTAATGGCTGGTGTTATTTGTATTAGGTGACCCTGTGGTGATATCTGACACTTTCAACTCTGTATTTGCACCATCATCTTATTCCCTCTTATGATAGACCATTACATTGGCCATTGCCAGGATAGGCAACACCCCAATATGTATGTGAAGTTGTGACTTCAAATTGTAATTGATATTTGGTTATGACATCAGACAACTCTTTACAATTTAGATCCAACATCAGAAATAGGACTACCCCCAAGTCCTATTATAATTGCAATCTGAGGACCCTTTGACCTTGTAGGTCTATCATATTAAGATAATTGGCAATAGTTAAGTTTATGAAACACCAAGTGACAGTGTTGTGTTACCTGCATATCAAATCCAACCCCATTTTAACAAATTATGGCCATATGAAACCCGTTCCCTAGGGAGAACTATGAATGTATTACTATAACAGATGATATAATCAGAAATAATACAGATAACATAGCGGTAGTAGTAGTATTATTATCATTAAGTTATTTAGCCAAGACGCCTAGAGGGTATCGAGGACCTTGTCGAGGTCGAGCCCGTACAAGTAACAAGAAAACATGGTCGTCAACTGGGATTTTGAAGGATGGACCAGCCTCAAATATTGAGTCATAAGAAGGCCATCAAAGGCGTAGCGCAGAACGACGATAGTTTCACGTGTAGCAATAAATGGTACCTCTTTGCGAACGATCACCAACGCATTTGATGCAATAGCTACAACTTAGAGGCATCGTTTGACATCTCTGTCGTTGGTGACTTTCTTGGACGGTCTTGTTCCTTGTTGGAAATAGGCATGGGTACGTCACGACTCCAAAAAGGTAGGCGAGCGTTTCCTGACAGGACGTCTTGGACGGTAACACTAAGCACTGAAGCGGATGCGCTCCAGGCGAGGAATCGGCACACCTGGCAATTGGGCTCGTCACAGGCGGGAGCGTTGCGACCGGCGAAGTCCGCAGGGGTATTAGCAGAGCCAGCGAGATGACGGATAGAGACTTGATACCTGCTAGCAGCTTAGAGGAAAGTGGTGACCCGGGCACTAGAAGAAAACTCGCCTCGACAGAGCTTTTCGAAAGCCTGGACACACGGCTTGCTGTCAGTGAGGATACAGGTGAGGTGTGTCGATTGAATGAAGAGAGGTGCGATGTGCTTGATGGCTGCCACAATGGACACAGCTTCTACTTCACATGGTAACCAGGACGACGGATGTTTCTTCAGCCTGGCATTGTAGAATCCTGCAAGTGGTCGCCTCGTCTTACGTACAGCGTAGCTCGAATACCTATTTGTTTAACTGAGCCATCAGTCACAATCCAGAGAGTGTCAGTCGGACGTGGTAGTGTGACGGTCTTGTGGGAGTGTAAGGCACGCTGAGCGGCATGGAAGGACTGTAGAAGTTCATCATTAATTGGGACCCGATCACTGGACTGGCAGCCAGCTATCACTTGTTCTAAAGGGGCCAACAGCCCAGCACAATGTTTCATAACGTGGGACAACACCTTATAGGCGCCCAGGAACCCACGCATCCCCTTAGCTGTGGTCGGGGGCGAGCAAGAGGACAAGGTCGATATCCTGTGAGGACTAGCCTGCAACTGACCCTGGGTCCAGATCCAACCAAAAACTGTAGTGCGCAAGGGGCAGACCACAGTTTTGGATGAGATAGGCGTAATTGGCATTCTGCGAGGGCATCCAGATCCAACCGAAAACTGTAGTGCGCAAGGGGCAGACCACAGTTTTGGATGGGATAGGCGTAATTGGCATTCTGCGAGGGCATCCAGCACACAGCTCTAGTTGTTCAGCAACATCGAGGGAGAATCACCTCCGACATAACGGTCGTCTCCGATCTTGGCTACGTAACCCTCCTGAATCAGGTCGCCAAGGACCCTGGACATGAGTTACTCTAACGCGCTTTCGGAACCAGGCATCCCCATTGCTGATCGGGCATAGACACGCATGCCACGGAAGGGAGTGACTACACCACAATAATTCATCAAAGCTCAGGTATTTCCAACG
The DNA here is from genome assembly GCA_034190875.2 of Urechis unicinctus. NCBI lineage: Eukaryota > Metazoa > Annelida > Polychaeta > Xenopneusta > Urechidae > Urechis > Urechis unicinctus. Next base: position 58,266,107 of record CM067357.1, on the reverse strand, counting down.
GGCAATTTCACGTAGTGTTGACTCCACATCCGGCATCAGGGATGGTTGGGGTTTGCTATATCTGCCAACATCGGCAAATGCTGTTACTAGTCAGTAACCGCCATTGCTTTTGCTGACCAGGAAAAATGGATTGACATATTCTACTCGAATGCCAGCGTCTACGGGTTTTCGGAAGACACCAAGAGATTCGGGTTCGTCAACTCGACCAGCCTATGATGGGCATACTGAGGGACACGTCCTTTCCTCTGTGGGGGTTCCACCGGGCCCACGTTAACGCAGGCTTCGATAGGACCTGCCGCGCCATTATAACTGGTGATGTTGGGGGTTGAACACGTGGTCGTACTGTTGGAGGGTAAAAACAAATTCGGCACGTGTTTTGGGGTCAACTATCGAGTCCGGATCCATTTGCATGGTAGCGGAATAGAGTTGTGAGCCTGTCGAGCATTGCCGGATCAGAGCGGGAGATGAGGCAAAGGAGGCAGCCTCAGGGTCTAGCTCATGGTTTTCAATGATAGGTCGGTCCTGACAGAAGTGTTCTTGCTTGCGGAGACGAACCGGATCACATGTCGAGTTGACCAGGCGCACACGGCTACCAATGGATTGTATAATCTCAGGGGGTGGCCACAGGGTCTGTCGAGCAATGGGTGTGTCGACACGGGGTTCAATAGCAAGAGGGGTATCACAGGGTAGCTCAGGGGGGAGGGCTACTTCCACAAACTCACCAGGCCACACCGTGGTAGAGTAGTCAGGGGCGCGCAGTGTGTGTGCTACTGCACGGCGGACGGTGTGATGGCCCGCTTGGCCCTGTTTGTAGCCATATCGTGCTGAAGAGTGGGAGCCACAGGAATATATATAAATCGTCTATTACTATTACTACATCCATGTTGTTTTATTAGTAGCAGAGGATGACCATTCGATATAATAAATCCTTATGCGGAGTGTGTGCAAGATTGGGGCTTTACCTCGCTTGCAACATCGAAGACCCTTTAGCGACGGAGCGTACAGTTCTTGGACAGGATGTTGAAGGGATGTGGAATGCTACTGAACTATGTTCGCGTTTTCTCCATGATAAGAAGTCCCAAAGCTTTTGGGTTTCGGTTAAGTGCCAAAATAGTAGGTTTTTTGTTTTTTTGCAATGTCCCAAAATAGTTGTTTTTTTTGTTATTTTCCACAATATTGGTTTTTTAAGTGTCCCTAATACCGGAACTATTTTGGAACACCTATTTTGGTACACAAAATATATAAGTTTAATAAAACCTTAAAAAAAATCAGTTTACGAAACCGAAACATGTTACTGACAGACCAACAGGAAACAAGAAATGATCATTATATTGACTATATGTTTGGTCGCCTCTAATGTCCCAAAATGGTTGTTTTTTTGCTACATGTCCAAAATAGTCGCATTCGTATTTATATATATATATAACACCCATTTTATATATACACAAAATATATAATATTATATAATATATATAATATGTAATCTAAAATATATAAGTTTATATATAAAATACATGTTACTGACAGACCAACAGAAATATATAAATATATCATATATATTGATATATATATGTATATATTATATATATACTCTCATATGTAAGCATGTATATATATATATATATATATATATATATATATATATATATTCTATATATATAAAAATATACGTACATATATATATTGTATATTTTTACATATATATGTTTCATGCTACATATATATTTAAATCCTTATATATATAGTCGCATATATATATATATATATATATATATATATAAACAGTCCAAAAGCTGGCTGGCTTGGAATTATTGTCCATCATAGTTGCGCATGGCATAGAAGTGTCAGATACAGCAAAGAGGATGTTGCGTTTGCCCCCGGACAAATTGGATGGTTGCGTAGCAATGCTCGAGCAATACAAGGTCCGCAAGCGTTTAACACTTCGATGAATTGAATCCCCGGTGGGCAAGCTCAAATTTGCATGTAGAGTAGTCAGACCAGAATGTGCATTCCTAGACGCCTCATAGACCTAACCACTAAAGTCAACGTCCAACATCACAATGCTAAATTGACGGCCCAGGCGAGAGCTGACATCAACGCATGGCTTTTCTTCCTACTATCCTTCAATGGTTGTTCCGCATTTTTTGACAATTCATGGCTTGATAAAGTTGTTCTAAGATGTCTCTGGATCCATTGGATTTGGTGCCGTTTTTGTTTCAAAGTGGTTGTGTGGACGATGGCCGCCCTTTTGGGTCCCATGCACATAACCTTTAAAGAGTTACTTCCAATCGTACTCAGTTTAGAAATATGGGGTCCTGCTTTAACGAATCAATCAACAATCTAGTAAGGACCCCTAAAATCATGATCCTCGTCAAACGTCTAGATTTCGCTGGTTTGAAATTCAATATCCTCTTTCAGTCTCAACATATTCCAAGATTCTCCAACATTATTCCTCTCAAGATATCCCGTTTGTGTTTGCAGGAGGTCAAAGTCATTGCCCCTCAGCTGGACCCTCAGTCTATTCTCTCTCACCTCAGACTCTAATGCAGTCAACTCATAAGTGCTTCATAAGCTCCTTCATCGAAATATGTTTACTGCAGGACGGTAGTCAAATATGCCTCTTTCTGTTAAGAGGTCCGACCCTACATAAGTTGGTATTACCTCGACATCTACCTTTCCACTCAACACAGCAACATGTTCCTTGCCACGTTTCACGCATCCCTGATTACTGAAAAGCTGCACTATCTTAACCAGGCTTCTTCTGTGCTTTAGCTGTGTGATTGTTCCATTACGACGTTCTTCTGTGCTTCAGCTATATATGTGTTTCATTACCACGTTTTTCTTTGCTTCGGCTGTGTGATTGTTCCTTTACCACGTTCTTCTGTGATTCAGCTGTGTGATTGTTCCTTTACCACGTTCTTCTGTGATTCAGCTGTGTGATTGTTCCATTAGTAGGTCGTATTCCTCAGCTCCTTTCAGTTACAACCTCGTAATCCTTTACTCTGGTTGGACCATCCGGTAGTGAGAGACAGGCTCTCACCTTCGAAAACATACCTTAATATCTTAATATGCTTCTATTCACTATTGCTGAACAGCGTAAAGTGGCTACTAACCAGATAAATTACTTCTGAAATACTAAACTAGCTAGACTACGATACCCGCCAATAACATATCATATCTCACTCTACATCGACTAATGCTCCATCAGACGATGCAAATACATGAACTACTTAACCTTTGTTAAGAAGAGCCATGTTAGGTCCGGTATTGTCCCATTATTGCCGGGACATTTTCACGCTGCGCAGATTGTTCCACGACCAGATTTCAACCTTGAACTTTGAGCTACACGCTCCGCTGATTCTATTGTTAAAGAAATAGACGAACGGGACCGGTGCGAATCAACCCACGACGCGTCGAGAGTTTTATGAAACAGTTTACATGAATAACCGAAAACAACCCGACATAATTTTTTTGTAATCACACATCAAAATCGGCGTTACTCACTTTAATTGCTTTTTGACTTGATCCTCGTAACTAATCAAACAGCATCAAGCACACTAACCTCACGCACAACCCACTAATCTAACCCATTTCCATGTTGCCACGTCTGAAATCAATTATCATTCTGTAGAAGATGCGACAGCGCTTATTAAATCTCCATGTTATGTGAGGTAGATCGACCTAAAGGGAACGCATACCGTAGTGTGAGCATTGACCCGAATACTGGCAATATAAAGGGTTACAGTGGACATTCAAGGGGCACAAACATCCAAACATAGCTGTGCGACTTCAAGAATAGGAAAGGAAATCGAATGAAACATAAACTCCCGATTACCCCCGTATGATTTTGCACTTTACTACCTGTTGTTGGCTATTTAAACCACGGTCTTTTTTTTACGCTACTTCTGAAATCGAACTTGGTGCCGTCGTCTGCAGATTTATTATCGCTTACCCCAGTAGCCTCATACGATATATCATAAACCTCTACGGGCATTTAACTGCCGTAGGAACCCACACAAAATTCGATTGCCACAGCTTCAGACGAGAAGGAGCAACCTGGGCTGCGCGTGCACCGCCGTTTGATAGGTATACCCAAGCAACGAGGGAGTAGACCCCGGGAGGGACTTTTGCCTGAGCGCCGGGTGCTTATAAATGGTAGAGTAGGGTAATTGCTTTTCTGTTTCAGAGAGGAATGCGGCTGTTAACATAGCAGAACTACTTATTCATTATCAATTTCAAAGCCGGCAAAATGCACATCGGTATACATAAAATCCGAAATTTCGAAATGTATTTATGGTTAACAAATGCATTTAAAAACCTCAACAAGGGATTCGTCAAATGCACAATATCAGACCTAAATAAGAGTCAACTTGATGAAGTCCATAAGACTTTGCTGCAAACTAAAAGGCGGTCAACTGATGAATACAAATGTATAGAAAACCAAAATGATGTACATGAATATAAAGAGCAGGAGCCGCATCTGAACACTGAAGCGATCATTGTTTTTGACACTTTGCAATCTTGATTGGCTCTTGTTCAATAAAAATTCAATAAAAGCCATGCTCTTCCGCGCTATAGCAGTCATGAATGGCAACAACTGCACAAATACTTCAAATATATGCGTTTGGCAGGAGCTGCATTTAAACACTCAGTCAGGCAATGTAATACACAATAATGTATGCAACCTTGATTAACACAGCCTGCAAACCATGCCATTGTTTTACATAAACCTTAATTCTGGTTGCTCGTCAGCCATGTATGAATAAAACTTCACAATACGTTCATAAAATTCAATAAGCATTTTTAGAGCAGGCAATGCTCATCAGCATTAACTGACCAGGTTAGTAAGCAAATCACAATCACCCATCCCATCACTCATTTATGGCATACGAACACACACTCATTTACTCACCCACACGTTCACTTACTCATAGCATTCATAGGCTCACTCACTCATAGCATTTACTTGCTCACTTACTCGCTAACCCACTCACCCATGGCACTCACTTACTCACTAAACTACACTTTCCTGTGTATCCATTCATTGGCACACTATCCCTTTTGCACACACAGTCTCACATGCACTCATATATAATCCTTATCATATACTTGCTAAAATTCCTATTACCCATCCACTCATTCACAAACTCCCTAAAATCTTTCATGAAAAAAATCAATCGATATATCTGCGATAGATCTTATCTAAAAAGGCAATTATACAAGCAGTACAAGATCCATTTAATTGTATAGGCCGCAGCAATTGTTTAGATTCTGATTCTAACCGCATGCAACTATAAGCCCATCAAATAGGTCTTCTTTGGCTATGTTTGATGCATTAACCTCACAACTACGTCCTAGGCGTTACAATGTTAAACTGCCTACTATCGTGCCAGGTCTGTGAAAACATCTCTCATAAACATTGATAATACCTCGTCCACGTCTGAACGTACAATTGCTGCTCGAATGTTGTTTCGAAGGCAATCTTATGAATAACGCCCATATCCCACGCGCACCAGGCGATTATGTCGTTAATCAGCGACCTGCTTTGGCACTTATGACTGAGACCTTGGCAGAGACAAAGAATTCCCTAAAATACTTTCCATGTCTGACAAACATACGTACCTGTTGCATGTATATGTATGTTAGAAACAGGCCGAGTTCCTGCAACTCGATGAATTAGAGACGTCTTTAGACCAGCATTTATTTTTGATGCATTGGTAAATTTATATACCTAAACGATACGAGTGCCATCACCTCGCCCGATGACGTCGACTAATCAAAGTATCTGTGCAAAATGACAGCGCGTATTTAAGCAAATGGTCCAGTGTCTGCGCAAATATACAAGTTGAATCACATTGAAATCGTTGGTTACATAAGATTATCTACTTAAAGAGGCATTTCATAAATAAAACATCAGAAACTGCTGTGAAAAACAACGTCATGGACCTATTTCCTTCGACCTATAAATCTGATAATTATCCGCAAAATCCATCATTATCTGCGACCAACGCTATTTTCAGGTCTTTGCCAAGTCTAATATCATTTACATCGGACGGGATGTGAAATATATGCCAGATATAGCAAGGGGTAGACAAAACGCTTCCTATTTGCATGGTTATGGCTATTTTTAAAGTAACCACACCGATGAAATATCGATGATTTAGAGTTCCTAATTCTAGGAAATTACTGAAATCGAGTCATTTCAGCAGCTAGATAAAAACAATTGCCCCTGGCACAAACTAATTATGATGTTCTAAATGCCACGTAACTAAGCCATGTCGTCGTTTTCGTCCGCTTCATTCGACATACACAGATATCAATCCTATTTAAACCATTGAATATAATGGATGGTAAAGGTATCAGCTTCATTAAAACCAGCGTTACAGTCGCTATAATTGTTTTTAAATTTGAAACGTGTGGGAAATTTTACCACATCACTCCATTAAATCAATCAATGATTAAATATTGACAGATATACAGATAAGCGATCTGTCACGATGCCGATATAGTGTATATCAACTGAGCTGCTCATTGACGTTTTAATCGATGATTGGGTGACGGCAATTTCCGGCTGATGTGCGTGCATTCACACAAACACAATGGTTCACCATAAACTTGACATTTTATTGATCAGGAGAGTTGCAAGACACATGCAAGCCACATGAAGCGCAGGTCACATTAACCTTATTGCCTCACCGTCAAATATTGCCAAGTCATGGCATGGTATGAGCAAAATATTCTACTTCTGGTCGCCATGGAAACGAATAATACGTATTCGCACGGTTGCAGTCTAGTATTCCATTTCCTCCTCTTGCAGAAGATAGGGAACAATGCAATCACAGAAGGCTTACGCGGTAATTGACCTGACAAGATTTCCGAGCCATCCTGATTTACAGTTCCATGCGTATATCTGCAATTCGTGGTCGAAAACATGGCTGTGCTCATTATTCGATGTTATATCTCGCATAATAACCAGTTTCTGCTCTGTATCGTACCAACCTCTCGGCAACATTCACCTCGAGGATAACCGACAAGCACAAAAATAACTGTCGCTACAAGGGTATTCTTAGTATTCATCAACACATGATATATTCAGGGAAGCAATTCTTCTGGTCACGATAATGTGATATAAATTGCTATAGCCTCTCTGAAATCTACCCATTCGTGTCCTCTGCTTCATTGCAGTAATCCCAAAGTATAGGTGATGCAAAATAAGTACCAGAAACCACTAGGCTGTCTCTAAAATAACCCGACAAATGTCATCAGCGTCACACATAGCTAAACACAACAAGAGTGGGCAGTGAGTAGGCGAGTATAAAGCTAATTTACATGTCCTCAACGTGTGGTCCTAACTTTGTCTGCATAGTAAGTGGCCTCAGCTGTCACATCTGCTTATATATTCGAACAATATGCTAATGGTCGATACATTGAACAAAGAATGTCAACATTTCCGAGGTACAGCATTGTGTCAAAGCGTTTGTTGAGGAAGCATGCCGGGAAAGATTGCGTCAGTATGTACAACAGAACGTTCATCCAGATTAATTGTAACAGTCCGACAATATTTGTAGCACATTATGAAAAAGCATAATCCGCAGAAGACTATTCTACAGTGTTTCAGAAAGAATAAATCATTGCACCAATGGACGGAGAGGATTTCAAGTATTTAGCATTCGGGTGCGGTATACGACGTCAGCAACCTCAAGTGTTAACCAAAAATACTGAACATAGAACTCTCCTGCGAACGAATATATGATTTATAGTGGGATCTGTTTGTGTCATTAGCTGCTAGACATGTCACACCTTTTAGCAATGCATTTTGTGGTCGATTCAATGTCATATTAAATTCATCGTATTCTAATGTATCTGTAGACATTGAATGGCAGAAACATATGACCTTGGACGAAGCTCAATTGTGTTATGGCCTATGCGCTTTGTCGTCATGACGCAAGGTTTGTTTTCCAGTTAGGTTGTGAATTACTTTCCAATCAATGCTGCAGTGTGGTGTGACAACCACAAAAAAATTGCAATACGAGATAATGAAAGGATAAAGATGTCATGCGCACGCGCATTTATATTGTTTGATTAACTACATTGTTAAGGTAATATGGGGTGAGTATTCATTTATAACTCATATCCTCGTGATGTAACTTAATGCATGACGCGTGAACTAACCAGAAACAAGCCGTGTTGTCATTAACAAATCGATAGTGAATGGTAGATCCATGTATGGCAATATCTCGCCATATTACCTTCTTTGCGCTGCACGAAATTGAAAATTGGCTGAAATTGAAACTCACATCTCCCACTTATCACAAATAAGTTAGCCATAGGATGGATTAGATGAATGCTATGGTAACAAAGCCTACCAACGCAATTTCCGGCGAGGGTAACAATGGTTGGCTAACTACTGGTCATAAAGTTTAACAGGTGCAGTAATGATATGGTCATATGATATGTTCTGTGACATATACACGTCAGTGATGTCAATCAAATATATGAACTGTTCACAACTGTGGTAAAATGTATCCCACAGTAGATACAATTACTGATATATTACCATGGTATAATGTTGTTGCATTGATAAAACATCTTCAGCACCATGCTCACACTTTATCACAAGGTGGATAATGTCGGATTACTTATGAACCATCTCAAAATAGCGGTCCGATTTTGTATAAAAAGGATTTTTGATGAGCTCTCGATTTCGATTGGCAAAGCCTTGTTATGTTTTCAAATGTGAAACAATGTAAAACAATAGCCTGGTCCGACTGAGGTGGATATGAGCAGGTATAGCAATGTAATACTTGACAGAATATACAAGGGAATAATATACCGCTCCATAACTGCCATATATGGGCTCACACGCTTGTTGTTTGCCGGGTTTACGGCGTAATGCTATCAATAATCGCTTTTGCAGTCTTTATCGACTCAAATCCGGTCTTCGAGAGTTTGGATACAAAACATAGATTCAATCAAGCCGTTTCCGGTTTGCGTCGCGTTCAGACATGTCATTCATCTCACTACAGAGAGTCTTTATTTGACGACAGCCACCCCCACTAATCGATCAAACGAAAGCAGCATACGAGTATCGTAATATGCAGACATGTTCTCTCATTAGCTGCATAATCCTGAGATCTGATCAATAGATGTGCGGGCTCATGACATTTCCATGCTCTTACAAAGATAAAAGTGTTACCTATGTTTTGTTGTCAATACAATTTTGTAGCAGTTCTCTTTGCATCACTCATCACATGAGCAACAGAGTATATGGAAATCATATTAATGACACGATTTCAATGAATGACAGGACAATGCGAAGCGATGTGATGGTCAGGAATAATTTTCTGACTAGGTGTAAAAATGAGGTCCCACCTCCTTGTTGATTCTATCGCTATTGGGAAAATACATCCAACAGTTACTGTACTATTTGGTCCAACTGAAACGAGATACATAGTAATCGACCGAAGAAGACTTATGTGGCCTTATACGACTCTCAACGTATTGGTTTGGGTGCGATGGCTCAGAGCAATGTGAGAACCATGTTGCTCTCTGGTCATTCTGTAACTATCCCTACAACCTGATCAGTGTATGATACAACGATAAATAAGTAGAACTATGATGGAGCAGCTTCCAGGACCTTATACGAGGCAGAAAACGCCCGTAGATACAGCATCCAAAACACTTGTGATGCACATGACGTATTCTGCCAACCATGCCGCCTTGAATCCTTGTTCAACGTTATCATAGCGGACCACAAATACAGGGGTCATTCCCCTCAAGTAGTTTTTGACAGACTTGCCTAACTTCATGGCTTCTATGGAGATATGTTCTAGACAAGTCTGGAGGCACAAGCATGTTGACGTGTTATACTCAACCAACTCACCCCCGGAGCATCCTTGAATCATTGCAGGAAGTCGGGTACTCTGAATCAACTGCCAGGTGTCGTTTTGTGTACATCATAATTGTCACGGTTTCGTTGAGCACTCAGTAGGTTTTGAGATATCCATCACGATCCCGTCGCGGGCTTAACATTACATGTTTAGATAGGAATACTAAGTGTTATTATATCACTCAATATTATCATCGTGACGTATCTTAAATATAACTGTCATAGTGTCAATAATCTTTGATCCCAGCCTTTGAGCTAATTAGTTTACCTCCGTGTCCTTCTTCCTATTGAACAGCTGAAAGTTATGATTCACAGAAATATCCAGATAAAAAACCTCGACACAAAGAGTACTACGAGCTACCGCTCAGCCGCAGCTTGTCTTGTAATCATCTAACTAAAATGTAATTGCATTGGTTTGCAACCGAACATTACCTTTTAATTCTTTTCGGGCACAACGCATCAGCTATACCGCCATTCCACACACTCACACGTCCAAAATGAACCCCTCCGATATTCCCTCTGCACTGATAGATCGATACTGTTATTTGGCATATCATGTTAAGCATTTCGCATGCTATGCGATGATGCCGAATCGAGGTGTTAGTGCTTTTCGACTGCTGCTTTTAATAGCTAGGTGGTTTCTATTGCAGCTATATGCTGCATTCGCTACCCCACAGAATCATACAGTGAAGCGTTTCTTTTGTCTAACGACTGATTGTACCGCCATTCCATTAAGCCGAACGGCTTTGCACGTGCATTAATGAGTATGATCTGGCATGGTATAAGTCTATATCCAGAGTGTCTGCGTCACCACAGCAAGATCGTGCTTAATACAGCCGACTTCCGCTCATAAGAGGAAATTAATGTCGTGATGTCGCGACGTGCTGAGTCTGATCTAGGACATATTGACTGAAGCCACGACAGACTTAATGAGTCATCGGGGAAGTGTATATGTGATATATGCTCTACAACATTGCGCCACGGGCGTTCAAGCACTTCATCAAGATTCTCTATCGCATTGAAATCCAAGTGTTAGCTGATGTTATTTGTGCTGTGTAGCTGTTACCACAACAACAATATAGGACCAGTGACATATAACAGAACGTGCATGGAATAGGAATAATCAGAATCAATGTCCATCTGTGCTATATAATCGCCACACACTTGTTAGGGTGTATTCTTGATGTCATATCGTTCCTTTTGGGAGAAGAAGATAATTGCGGGTATGCCTTTAGCTCTTGCCAATTGCTGAACTGATTTTGTCATTAACCTAGATGTTTGGTGTTAAGTTCATTAAATCGCTTCAGTAATTATTTTGCAGCATGAGGAAAGTTACAAACAGAGGAATGGGGGATATAGCTGAACGTTTATTGAGCTCATTACGTCGTATGAAGGAAAGATTGCATTAATTCATAGAACAATTGCTCGACAAACGTTTATGCTTCATATGCCGTTTGTACACTTTGCTTATAATGGAAAAAACAATTGGCTTGAATCTCTAGAATGACTTGATACATTAATGATCTCTGTGTGTTAGCTCATGATAAACATAGCAGCTAAAAGCTTTATTTGGAGAAGTGCCTACCTCATGAATCCAGGTTGACGCTGCACGTGCTTTTTGTACTTAAATGCAACGATTGCGACTCTCCGAGGTAACGCCAGCGCGCTACGATGAATCGATTCAAACGTGCCCTATCCCGAAGGGAGTAAAGGAAAAACACAAGATGTGTTGCTTGGCTCTGATACGTGCACCATACGGTGAAAGACAATGATTGCAGTCTCGTCTGCAGAGGCACCAAATAACGGTCTATTGTGAAGACAATAATCGATGGTTTTCTAGCAACTTCGATTGCACACGGTTGCTCATTTTGATGCCGGAAGCCAGGTTAAGCTAATGATGTTATGCGTATTCTACGCATACCAATGCCAGAGATATATCAACTGAGGAAATCAAAACACCTTTCATCTGTCCAAATTGACATACCTTTGTTTTACCATTCACCTGACCCCAAGAGATTAAGATTGAATCTTTATCTGCCTGAATCATCAACAGCAATATCATATTACTGCCATGGCAAACACGTAGATTACTCGATGTGAGGTAGTATTAACTTTGAAGACGTCACGCAAGACCGGACTACGCAAGGCATTGCAAATCGCATTGCACAAGCGTATCTGTGCAGCTATCTTGAAGATAGAACAACGATCAATAGCAACAACAGAGTTTGAATTTGTATAGTTGTGTACAACAGCAGAGCCCTGGCGCTGTTGTTCTAACCAATCTGTCCCACTGAGCTTGACCTATGAGCAATATGTGTGGTTTTGGACATATTCCTTGTAAAGCTTGATAACATCATCGATCACCTGAAAACTAACGCATGGACGCTGCAAACTGGAAATGTATATATATATATATATATATATATATATATATATATATATATATATATATAGAGATATATATATATATATATATATATATATATATATATAGAGATATAGATAGATATATATATATCTATATATATAGAGAATCTCTCTATAGATATATATAGAGAGAGATATATATATATCTCTATCTATATCTCTCTCTCTATCTCTATATATATATATATATCTCTATATATATATATCTCTCTATCTATATATATATATATATATATATCTATATATCTCTATATCTCTCTATATCTCTCTATATCTATCTATTTTTCTCTATGGATTGTGGTTCTGTAAAGGATGAACGGGCACTCTATCTATCTCTCTGCAGCCGAGTCTCTCTCTGATCGTTGATGATCGCTGTTTAATATTTCCATCTTGGAGGAGCATAAAGAGCTGTAATGGCATTCAGGCAACGAATTACACATACTGGCGTCGTTCACAAAGCCATTTCATTTGCAAAAACCTTGTGTGTTGAAAGGATATGAGGTATAGGGTGACTGGCCAACCCCACAGCATTGATTATGCATCAGCCGCTTCATATACTAACTATACGAACAGGACTGTTTTGAAGCTCGAGCAATCGCAATCTTGACAGCAATATCTCTCAACAAGGTATTCACGTGTTAAGCAATGCTGTCACGTCCCAGCAGATGTCGTCGCGTGGGCAAAACAGTCGATGTTAAGTGTGAAATATTGATGCGCTTCTGATGTTCATTTAATTACGCACAATGTATGTTTGTTTTCGGCGCTTTCTTTTACGAAATGCCCTTTCCCTGACATTAGTAATATAAACATGAACATATTGTGACAACTTTATCAACTGAATGTTTGTTTTTAGTTAAACTGCGACATTGAATATGGGTGAGTTTTTATGGCATCTTAAGAGCAGATGCTTCCAAACCCTTGTTATCCACGTTTACATGTGATATTCTGCCAATATGAATGATATGGACCTCAGCCTCAGCTAGTGTGGGAAAACATCGTTTTTGTTGCAACCATTCCTGAGAGATGGCGGAGTCTGCTAATTTAACCTCTGCAGTCTACTGGGTAATATAAGTCGCAATCAACAACAATTGCTTGGTTGATAAGACTCCTTTCTTCCGAAATGCACATTATTTGCGGCCATAACTGCCGAACAAATTAACATCACAAACGAAAGTAAGGTTAGATTATTGGATAGAATTATTGACTATCGGTTTATACAAATTAAAATATCGATCCGATCCATTGCAATAACTACACAGGAAATGCAATTCCTGAAAAATGTCTTAAAGATTAATTTGATCAGCGTTTTGTCAGAGGAACTTATACAATGACACTTGGCATGGGATAACTATGGCAAACATTATAACACAAACGCCCCATGATTAAGTTCCGTTAAAAGCGATTGCAAATAATCTGGAAAAATGTCGATTACATACATTATGATGTATTCCTCTTACGTAATTGTTTAGTATGGCTAAATATTTTTAACAATACGAAATAGCCGTGCTTTCCATACAAACCTAGAGCTGACAAGTAGTGCGTTATTCTCATGCGGCTTATTTGAAACACCGGCATGAACGGGGTTTAGCATAAAAAAGAAGCAGATATATGTGAGTGGAATCATGCCAGATATTGCCATTAAAGGAAACAATAACAGTAAATGAGCAAATATTTAGTTACCATGGCGGTATATATTTACACCGCTTTGAATGTGAATGCATTTGTCTTGATAGGCTGATTACATTGATGATTTCTTTTTATGTTCATATGAATAGAGATTGCGTGCCTTCAGGCATCCCGTTGATTAATGACAAGAGATGAAACGAAATTGTGCCAATTTCCAAAGCATGATGCACCAGTTATATACATGACGTGGAATCCTTGCGTAAATTGGGTATTCACTCGTGGGCTGATGGCCGTCTGATCAAAGTACGGGTAGATCAGTGCTGTTGTTATAAGTAACGCGCGACAAATCATTCCGACGATATTACAAACATTCATGACGTGAACACAAGCTACAGCAGTGTAGTGGTTTTGTTTATTTTTCGGAAGAAAGATGGAACATACATGCTGCATTTCCGACAACGACATGATTCGTCTGGAGCTGATAGCGCTGGGCTCGTGTGATCTGTAAGCTTTGACCATCGGTTATCTTTGTCGTTGCCCTTAAGATTACTCTCAAAGTGGAAACGAAATTGTAGGCAGTGTGTTAAGTGGCAGCCGACGCTCCACGCTCTGCATTTAAACCAAATAAACAGTTGAACGCATGCCGACTCACTGCTTGAATGACAAATGATGACAACGCATTTTCCTTCTCCGATCCCCAGAGCAGCAACGCCAAATATCCATGATAAAATGTATTGCCTGGTTTATCGATTCTTCTGGTGACTATGTAAAGATTAATTGACGGTCGGTGAATTATTACCCCCTTAGAGAACAACATACAGTGCACATTTTATAGAAATGGTAAGATATATATGTTCCTGTGAGTGGCAGGAGCAGCTTGTAAAATAGATGCCGACAGAAAGCAACCAGGATGGCATGAGTTAGATTATCTTTCTCTTTGTATTTGTCCCACTTCTTAAGGTTCTGATGCAAGCTACATTATTGCAAAACAACGCGTGCATTTTGGATTCACAAAAGCATTTGAGGCGATTATAATGTCATTATTCTCCTACCTGTCAGGTGAGGTGATCAATCAGGCGGTGCTGCGATGAGATGGTGAATCATGATTATATATGGTTTGTGTAGCATCTGCATCAAATAGCGCAGCGCACCTTCACTAAAAACCGCACCTCACCACTTGATATATCATTGCTAATGATACATAGAGGAAACCTCCGATTATTCACAAGTTAGTTCTTTTGCTCTCAAAATTTGTACTAGAAATTAGCACTTTGTATTGTCTCAATATGCATTCATCCAATTGCATTGATGTCAATTTGAAGGTGTCGAAACTAAGTATGCAATATTAACCTGTAGTTCATCTATTTAAGTTTTCAGAGACGAATTATGTTTGCCTGGGAGAGGCAATTTCCACGCCAGCGACATTAAATTCTGTAGCTCACCATTTCCACCAGACAAAGTTGGACTTTGTAAGATGCTGCTCACTTCAATATCTGACCATAAATCATAATGTTCACCATATATAAAAAGCCCAGTCAACCCCAGAAATCGATCATTTTTGGGTGGATTGTTTATTGCCAGAGAAGTAACGAACACAATTTGTTTGTTCTGAAACTGATTGCTAACTATCTTCTAAATTAATAAATCGGGTTCAGTTTAGGGAAACAGCCGACCACACGCCGGTGGTTACCGCGCTGTTTGCGACGTTGGTTCTGGAACACAACTCGAAAACATAGCCACATGCTCATGATGGGATATAATGTAGGCGACATAATCTTTATATGTTTTAAGGGCCACGCAATAGTTGGAAAGTTTCTTACATTTAATAGTGTCATAGTAGTCAAGGTAACCCTAGCCTGTTGGCTGCGGGCCCTGTTTACATGTTAATGATTTTTAATAGTCTCGCCAACAGTCTAGGCTAGGGTGCCGCCTTGAACTGGTGCAGCATCCCAGATTTGAGATGCTCCAATCACAAGCCGTGTCTCTCGGTCACTCTCGGGTACTTTTGAGTGATTGTCTCTCATTGGTCAGTGTTTTCCGAAGAATCGGCGCCATATTTGTTTTGGTACGCTCCGTTTGAAAGACTTGTTCGGCTCGTCTGCTTGATGGGTCGTGACTAGGAAACATTTTGCTACACGTTGTTAGCTACTGCTATCGATGCAATGCTTGGAATGGGTCAGGGTTCGACACCAATGGTTGTCCGCTTGCCGGGGCAAGTGATTTGTCATGTCGGACAAGTGACTTGCCAAGTCAACTTATCCAACCAGACGGGTGATTTTTATGAGCCGGGCACACTTTCTACAACACACCGATTTGTTGTTTAACGCTGAGTGGCACCGTTAATCACACAGTCGGCGAGAGAAGCAGACACACAACAGGTTCTTTTTAACTGACTATTACGTAAACAGTGGTAAACATAATATCATGCAGCTAAGCGATTAAAGCTCTTGTCGTGGTACCAATTTGAAACTTTTGAGACGCCCCATAATTCCAGAAGACATTCAATGTGTTCTCATTGGACACAGACCACAACAATGTACATGACGTCACATAAAACCGAGAAAGCGTATCACAAGCCAGTTTCATGAGCCAGACGCGCGCAACTAAGGTCAATCCGGGTCACAACCTTTGCGTTGATTGGTCACGAAGATTAATGAACGGGTGTAATGAATATTCGGACGCACTAGATTTAGACATTGTATTGTCGTAGAATCTAGGGAGAGAAGCGTTGCGGAACCCCTGGAGTCTGGGACGCAGACTAGTATCATAGTAACAATAGCAATTTTACTAAATCTGACTGAAGAAGTGAGGCTTAAGATGAAATTGGGTGTCTGAAGCAAGTTATTTACCACTTCACTTCAAATACTAAAATACAAGTGCACTGACAAATTATTTACACTTAACTGCAATACTACTCGAGCCTCGTCTAATATGGCACTTGTCTAACTTATCGCGCATTGACAGGGGTCATCATTATTGAACTCCCACTACCTATGCCTTCCTATTGCAGAATAAAGATATCCCTTATATTGAATATTTGGCCTGGCTCATCTATACTCCTCGACTTAGACCATAAGTTCCCTGTAATTTAATGTACTCATTTGGTGAGGGTCTACTTCCAATATTCCTGAGCATTAGTGAAGCATTCGGGATCAATTGAGCAATTGTAATGGTAATATTGAGATTTTACGCGAATTAGTCAGATCGAACCCACAACCTGCGGGTTGAAAGTCGACGCAGTTTAGCACTTTCTGCGGAAACTGGTTAGGATCCAGTAGGTACCAACAAAGACTCTTTTATAGTTAGTATTCATGTAAATCTAATGAAACGCTAGATTCCATCGCATGTAGCATCTCTAGTATTTGAGTACAATAACAGGAACACATTTGATAATGTTCTTCCCTTTACTTTAATATAAATTGAGACATTATTGAGCCTGATCTATTCGCACTTAGGGACTGTTCACCCGGTTTCATTGTCGCAAACTGTATTCATAAACGTCTGGCTACTTTCTTCTCCGGAATCTCATTAATACTCGGTTCATTTTATTCTGAATCGCCACAAAGCATCATGTCACAATAGTCGACCATGAATGTTAACTATCTGGTGATCAATGGCACCAGCCAACAATTCATAAGGTAGTCAAAACAAATAATGCAGGGATTGCCTTGGATGGTTTTGAACTACAAATGCACATTTATGGGTTTGCACAGAAATACAGCCGTGAAACTAAGTAAGTATGCACCGGTATCACACAGGATACTTAATTTATCACATAACAGCATAACATGCGCATCCAGGAATGAATGTGTTATTTTCGTTTGCATCCGCTGAAAGTACATCATGGTTGGATTAAACCGTGGTTTGCGCATGTGTGGATTTAACATTGCCGGTTTCATATTATCCTTGTTGCCTAACAGTCAAACAAAGCAATACATCATTCGTCGGCAAGGACACGAACAATACGTATACGCATTATTGCATGGTGGTATTTCATGTCATCCGTTCGGTGGAGATAAAGCTAATGCAGTCACATAGGGCTTTCACGAGAACGGCCCTGTCAAGATGTCAGAGTGATCCTGATCTACAGGTCCATGTGAACATATGTAATTGTCGTGGTCCAGGACATGGCAGTGCTCGTTATTCTGTGCAATGCTTCGTATCATCTCCAACACAAACATTGGTTAATATTTTTTAGCTCTGAGAAACAATAGTGTATGGTCGATTGATTCACTTGCTCGCCATGGACAGCTTGAACGACAAAATCGACCATGAATGCTTAATTTACCCTATTGTAAGTTCGATAGGAAACCAGTGGCTGATTTTGGTAGGCTTCTCTTAGAGTCGAGCTTTAGGCACTGAACACTCCGTGCCCATATCCCATGAAATGTAATGGCAATTACACACTAACGGTCGTACAACAATAAGCTCTAATTTCATAATATGTTCAATATTGATAATCCTTTTCTTGCATATTTTCTTGCATATTTGGTACATGTAACCATTGAAGCTTAGATAATTATAGGAGGTGTAATTAAGTATATACTATAATTATATCAATGGATTGAACATACATATGTACGCATAGAAGGACACAATTGCCCCACAAGCGATTTTGATTCGAGACACCTGATTAAGTTGCGTCGGTATTTACACGGTTAAGCCATTCCTGTAACGAGCTTTATGTTCTCCGTACCTGGAATTCGAATAAGCACAAAAAACATAACCAATGTAGGGTATCGCTTACTGTCGGACTTATAGGCTCCCTAGATAACAACACCGCATATTCAAGCATCGCCTCGTGATCTCATTTTACTACACCGCGTGTCCATACAACGCTTGTAAATCACAGTGTACTGGCGAAACATTCCCTAGCTGGACGCGAGTATCAATAGGATTGTATGACTCTACTTTATCAGGATAGTTTCCGTAAAGAGCAAGGCTGCGGTAAACAGCTTTCATGTAGACGAACGTGACTTGATGCTGTCATTGTCACAAATTAATAAGGAAGTTCAACTTATTATGTTTTGCGCATCGCTATATGCCAGTGTTTTGTTGGAGGTAATTTTCAAAAGAAAGACAACATCAGTTTTTTATGCACCAAACCAAGTTTTGGAAAACATTTTTCGTCGTTGATGGCGCATGGGAAGACCAATTAGCGGCATGACTCAACGGATTGCTTTGATGCTACAAGAGAATCAAATTTATTCATTCAATCCTCGTAATCGCGTAAAAAGACTGCCAATACTTGAACAATCTAATTATTATTGATAGTTAATTGGGATATTGGATACTGTGGAAACTTTGATATTTAAACTTCTGTAATATTTAGCCAGTTTCAAATTTTAAAATAATAGATGTAACAAGGCATTGGGTTATAATTGTCATTCAAGTTGAGTGTGTGAAAAGAGCGCCTGTCGTTAGTACTCTTCGAATTCTTCTTTTAACTATTGTGACGTCGAGGACGTTTCTTTGTCTGCTATGGCAGGTGCTTGGTGTACCGAACGATGGTCCTGTTCCATGATATATTGCATACATTACATGAACTATGATAAAACTGAAACATTTAAACAACAAAACCCACTACATTACAGTTACACGGGGTCTCATTATTTACCTTTTCTTGCCAACAATTTGTTACATATGTGCTGCATCTCCAACTCCTGAATCCTTGTCAAATAGCTGCAAAGGCGTATGTACTATGTCGAAGCGTGCATACATATCATATATTGTTATTACAATATTCTCAAAGTATGGCTAATGCAGAAGAAATAGTGTTAATCACGCGGTGGTGAATAGTTACGTTTGGGTCTGAAGTCCGTAAGATAACATGGCCATGTTGCCAGCGTCACAAACGCCTGATCACGACTAGAGCAGGCAGATTAAGCCAAGCAAATATTTAATCGAGCCAAACTTTACCAGTGAGTTAACGGGTCCTACGGCGTTATATATTGTCGACGGGTGATTGTAAATGTGAATTTGTCTGCGTTGTTTGTGTACTCACATATTAAAAATTCAGCTTATAAATTCGAGCCAGACACTAAGGATCGATTCGTGGAACAAAGCTGTTAGCATTTCAGGTGTACAGCGGTTCATCTACGCGTTGTATGCGGTAGGATGTATATTTGCATCTGCATTCCCGATCAGTTATTGCAGTGCTAGAATATTTGTAACACATGATAAAATTGCATAATTTGTGCAAGACTATGCTATAAAATAATCGAACAGTGTTTCTTAAATTATTACATCAGCTGATGGGGGGCTTTGCACACAAAATATTTGTATCAAAAGCCTAACATTTGTAATTTATGAATGGCTGCATGACATTCTACACAGTATACTATAAACGTTGAGCTATGCCCAAAAACCGTCATTGATCAAATCCAATATTATTGCAGCCACGTCTTGACTGATTGCTACATTAAATTGTAAACCTTATGTGTAATACTATTCAAGAGATGCATACTGCTCCTAACCCAAGTTAAGCGCCGCTTCGATTAGTAGCAATGACACCAGGGTTTAACACCGTGCATACTACACATACTACGCTGCTGAGAATATATGTATGATTTATCGTGTGTTCTGTTTATGTGTCACTAGTTGCCGGACTGTTACCTTATTCTAATAAGTATATAGCATACTGGCTGGCAAATGTATGACGAGGCCGTGACAATACAATTGACATTGTAGGCGAGTTGGTTTTGTAATGGATCATGTGCTACATCATCAAGACGCAAGGTTTGTAATCCAACTAGAGCTTGGATTATCATCAAATCAACACAAAAGTGCAATATAATAACTGCAAGAAAAATTGAATACGGAATCACCAAAAGGTAACCATGCAATGAGTGCACACCTTTCATCCAAATTTTTATTGTTGAGACTGGAAAAAAAAATTTGGGCTAGTTTTCACTTACTGCCATTATGATCGTGATATTAAATAAGTGTCTGTCGCGTGAACGGAAGTACTTTATCAACATGTAAAGTGACAGAACTTTGGTCCTGCCTATGCCCTGTACGTCGACGGCATCAATCGTTGGCTGTCATGGATTCTGATAGGATGACTCGGCAGTGATCATTCATGATACAGTTATGTGATATGGTCATGTCCATATGTTCTGTGAGACGTACGATCGACGTTAGTAGTCTCTATAAAAAAAAATGAACTATGGTGAAATGAGCCCCCAGAAAGTGACACGCATGATGTATCACCATCGATAATTCACAAATAATTGCGTATATAAAACATCGTCAGGGCAATTTTGAGTCGAAATTTCATTAACGTGCTAGCTCCCGATAAACGCATAAAGGATACGTCAAGACCGCTAATTATCGCCAGGCTGTTAATGTTGGAACATTTATTGACCAGCTAACAACGTCGTTAACAAATCCTAATCGGATTCAACGTTCTGTTTAAGGCTTCTAAATAAACTATTTATGTCGATGTGAGTGTTGTCTTGCGTTTTGTTCAAATATGAACCAAATATCCCCGTCTTTCTGATAACCGGGATATTAGCTGTTGTCTGAGTATACCAAAGCAAAAGATGATTGTATTAACAAGGGAATATTATACCGCGCACAACCTGCCGTATGGAGTCACACGCTAGTATGAGATGAAATTGTTTGTCGGGCTAACGACGCGATGATATTTATAGCCGATTTTGTCATATTTTCTTATCTACGTTGATTGATTGCTATTTGGGCCTTCCAAGGTTTTGCTACAAGATATGGATGTTTTATCTGCATATTACCCTTCCTTAGCGATAGATAACAAGAAAAAACTGCCTTGTTGTCAGTCAATCCCATCTATGACACGACATCACTGAATTAAGGGACTGCGTGAATTGTGCTAACTGGTAAAGAATAGCTCAGTCTGATAGATATGAGTATAACGGAGCTTTCCCGCGTTGATTCCGTCGCAATCGGGAAAATAATCATATATTTTGTGATTATTAGAATTATCTAGAACCAGATATATAAATCAGAATGAAAGATTTTCTATGTGCCAAATACTTACATCAGCGTATTTCTGACTTCAGGTTTTACTGATTGTAAAGAGGTTGTTTGTGTTTCATATAAATCGCTCAATTGGCCAACTATGTATGAACTGGACAATTCATACAATGAAGATAGAGTTACCACTAGGCCCTAACTTAAGTCTCATTTTTTACTACTGATTAACAACAGCCTTTGTGTAATAAAGCGTCAACACATTGTTTTTGCATGGTATCATGAAAGGTAATCACGTCATAAAAGGCCTCATAAAGCTGGGTTTATCACTACAAGATGTTATTTCCCTATGGTGTTGGCAGGCGCCGGCTGTTTATCTTACCATTGTTGGCCAAACAACCCTTTGTCCTTGAGCTAAGTAATCGGGTTATCTTGCGAGGACGAGTAGGCGTGGCAGAGCATAATGGATAATAGAGTAAGTTAGCCATGATGCGACAGTCACTGTTGCAATAAATGAATAATACAATACAGGCATTATATTCCGATGCAAAACAAATCTAGGTATCTTAGCAAACATGCAACTATGCAATGACGCCATCGTCAAACATTATATACTAAGTGACTTAAGATAACTGTTCAGAGGTCAACATATATCCAGATAAATTGTTCAAATCTCTGTTATCGATGACTCATTATTCGACAAACTGTGTTTTCCAAGATAAGGACTAATGTCATGCTTTTTTAACAGAGAATGGACGTTGTGTATGTGTGAGTTGTTCCGTATCGATTGTGATGGACACACACACAAAACGTGCATTTGGACCTTTTCTGAGGGCGCCCCGGTATCGTTAGATTTTCGTCTAGACTGCAAGACTTTAAATCCTGATGACGTCAACAGAAATGCGCTAAATAGGTGGTGACACTTCAGGGGCGTCTCAATGGCATTGCAATTATCCTCCTCGTCACAATCTTGACGTCATCTCTTTGCTGTATGCGACATTCCGTCGCAATGGCAATATTGCTCTGATAAAGTGAGGGCTATGGCTTTGCAATTATTGCTTTGAAACACCTCAAGATATCCCATATAAGCGTTTCTTTGACTTAGAATCGGCCAATATAGAATGTACAGTATTTTAATAGGACTTGTGCGATCTTATCTCTTAATCGATTGCCCAGTGCCTTTTTATGTTTTTACTGTACATCCAACGAAAAAGGGATCCTTATAACTGCCGCCATTTGGTAAGTTGCTCGGTAGGCGTTTAGAAATCCCGAATGATCCCATTGCGTCCTTGACGTTACAAGTAAAAAGGGGAATACCAAGAATTCCGACAACACGCAATCAGTCGCTGGTTGTGTTATAAACGTCGCATATTATTCGTGTACCTTATTCTAAAGCACACTTAATTAGATACCCCACAGAATCGCAGATTGAAACGCTTCTTTTGTCCAAGACTGATACACGTCTGCATATCCAGGGAACTGTGTCACCACTGCGACGTCGTGCTTTATACAGCAGGCTGCATCTCTTAAGAGGAAAATAATTACGTGATCGTGCGGCTCGCTGAGTCTCAGCTAGAATTGTATTGGCTGAAGTCATGACCAAAATAATGAATCGTAAGGACGGTATTCATGCAGCGTACATGGCACCGCAATCGATATGTTGGAGTTGGGCGTACAAACAACAGAGCAAAGAATTGGTTCCCGCAGGAAGATTGTCCATTACTGCTATGCTTACTCAAAAAAGCGTGTTTTTGTTTCGTTCTTTTTTAAAACCGCAGGAAATACAAAATAATGGTTCGGCCTGTGTATTGTATGGCCGAGTATGAATAGGACCATAGCAACAGCCCATAAACACAGCTCCCCACCGTGTGCTCCAGATTAAGTAAAAGGTGTTACATGTATATTCAATCTGCTTACCATAGCAATATATATATCAACAGAGGAAATGGCAGCAACCCTTCTCACTGGTCCATTAAACGAAGTAACACGAGCCCCATATTTAGACACTATTGCTGTAGTGTCAGTCTTGCACAACGGGAACTAACCGGTGATATGTACGGTCGGTTAAGTGGATATTTCAATGTTGAAAATATCTTGACAACGAGTATTGGGATTGGCATCAATTCGTACAGGTCCCTGTACAGAAACATATCGATATGAGTGTGACTTGTCCCATGAAATCTGCGAAATGAATATACCGAAATATGTTTGACATCCTAAGCTTTATTTCGGAATAGTACTAATATATTCAGACAAGATAACTGATACAAACTGAGGACAAACCTCATCTCTATATGCGGTTTGGATGATATATTTGATGATATGCTGCAATGTGCGAAAGCGTTAACTTATTCCGTTTGCAGCTAGAAAACGAGCAGTTTAATGAATATATACAATATCTTGATGGATGGGATATAGATTTTCTACTTGGGTAAACGAGATACAATATCATAAAAAAACATCAGAGACGGGATAATTGATACATGACGATCGAATGTGCGTAACATTCATCTGTTAGATTTGCAATATCAGGCTATTTTTCTTTCTTCAACAATAATTTATCGCCTTTTGTGTGCACCAGCCGAAACAAGGTACAGCAACGACCATGTTGCATTCGTCCTGTGGAGGCCTAATGCGTGCCAGCAGGCAACATCTTTTCGTATAGAATACATACCTCTGTTGTTGTTGCCTCAGAAGACCGGCCATTGTTATCATCAATTTATGAAGAAGCTCTCGAAATAGACACTCTGTATCAAGTAGCGATCACACACATTACATTGAGCTTTTGGAGATTGCATTGTGTTAAGAAAGTACACGGAGGCACGTCGCGTATGCTGTTAATGATTTTGAACAATTAGTTAACCACGCATGTCGTATGCATAACATTGGGGTAAAATTTCATTGAAAATGTCACTAATGCATTAGAAAACTCTAGTCAGGTGCAAAAGACGAATTTCTTTTGCTATAGTACACGAGGTAACATTATTGTAAATCATTGCAGTATTGATCCTCTTGGTGGTGACATGCCAAAACCATGTGCCAGACTTAATAGCCGGGCGAAATATCTTATGGCCATAGTTGATTCACGGGGGTAAACATAATGTGACTTTGAGCACGCCAGATTCACATGCCATCATTTCGTATGCTTATTGCTAGAAGCGCTATCTTGTTGCTACTTTTCAAACAGCTGTATATTAATTGATGGGGACATTTATCTGCAGGCAGATATCTCACGACTACATGAGTAGAAGCAGACATTTAACATTAATTTAACAGGCTTGACACTACTCCATCAACTGATTTAAAGATGTGCCGAAATATCAGCGCATGATACGGCACAATGTCACAAAACGTGTTGTATTAGCCAGAAAGTTCCTATTGGGTTGGCGTGTATATACCTGGAAGATTCAGTTCGGATGGATAGTGTGGTTAACTGTGATACTCTGGCAATATATATTGAAATAAAAGGCGATATGTATATATATATATGTATGTATATATATATGTATATATATATATATATATATATATATATATATATATATATATATATATATATATATATATATGTATATATGTAGATATATATATATATATACATTACATATATGTATATTTATATATATGTATACATACATAAAAACATTGTTTATATGTACATATGTATATATATACATATATTTATATATATATTTATATGTATATAAATGTGTATGCATGTTTAACATTATATATGCACATATATATCGAGCGACACATATATACATGTATGGCGGATAGCTTGATAGGCGATTTGCAGATCTGATTCGTAGCCACTCCGGACATGAACGCTGAACCTGATTGCAAGTAATGGCGCCAATGTGCCTAGAATTCATGCCCAAGTATCTTTTGCAATCATGTATGGAAATGTTAATCATGATAAAACATGTGATCCTGTGTCTTACAAGTCACGACCATCGTAATGAAGGCCATTTGCGATGGGAATTTGTCTGTTTCGCTGTCACCCAGCACTAACAAAACAGGGCTTTGTATCCCGGTAATTCATCATGTGCGTCTCCACGACAACCTGTTATTGAAGATGCCGATGGTGCACGTGGACAGGCGGGTATTCACCATGTCGTGTATAGGCGTTCAATAACTGTAATGTTGCGTATATGGTCTCATCACCATTTGCTGACTCGTCTTTTGCGAATGATTTATGTGTAGTAGTAAGACTACAGAGTCAATAATTAACCAATGATTACAGTGCTTATATTCCATTCCTCTCCCGCTGAATGTGCTGCTGTGTGGTCGCCGTCATGAATATGGTAAGGGGGTGGCACGCATTGATTGATTTCTAAATGGTGTTTCGTGGTTAAGTCATGGAAATAGTCAGAGTAGGTAAATAACGAGCACATCATACTTGGTTCACGCAAATAAATAAAAGGACATGCGACGTGCAACATGGAAACTCGTGAGGAATTGCATGTCTTAGGCCGGTTGGTTGTTAGTTCTCAATGCCTAATTTGAATTCGAAATTTCGAACACTTTTGGAACTCCATAATTCGTAGGAGTGATTTTACTGTGTAACTCGCTGTGATTTTTATATGGAAATATAAAGAATGTGAATGTGAACTCCACAAACATTAGAGACATAGAAAGAGAAGACGAAAATTGACTTTGAGAATGCAGAGATTGAAAGAGCCCACACAACCGATGGCACAGCTGCGAAAAACACTGCATCCCATTGGGCTTGTTAAATTAGACGTTCAAGGACCGAGAGTATGTCAAGCATGGACAAACAAGAAAAGAACACTTAAGTCTTAAGAGCTGTTACCAAGTATGATAAAAGCCAGACGGGGCGGGAAAAACCGTGTTCTTTATTTGTACTTGAAGACGAACACGCCTGACAAGAAGCAACAGGGAAAGCAAACAAACAAAGGCTAACACTAAAGGTGTGTTGCTTAAGTACTCAACACCGATATCAAGCAATGTGCGTCATACACGTCCGTACTTCATCATGCACGAAATATACAATGCTCAGTATGTCATGATTAAGCCCCTCCTCATTATCTACTAAACGTTAGGGCAGATAATCCCTTGTACACTTGAAGCATCGCTGGTTCATCACATTAGCATTCACATGACAATGTGGATTAATTGAAAGCGGCAGATAGTTGGTCCCTTAGAACATCGTCGTAGATTGAAACAATAATCGTCTGGCGCATTATTAGTTGAGGCTTATATTTACAACACACACAAGGCTGATGCGAGCTTAGTCCCCCGTATTAACCACATCTGCACCAGCCATCAACCAGATAAGCTGGTCGCATGAGTCTGCATGGCTGTGTAAAAGTCAAATACACTCATTTACAAAAGTTAATATGTTTGAAAAATGACACGGCCTTATTTGATATGAAGGGCCATAAGGTTAAGTCAAGTTTTAATGTCTGTAACTGGTGATGATGCTGTTGACTTAGAATGCCTCATCGGAAGATAAAACCAACATAAGTAGCATTATTTTTGCAAAATTGTTTGATGCCAGCCATTAGGAGTAGCATTATTTTGTTATTCCAGATGTACATGTAATATGGTCAGCAAATATAATTCATCGTTAAGCTTTCCTTAGTTCAAAAACACAACATGTGAAACGTTTTGAAATATAGATACATCGACGGATTTACTATTGAGGTTTTAATAGAGATATTTGAATGCCATCGATGCTTCGACTTCCATGTGGAGAGCTGAGTGTTATAGTACTTGCTTGACTTTCGTACTTAGTACAATGTGAAGCATTTGGCATCTGTTTTTGGTCTTTAATAAGCGACTTCTGCCAAGCAAATGGTTTACGTTACACTAACCGACCATTTCGCTCTTGATGATGGATGCTACTTTTCATATCTGACAGACAATCCACGAGCATCTTTCTCAATCAATATTTCTTTACTTCGTAAAATACTTAAAATACGAGCAGCTTATATGTGTATAAATATACATAAATATAGTTGTATATATATATATATAAATATATATATATATATATATATATATATACAAATATATATATATATTCTATATATATATATATATATATATATATATATATATATATATATATATATATATATATATATATGTACATATATATATATATATATTTGATTTGCGGCGGTTACTGAATTAAGCATTACCTTGACAACAATACTTGCTCACACAATTGAATAATTTACTCCCCACCCCCAACCCTACCGACCCTGAAATCATCATATGTACAGTACAGTAGCATCTGTATATTTGTAGTAGTATATTTGAGAATTGCAAACTGACTAAAGTGAAATACGTATACCGGCAAATGCGCATCCCTTCGTCTAACTCCTTACTTTATGAATCAAGTGACAATGTATTTCACAGATTTGAGCTACATACCGCCATTTAGCTTGTGACCGGCAGATGTAAATGGCGATGAGGTGCAGTGCGCAGATGTTGAAGAGTTGTCAAGAACACAGATTCAGTTTTAACTTTGCTACGATTAATCACTGTAAATCTCATTACAAAGGCAGTAGGAAAACAAGCAAAACGCTGCCGGCGATGAAAAGGGTGTTCTGCTTAACCACCTGCCTTAAGCACGCAGCTCTCGTCCGTAGGTCATATATCAACATCACGAATCGCATGTGGGTTTGGCGTTATAACCAAGAGCTTCTCGCTAAGAATTGGAGCAGCTGTTAGGTTTCATATTGATGTGTAGCAGTTCAAAGTCATTTTTATCACCAATCGATTTGAAAAACTGTCCACGAATCAGCTTTGGACGTCAACCAGTAGTTGTTTCATGGGTCATTGGGTACGACGATGATTGATAGCCATTTTGTTAATGCGAAGAATGGGTGGCTTGATTAGTTCAATAATGCGCAGCTGGAATAACAAAAACTGCAGGCGCAACGTTGCAGATAAAGTTTTGATTTGTTTCACCTTTTTCTGGCGACTCTAACATAATGATCTTAACAGGAATTATTGCGTGCGGGCTGACGAGCTGCATCAAAGTGTGTTCTGAGAAACGCTATCACATTGGAAAGCAATTCATTTGAACTGCACAGTGTTTTTTATTTCTGTGGGCAGCATGTTACGTAATATGATGTATGTGTGTGATCAAAGAAGGGCGTTAATTCTAGCATCAATTGAAGTCGCGCTTATTTTTAATTGATTTACTTGGAATTAGTATTTTTCTTTCACGTCTATTTCTTCTGGAGAAATTAATGTAGCTCACTTAAG
The DNA here is from genome assembly GCA_034190875.2 of Urechis unicinctus. Lineage (NCBI taxonomy): Eukaryota > Metazoa > Annelida > Polychaeta > Xenopneusta > Urechidae > Urechis > Urechis unicinctus. The sequence goes on along the minus strand of CM067357.1, from coordinate 58,236,970 downwards.
CTGCGCTTGCTATCGTCAGATGTTTGGGTGCAGTACACGATTAGACGTGACCGCATCTTCTCCATATGGTTTAGCCGATATTTTAAAATACGCAACGCAACGTGGAAAACTGAGACAAAATCATACCTGCGTTTACATGGCTATAACATTGCACATCATCTTTGAATGAATGCAGACAACACGCAAGATTGTGTAACTTGGCAAATTGTCTTCAAAGCACGATTTGGACGATGTTAGCACTGTATCATTGGCTGTAAGCCTCGTGCTAGCAACAGCGTAGATGCGCCGTTAAATGAACTGCAACATTACAAAAATTCTTGCAAGTTTATCTAACCATCGTAGGTAAAGAACTGTCACTTTCCTTGGACAAATAGGCATTTCATATGGTTTGTGTAAGTGTTGTAGCGTCACGATGCCATCAGGACGCGTCGGATACGTCCCCGTGGCAAGCAGTGGCCTAGATTTCAAAACATCTTGCCGCGGTTTATTCTAATTTTATACATCGTCCATTATTAAAATAATTTTGCCCACATTAAAACTGTAGCATCATCTTGCGTTACTAATCTGTCAGGGGAGCAGTAATCTCGATATTCCACGTGCGCAACTCGTAGATCTACAGCGACGCAGTGATTTGTCCGACCTAAATAGCTAACAGGGTTAGCACTTCTCGCTGCAATTAAATGACAAATTGAGGATTGTCGTCACCAGAATACGGTCGCAATATGCGACTAAGATGTATGAGGATGATTTCATGGTTCAAACAGTCCCTCGGTGCAGACATGCTGACTGGTTTATTGAGGGAAGCAACGAAAATGACACTCAAAGCAAATAGCTATGAATTGTAATATTATGATTACAAAGCGCTTAAACAAATATCAAGATGCATAAATGTGGTTGGTAAGTCGCAATCGTTACAATGGAAATCATAAGTATAAAGCCATACCGTAAAGTAATGCAAAATCTACTTTTATATTTGCGAGATTCATTGGGGCATTTTGTCATGCAGAAATCATTAATTAGCTTTGCCCATCAGATATATTGTATGGCAGCTCAAGCAAAGCGTCTCCTCTGAGCCTACCAAAGGACAAGGATGCCCTTCGTCAGCAGCCATTTGATCAGAAGTGTACCGATTTGTCATGACCAAGGAAGCGCCTTCAGAGCCCTAGTTGACTGTACAATGACTGACAGCGGTAAGGAGGATTTGCTCATATCAGCCGGTTTTAATATGATAAAAGAAGCCATAAAGCCCAGTGGCATAACACATGAAGCTAATTGCACCGTCATCGTCAGCCTCGCCTTGAGGTCGTTTGCTCCTTTTAGTCATCAACCAGCAAGCAACTGACCATTAAACGTGTTTCCACTCTGCTCAGTTGGCACTTAGCAACTCTAAACTAAGTTTATCTCAACATTATTTGTTTTGTTCCACAACTGGAATGTTGACAAAACAAAACATAAATGATTAACATAATATAGATGTGTATGGAGCCTGCTTTTCTTTGGGAGGTGAATGTCACACTAGCTTCTGGTAACCATCCAGTACACTCGAGCTGAATGCATTGTACATGGTCATGTACTATGCCCTGAACGGGATGGTTCATGAAAAGAGACAATGTTATAGCAAAATGTCTCTGTAACTCAAGTAAAATAACAAGATAACCCGGAAGCCAGTGACGCCTGAAATACATTAAACAGCAGTGTGAATTCTAAACCTGGGCGATTATCCCCATTTTACGACTGTGTTTTGGCGTAAATGTTCCAGACTGCTTTAATTCGGCTGCACAGTTGATGCACGGAGTGACTTTATAGGTAAAGGTGCAAATATATTGGACACGTAGTCGCTTTGCTTTATGGGTATCACATGAAGACAAAATATGGGAGTTGTGCTGGACAAAGCGCGTAATTTATGCAGCACTCGAAGTTGACATTTGAATATTTTTGTCCAGTGATATTTTAATTGCACCAAATGGAATGATTTATATATCTCGTGGGTTTTTGGCGTTTTTTTTCGTTTGTTCTGGCCTCTTCATCCAGTATTTCGTGGAACATATCAATTCATGAGGGCTTTGCACTAGAAGTTGGTATTTGCATATTCGCTTCCTCCCCCCCCCCCACCCACCCGACCCCCACCCGCAAGCTTTCCATCTCGCAGACAGAACAGTGACTTCAGGTTGCCTCAGTGTAGACATTTTAGAAGTCAATGAGGTTGAATTCATCCATACTGCCTTAGACGGGCGGTCAACTTCCATAACATTCTGTGTACAATTAATAGAGACTGCTCTTTGGAAAATGAAAACATAAGATAGCTGTTAACTTTAAAGATTTATCGATGACTCTATGAAAGTAAAATAGCTCATATATTGTTCAATCGCCCCACCCCCTCCCACCCAGCACATTGTTAGTGCCTTTAGTGCCGACTCAAATGCTCCAATGAAGCAGGGCATGCACGCATGCGCATTGAAGCCAACTAAACCGAGAATGCAACGGAAATCGACCTGACACAAGCGGAGATCACTGTCTCTGCAGGCAAAACAACATGATTAAACATTTGATCGAACTGATACTTGAGGACATTTATCTGTAGTAGCCTGGCTTGTTTCAGCTCTAACAAAGCTTGTAGACTTAGCTACGTCTAGATTGCGTCATGTCTTACGGGATAATAACGCGCTATGAACTGCAAATCCTACGGTAAAAAGTCTTAATGAATGTCGCCTCCTCTTGCCAAACCGCTTGAAAGCAATCAGTTTTTCGATTACTTTCGCCAGTTGTCTGGGTTCAAAACATTAGTCAGATAGTGTGGAAGCAGCAATTTGTCTTCCCTCGACTCGCACATTGTCTCGCAAATTATAGTAACGGGCTCTTACTAATGCTAGGCGAGTATGTTAGAGGATGATGAATATCATGGTGTTTTCGTAACGTCGTCCTCTGTCTAGGCCGTAGTTTCTGTGGGTGAGGTTTAGAGCGGGCGTATTAGACGTTCTTTATTCCACATGTTTCTACAAGAAACAAACATAGCGGGTTTAGCCTATGCATGTACCGAGAGGAAGTTTGTATATGGTTTTTATAGAGGTCACGGCCTATTTATGGGAGCGGGAATGATGTTAGGAATAAAGTGGAGCGGTTAAATCACCATTTCAAGTTAGTACGTTAACCCGTTTGCCCGCATAGGAATTAACAGCAAAACGATCGTTCAAAATCATCTATGATAAGTTTACTTGCATGGAATTACATTAATCTTTAATATGCCTAAAGACCAAAAGGTTGTAATTGGTTTTGATTCATTAAAAGCAGCTGCTTCAATGCTCTGTGATGTTTACAGCCCGGAAATACGATATGCGCCTCAGCTGCATCTGCTAGTTCACCGCATTGACATTTTACAAGTGAGAGTGAGGTGGCTGCTTAAATCAACCGTTGTCGCTATCTGCTAACTCTCACACTGTACAATGGCGCTACATTTGCTAGACGCCGATGTTCTAGGTCTATTGATAAGATTGATAGCGCCCTTGAAACCCACCGTCATTGTTGCCTTAATAATAACAGAGGAGTAGCTAATCTAATATACAGCAGCGTTCGATGCATCAGCATGAGTCTACGTTATATGATCATATGAATTTGCACAAGTATGTCCATCTTCCGTTCGCTGATGAATGACATTTGGTATTTACTTTGTGTGATTGTCATCTGGCGCGGCTAAGAAAATGTCAGACACAAGGTGAACACTTACTACGGACGTAGTTATTGAAGCATAAAGTAAAGTTGTTGAGTGAGGTCGTGTGCTGAGTTTAGATGTTTCCACCCAATCCGAATCAATCAATCTACTAGATTGTCCCGAATGGTGGTAAATGGCGTATCAAAAAGCAACTACAACAAAATAAACAGTAGCCTAACTTCGGCATAAACGAGTAGATCATACGAGGTCGGTGACAATGCAATGTCATATATTGTCATTGAGGCCATACATAGTTGAGTTATGGACGGGTTAGGTGGGACATTAAGATTTATAACAGTTAAGTGTCTTCATTTCAAAAAATCAAATTCCCAGCAGGCACTTTTTATCACTATCTCCCCTCGTCAGGTGTAAATGAGTTTCATTTACGATAATCTCACCAATTTATTCATCAATATTTCAAGCGATTAGCTGGCAAAGAGGTGTTAGATTATCGACTGCACATACACCAACATAAAGATCATTCTACATAAAAAGAGATTTGTCATTGTGTGTCGCAAATCGAGTTAATGTCAGACAAGTATTATAATATCAACAGCGAATCAAGCCCTAAGCTAGTGTCGTACCATGAAACTTGGTCGACCAACCTTACATCAACGTTACTCAGCCACTGCTTAGTAGAACACTAATGTTTTACTGCTAGAGCCTCTGGAAAAGGTGACATTGCAGCAGCTCTGATGTCATGTTCATTTGTAAAACGCCTTTTAGATATTTACAGATATTATATTTCTCACTGGTATATTTGACTCATTTGACAGCTATTATGAGTGAAATGATCATTTAAAGATATATATATATGATCATTATAATATATATATATATATATATATATATATATATTATATATATATATATATATATATTGATGTCTAATATATATATATATATATAAACAATATGGAATTGTATATATATATAGCAATATATATATGCAGAATATATATATATATATATATATATATGTTAGCTGTCTAATTTCTGTAAACAATATGGAATTGTGCAATGCAGAATGCGTGAGCTGAGCTCATCTGTCGTCTTTGCTAAATAACACTATACTAGTGATCGAATGCATCTTACGAACACGATATAGCAATACACTCTTTTTCATGATAAACACGTGGTCCAAATATACTTCTTAGCAGACTCAAATATACATAAAAAGAGAAACAACCAATAACTTTGTGGTGCATAGCAGGACAGTATATAAACGGTATATTTACACATAAACCTATATTGTTAATTGTTAGAATTCAATGCTGCCATTGGTACTGGTAAATAGTAAGTAAGGATATATTGTGATATAGAGTAGAAGGAATGGTTGTCATACACATTAATGCATATCGTAAGTAAACAAATGGCGTTGCCAGAAAGACGATGTTGCGACTCACCGATTACTTCCTATATGCCCACGTGGGTTGCATGTCATATCAATGTATTTGCATACGCACTATTCTTGCTACTTGCAATTTTATCGCCAATGTATTGATAGGATCATAATACTTTACGATATTGGACTAGCTGCCATGATAATGAGGCATACATGCTACAGCGGAATCTACTATCCTCCAAAGTAATGTAGGTCGCGTCAATGATTGCCAGCTATCAAGTTTTGAATGTGAACAAATATTCGGTGCAAAATTCATTATATGTTTTACTGTCACAAGCAAGGCAAACAGAAACTCGATATATTGATGCAGCAAAACAGTTTATATACCAAGACTACAGAACGCAACAAACTCATTACAGAAACTAATATAGCAGCAAGTTGTCAACTATAGCAGTATCAACAGCCGGTCTTGCCTTAGAGTTCGAGGCATTCAACGACCACGTTTCAAGGCGCTGCGATTGCTGCAGCCACCTTCTAGGTGAATTTAGTGCGGATAGAATCATTCTAAATATGAATTGTACGAGCACACGATTATATTGATAGATTATATTCGGGTATCTGTATATCCTGTGATAAACGCATAACAAAGTTCATGATTGTTTGCAATTTTTGTAGCGTATTATGGGTCTGTCACCCTAAAGATTGTTATAATGCTGATCATTTGTCAGTCAAAGACACCCTTTGTTATCCGACATGACAAATGATACATGCTCCCGATGGCAGTTGTGTTGTCCAATCCTTTATTCTGGTTGTTACTATCAGCTTCTTGTTCACATTTCACAGTTCGGCTCAACACAAACACTACGGACGATTACCATGCACTCGACGCAGACATTATTTGTTTATTTATGTAAAATATTTGTCTCCATGTTATTCGTCTGATACGCGACTGCATAGTTTAGCTGGAAACGATACAGGATAGTTTTGATGCCGACAATTTGATTTTACATTATAGAACGTGTCATATAAGTCTGCCTTATTGTGGCAAATGCGGCATCAGCAGACAACGTATGGAACGTATATTGGGTATCGCTTTCGCATTTATCAATACCCATCCACAAGATGTACAACGTCGAGGCATTCTCGAACCTAGGTCGGTTAATCCGATAGTTCAGCAATTGTGCTTATTTCTTATCGGTGCTGCTTTCAATCCATGATTTGAGTAAATCGTGATCTACCTTTCCATACAATAGCACTTTTTCCCAAAAGCATATTGTCAAGTGAGTCGAGATTATATATGGCTTAAGTAGGCATGTATAGGCACTTCTATGACATTTTTTTTATATTTGTATCTGTCTGTTGCTATAAAAGTCAACTTTCGAGCAATACTTTTCAGATCTGCAGCATGTCAGGTTGATGCTTTGTGACCAAACATGCTTTTTCCATTATCGATTACTGTGAGTGTCAATGCAAATGACCAGTAAGAATGAGTGATACAAACCATCACATGGCACAAGGAAACCGTCGATGTCCCAGAATCATAACGCATGCTTGCTTTGATGCCGCAATCTCATTTGAAATGGTGTGGGATATGAGTTGCTGCTATATAATACAGCTGGCCATCCATGCGAAGTCAGTAAGGTTTAGATGTTTGAAGAAGGCTATCCGGTTTTATATGACGCTGTATTATGCTGTAGAGTACGTAGTCATGTTGTCAGGACAAGCAGAGCCTATGACGTGATAATTCCAACGGCAAGAATTGACAAACAACACAAGGACATTCGCAATATGCTTGGATGTATTTGATTGCTGCCAAATCACCAAGCAAAACAGCAAAACTATCAACGAATTATCCAGAGTTTGTTAAGTCTTTAAGCAATCAAGAAATAAACCTGTTCAGCTTTTGCGACATGTGAAGTCAACTTGTTGGTAATGCAGTGAATTAAGTTTATATATTACATGTAGCGTCGCCCTTCTCAATGAATGCAACTAGGTATATAATCGAAGAGAACTTGTTCCATATCACAAAGGCAGTGATTAATGAAAACGATGTGTACCTCTACACATCAAAGACCGTATTCATCGGTGTAAATGTGAAGAGCAATCTAAATACGTGATATGCCAAACAGTGAATCCATGTATTAAGTATCGGCCTATCTTTGATAGAACGAAAATGAGCTGTCTGGAATTTTGGTTCAAGATTTTGCAACTGCATCAATAAGAAGATATTAGTATCTTAGTCGGTGATTGATTGGTCAATGTTACATTAAAGGGGTAGCCATTGTTATCCTCCGCAATATCGGCAAATCCCCTGAGGATATTAGTAACAAGGGGACTATAATAAATAGGTCAAAGATTTCTGGCTGATATAAGTCCCTGCATGTCTGACGGCTGTGCCTTTTCTACCTTCAAAATTACATTGACGCAAGTATTTTGATGAAAACAGTCAACGGGTCTTTTATGTGCCTACTTCTGCCAAATATAATCATCTCTATTCCTTTTTCAGTACAATTGCTGCTCCGCAAATCTTTTTTCCATTAAAAATGAGCAGCCCACTAGGGACATTCGCTCTGCCCAGACGAGACAGTGAATCCCACACAATGGGACATAGCATACTCCCTCTCGGAGATTGGGCAGCGCATTGTGTAATCATCCAAATCATGAGGAATTCACATTACTCGTCATGTTTTCACATCGAAATATGGAGAACTTTACTATTACGCAAATTGGGCGAGCTTGTGAGTGTTGCATCCCCTGTGAACATACCCTGTAACACTGTGAGCCCTTGCACACATACAAATGTACCATTATTGTCCATTGGTGTATGTGATTATCAATTAAAATATTACATCTTAAACTTAACGGCATTAAAACCTGAAATCTGAAAAGTCAAAAAAAAAACAATCTGAAAGAGTGTGTTACAACAGCAATAACTGCTATTTATGATTTGGAGCCTGGAATAATGAATAGTTTACATGAAATAATTTCCTCGTAAGGATATAAATATAAAGCGTTGATGAGATTAACTTGCTTTGTTAGATAAAGCAAAGGCACGCTGGCTTTGGGGATTTCACCGGCGAGTTTAAACTACCCAGCAGAGTCCGAATGCATGAAGATGGCCATGAAGCGATGGCTAGCAGTTCCCTTTCCCTGCTTAACATGTTACGGAGCAACATTCACCAAGAATTCTCACAGACATCATTGCTAGATGCAATAACACATAGCCTATGGTTGCGACGAAGGCGCCAATGCGGTATAGTAAATATATAATTAATTGGATGCGTAAAGATCAACTGCTTAAGGGCTCTATTGTCAGCATTAACATGTGATGTTTACGGCCAATACGCATGATGTGGGCGTCTCCTACATCCGCTACCGTTGCTTTCCACTGCTAACTTATGCAGTGTAGAATGGCGCTGCATTTGCACACTGCCAATTTGCTCGGTGTATTGGAAACAGTTTTAACGTGTACGCTTTGTAACTCTAAGGTAATATATGCCTTCAATATGGAAAACATTAATAGAAAACGGATTGTTTGACTCTTTCATTTGATTTGAATTATCAAAGAAATGGCGATAAGTTTTAATTTATTACCAGCAGTAATAATTCATGCACAATTTGAACGACAAAACGCAATAAGCGGCTGACACATGGCGAATTTAGTGACGAAGTGGGTAAGTCACCAGATTTACAAAGCAAGTTTAATGACGTGCAAACAAGCATTGTTAGATGCGATGGTCATATTCTTTAACATAGATGCAATGACAACACTTGCATTTGCGAATATTTATCAGACCCACGATTATTGTAAGCATAGAAAGAAACTATCATCAGCACCAGTTAGTGCATAAGTCATATATACAAATTGGTACGAGCGTGTGCAAATGTCGCGTACTGGATAGCGTTAAGTCCCGGGTCGATACAACCCTTTGGTTTAAGATGTTTGGCGTATAAAGACTCCAATGCAAGGCAAACACTTATAACAGGAGTGGATATGCAAATGTTGGTAAATGTATTAGTGCCAATGCACGATAGAATTAAATAGTGTATCAGATTTACGTTAATTACACGCACCCGATTATTCGAGGATGGGTATCTGGTATGTCGAAAAGCCAGATTAGCATTAAAATTAAGTCATTTCCTATGTGGCTCAATCATTTCATTAATATATATATATTTGTTTTCATACATAACGTTTAAACAGCCCATGTAGAATTTACTTAGCAGAACATTTGAATACAGCAGCGTGATACGAGGTGGAATAACATCTGATGATCCAAGTCGCTCAACAAAAACTACTGTTTTTCTAATTATGAATTGTTCATTTGTAACATCGGAGGCGGTGTTCGTTACCTGACGTGTGTGGTGTATGAGTGCGAGCGGTTATCAGTCTTCAATTGCGTAATAGCTTCGCGTATTTGTCAGAACTATCAGAGATTATTACTAGAATGCTGTGTTTAACGACATTGCTGTGTTTTCCGAGTCTCATTCCAATACAATCATCCTCTGCTCTGCATTTACCTATTGTATCAAGATGAAGGAAAATTAATGACGCACACATGATATCCACTAAGGGGAGTTGCGTGTACAGACGACCAGCTTCGCTATTTAAAGTAATTGCGAGAGCATCTATTGGGAGAGGTCGGTATTTGGTTTGGTAAAGACTGAGTGGCTACTGAACATTTTGTTGGGTTAACATCAACAACAAGTGAAGACTTCAATCCATCCACCCTCTCAAGCACACACGCTATTGTCTGCTGAATCCAATAACACCTGTCAAATTGCCACAAGTGGCCGCTATAACCTGATGCTGTCCTGCACCAGGTAATGAGAATAACGACACAATGTTTATCACAATGATGATTACAGCACGTGTGGTGTTAGAATCATTAACAGTCGAAAAGATGAGTGGATTTCATAAGACAGCCTCAAAGCGGTGATGAATAGGATTGGGAAAGCTACGCCACGCATTGTACTCAGTAATCCCCGCCCAGCTTGCCCCGCACCTGATGTCTCACAAATTAAGATGCTTGCGTACAACACCGAGGTTATCATTTCTGCACAGAACTATGTTCATTGCTACCGCCGAATTCCAATTCAAACAACATTGACGTAATAAACCTGTCAGCATTACGCTCTACACCATATCTAAGACATTGTAGGTTCAGAGATTACATTAAGGTAGTGCTACATAGCACATTCGCTGTCAAGGAAATAGGGGCCTGGATGACTCAGAGCTCTGCAAGTTTCATCACCTGGGGTATCAAAAGAGCCACTCGGTGCACCAAACAGCAGTCCATTCAGAGGTCAACTGGGCTAAATCTAGAGAATTGTTAACAATGTTAGGTATCCACATGATATATATGAAATACAGTCGACATCGCTATTCATTCAAAACTATAGGCCAATATTGCAGCATGCTCTGTGAAGTTCACGTTCAACTTGGGCACGAGCGAGAACCCGCATGTGAAATATGCTGGTGATCATGCTGAATTATATGCATGTTTCCACTAGGGCAAAAACTAACGGCTTACCTCAACTACAAACATCTATCTTTCATATGTCAACGTCCCTGTGCAGATTTATTTATCAACAAATAGTGTAGGTTTATCCATTGTAAACACTGAGCCTAACCTTCTACCCCTTCGCGCAAATCTAGCTCATGTCAGGTGTGTGTTCGTTAATTCACAGCTAATCAAGCCTTTTGCTTGTCTCGTTGTGCGAAAGCTCGATCGGTCGATGTCATAGCAAGGTCACTACGAAATTGATACGTAGAGCATGTTACCGTGGATGAACAACGTCATTAGCTCTACTACTGACGTCAGGGAAGGACGATGTTGCTCTGGCTGGGCTGTCATATCCATAACTAAATTTCATTAAGTCCCTCCCGCCAAATCTAAAGGAAATGCAACGTTTGATTGAAAGTGTGATGGTTTGAAGTTACACTGCCGCCATATATTTAATTAAATTGTCCTAATTGGCCCATATGCATTACGTTATAAATGCCATCTAGGCTTTGCAAAGCAGAAAACACCCTAGCTACGAAACCCTTAATGCTCCTGGCTGCAGATGTTGCCCTATTGATCAGTCATTTGGGAATACGTGATATATGGCTTGGGGCGTCTTTTAGCTCTATATAGTTAGTGATACACAGTCGGTAAGCAGGTGGGTATCGACCACACAGCTCGTCTACAGCCCGGATTATCTCTCGAGGGTAATACACTTGCTTGCCATGGAACCACGAATACTACAATGAGTTAGCCGTGTGTGGGGAGTTTATTTTTGTTTATGATGGTCGTCTTTTACATTGATATACCAATGAATAGGTACAATAACCAGCCTGGAAATCCGCAACATTGAATACATGGTTGACAAAGAACCAAAACGTGTTACCCGAATTAGATCAAATTTAACGTGACATATTACCATGTCCGTGCTCAGCTGATAGGAATAGCATAATTACGTTCTTTAATGACGCGCCAGACTCGCGGGAGATCATTGTCGAAGTCATGGAGGAAACTGAGCAACTAGATCGGCATAGCAAAATGCCAATGCAGCATTGGCTCAATGCAACTTACCAGCACATCATGGCACTGATCTCTTTCCCAGGACGATCACAGGGTGCAAAGCGTTTATAAGCGCACCAACTTTTGTGTTTGTATTTTATTTTTCACTATTAGCATTTAATGGTGCAATCGGATCTAATAAATCATAGTTGGGTTGATGGTCGCATATACTTTTGTATGGACTTAGCGGTAAAAATGATAATACATCGGCCTACTTTGAACCGTTGTTCTGATAAATCCAGATGAACCTGAATATCCGTGGTAATTAGAGGGCATATTCAATGCTTTTATGAAGTAGCGTCAGCAGGGACATAATATAGTAGCATTACTTATGATACAGCAATAAGATAGGGTCGCGAATCTTCTTCGTGAAGCTTGGTCTCCTCATTGGGGATCTTTCTGCCCTATATCGATATCTCAGTTGCCTGAGTAATTACCTTACTTGTTGGTTTAGATAGATGAAATACAACACTATACAAAGGGTCTAATTGGGACAGAAAATAACGGGAAACTAGCGGACACACACATATTGCTCAAGAATTGTTTGAACTGTTATAAATCACATTGCTGAATTTGCTCTCAATCATGTGCCAACCTTTTCGTTACCATTCGTGTATTGTCTGTACATTAAGTATCGCTGCAGATATTCATTTTGTAGCGGGCACATTTTCAACATGGCGTTAATTTTTTTTCGATGAGTAAATGCAATAGGCAGATTAAATATGGGGAAATTTACCTGTTGGATGATGCATAGCTGAAAATCAATAGATAACCGTACACTTTGTTATTCCCGGGACGTCGATTGGTTATTTATCTCTATATAGAATAACGTAATGCATTGTAAATGGATAGTGCCAACTCTGACCGATGTCATTTCGCGTGTACCACAACGACAACGCCAGATGTCCATTGACAAGTGTGATTGCTTGCAACCTTGAGCAAAGGCGACATGTGGGCGTAAATTCATTTGTCTGATAGCAAGCACGTTGTTACATGGCACAAGGATTCACGATCGATTGTGACTTGTGTACGTACATGAATACATAAACACCGTGTTGATTCTGGTCTAAGGCACTGGTGGGATTCACAAGCACCCCTTTATATTCACGTGGAGTGGTTTTGTTCTGATTGCATGCAATATCAAGCCACCGTATTGTATTTCATGATGATGACGCTACCTCCACATTGTCGTTTTTCTAAGAATCATATTGGTCATGGCGTCGTTGACTAATTCTCCGCCTCAACATCAAGATATTTAAGCTGTGAAACATGAATGGGCTATTCGCGTCCAGGCGGCAGATATCTGAACATGGCCTCGATCTATAGAAGAAACATGATACCAATGTATCAAGCAGCTTATCACGAGATCTGATCAAAGAGTTTATAGCTACGCTAAGAGGGCTCACTTCGAGTGGCTCTGTGGTGATCGCTTCCCTAATTACACTACACTGTAATCGTAATGTGGTGCTACCGTGACACCCGCAAAAGCACATCGGAATACAGGCTGACGTCACTGCAATTGATGAAAGCGGGAAATTGTTGTTTCGCAGAGCCATGCCGCTGCCAAAACACGTCGCTCAATAGGCTTATGAATAGCGAAAATAGCAAGTACACTATTTAATAAATGTCAGCTTGATAAATTACCCGGTTTGGGGTACACCTCTCAAAATCAGTCTCTAACAGCGTCCGCGCAGTTTACGATCCTTGATCTTTCATGTCCGCACTGTGAATGGTATTTTAGATTGTCAAAAAACGTCGAAGGAACTGGCTTGGGGTCGAAATTAAAAATTTTGGCATGTCTGGGGGATGTGAAAGTCTCGAGCGAGGAGTTTATAGCTACGCCAATCTGCGTGACGATTATGAAATTACACCATCATCAAATCAACAAGCACAAAGGACGGTTCATCCAACGTCTCGGGGCTCGGTGGCTGTTTAAGATATGGAGTTATCTGATTGGTCGAGGCGACCACAGGTTAAAATAAAACAGAGAATTCCTCGTGGTTTTAAGAGACGATATGCCAAGACGCTATGACAATAACGCTTCGGCTAACAGGTGGCGTCTTCGCATATTTCCTCGGGCGGAAAACTTGAGTGAGCTCGCCTAGCGAAGCTATAAACTCTTTGATCTGATCACAGCACTCATCAATGTTTGGCAATATTCATGATCGAGGGATATTGCCTTGGCATTATTGTGTATTGAATGTTGAAGATGTCATAATCATGTAAATCGATAATGTGCCAAAAACTAAGAAACAATTGCCCTGCATGATCCAAGCACGTACAAAGGACATTGATGGATCAGCTGATTAAGACAGACAGCAATGCCGCTATACAATGACACGTCAACATAGCATGTGCTAAAAAATGTGCATGCTGCTTTAGAAAAGCTACCTTACATAATGCGATATACAAAAGCTCAGTCAAATCATCCAAATATGCTAGGCTACCGTGTGCTGCGTATTTAAAACAACAGCAACTCAGACCAACGTGGTCATCGGCTGTTGTATGTATGACAACAACGCGCTGTTAACAGTTGTTGAATATAAGTTGACCATAAACACGACAAATTTATGCGTCATAGACATATTATCGTAAACTTATTCGTAGCTATAGTTAATGTCTACATGAAGAAGCGATTTATTGTGTTAGCTTTAATCAAATTTAAATGCAATCAAGACCGTGCCAGCTTATGAGAGAACCCTGTATATAATCTGTTCATATAATGCAACGTGTCTGCAACGTTAAACATGCATCAAATCGGTAAAAGAATATGACTAATGTTGTATCTTACAGTCCAAATGCACAGCCGCATGGGTCCCTCGTTCCCCATTGTGTTGGCGTTATACCAATGTACCACGTTGGTATCAACGAATTACTGTGACTTGTTTATCGCTGAACAATCCGCAGCTTATCTGTCCGACGCTGAGGTACCACGTACCCTAAATCAGATACGTTATGCCACATATTTTACTTATATTTATATGACACCTAAGTTGTACGTTAGCTTGCCTGACTATCACAATCATCAGAGTACAGTTGATGTCGAATACAACTGACAATAGGCAGGTTGTATGCCTTCCCTACCCATTCACAAGATAATTCCTTTGTTAAAATATGGGTTGCTGACGTTAAAAGACACGAAATTATAATGGACAAGGCATGCAGGCTTAAATATGAGTTATAGAGCGGCTTTTCTTGATGAATCTTTGCTTAGATAAGTGGGGAGCATTTTCAATCACGTCGAGTGATGGTGTCAACATGATGAAATGCGTTTCAACCAAATTAACTTCCCTCCGAAATAGTTTTCACGATCACGAACTCGTCAATCATTTTCCAGCCAATATGATATTGACGCGATAGCCTAAGCCGCAACGAGAGAATGCAATATAGACTAGCTTGTCACACGCGACTAAATACAGGTTAAATCCTATCTTGTACTGAAAAATATAAAAATGCAAATATGGGTCAGTTTATATGGATAATGTCAATACAATGGCAGGCCGATGCGTCAACAAATCAAGGGAAAAACAAGTGGGGTTTCTCGCTGATATAATGTCCCCTACACTCGAGCCTAAAATGCGGATGACGTGAGACAATGGAATATTTGCTAACAATGACATTTGCGGTAGGCTCTGATGCAATATCAGAAATGACGTAGATGATTGCTCTTTGATCCAAACTAACTGCGAATATCATAATTATCTTTTTAATATATCAGCACGTTGTGAGGAAGCTCGTACGTTATGTTATGCTCCATTCTAGCTAACTCAGCATCTTAAACAACATTCAATGGTGACTATTGTCTATTATACATTCAAGTTATACATCGCTTGCTTTTGTCATGGCGCTGCAGTTACAATTAGGCCGTCATTGCGAATAATGTTTCATATATCGTTATCGGGGTTAAAGCGCAATAGAAATTAAAACGAAGTTGCATGAAATACTTGATTTTGTCGCTGCGAGCATTGATAATGAGATGGCGACGGGTGATGATTTCAACGCGAAACGTAATTGCACAAAGCTTTGACCATATTACATTGACATCTTCATCGCTGAACGTGCTTGGGTATTATTTACTTGGTACAATATCTTACAATCTCACACTCGCTCTGCTGTCAGCTCATTTGGCTATGGGATGCACGTCGCAGCGCTCATAAATTCGATGTTTTGTTACGCACGCTGCTCCAGAAGAAGATAAAAGCTTCTTAGTTCGTATAGGAACCACATTGGCGTTAGTACCACGATTTTAAGGCAGGCGACAAGACGACATTTTATTTATTCAAACCTTGTATCACGTTAAAGCTCAATTGAGCTCAAGTGACTTTTTGTCATGCGTTATATTTATCCAAAATAATTGCTCTGCGTTAGTTGATCCCTTCATAGAAATACCTTGTCAGCGTGCGCTTGGGTGCACATTATGGTGCCAGTCGATACTATGCGCAATAACACATCTGCCGTCCTGTATGCGCATCTTTTATAACCAATAGTAGCACGGACGCCCATGCCTTGCATTATATTCATATGACATGGAAAGCAGACTCGAATGCGAATGGAAAGCAGACATAATGGTTGCTGTGTTGATATCCCTCAGTCATCTACCTTTCTTGGTAATGCATTGTTATGTAGTGTCGTTTACTATATTGAAAGTATCAAAAAAAATATATTGTAGAGCCTGCCTTCTGTGCACAGAAGAGAACTGTCACTGCATACTGCCTCAGTAAACGACTCGGATGTAAATTACCATGCTATGAGTTAAAAACCTGTTCCGGCGCGACCAACGCTGATGTTTTGTCAATTATTTGCATGGTTTGTTTTGCCTACTACAGAAGCACAAACTTAAACCCGTGTAGCTCTCTGTCTCTGTGCTGCATTATAAATAATTAAAGAATATTGTATTCGCAAAACAATGCATGAGTTCTTGTTGCTGACATGAGCACATTAATCAAATAGGTTTGAAGTGAAGGCATGGTGGGTATGAGGGGATAAATTATTTAATGCTAAAAGACGATTGTTTTGACAAAGTGAACAATATTGTAATGCTCAACATCCACGTTGTTAACTAGATGCGAGGATAAATTCCTAGTCATAGTATTAGGGCATCGGAATTAATGTAGGCACTATGGCAAAACGACCATGAACTAAGTTTTGAGTGTTTTTATTATTCCATTAATACCATGATAAATATTTAGCATGGAGACATAAAAATGTACTGGTGACATGATCAATCTACACGTATTATAGTGGCGGAATCAGAAGCAACAAAGGTATCATAAATTAAACTTCGTATGACAGAACCTAGTCGCCTTCAACAGAAAGTGATACATAACACGCTTGCTGATGAATTGGTCTCCACGTTACGTGAAATGTATGATACACCGATCATTGTTGATGTCTATAACGCTAAAATTGCCTAATCTGGAACCCCAAGTTGTATGCACCTTGACTTGATTAACTTTGCGCCAATGTTGAAGCAGTGTCTATGTTTGAAGTATCTCAGGAGAGTTAACAGACATGGTCATTGTATAGAACTCTACTCGTATCTACAAAATATGATTGTATTTGGTTTGAAAGATTCGACAGCTAGTCCTTTCTGATTGAAAACTTCCGTTATGATATCCAATAATCATATGATTATACCGATATGTGATTGATATAAGTAACAACCAAGACATAACAACAAGGCTATGGATAACGACACTTCCTCTCTGATAACAACAATGTCAGCCTAAATTTAATGCTTTTTATATTCAATTGATAAAGAACTGCATTATTCGCCTGAAGCTGAGATCAATTCAAATCAGATAGTTACGTCACATTGTCGCACGACCGATGATTAATATCATATGGCTGTTAGCAAGAGGTTGTCAGTACAGTTCGTTGTTTCCTCTCCATAATAATAGTATTATTACATGGTAAAGTAGGAGGAAGAAGGATGGATAACAACATACGCTTGAAATGATAGCAGTGCACATGTAATAAAGGCCTTCATGGTTATTCAGGGGCTTACTGACGTCATCAGCTGTGATAGCAACTCTAAGGAGCAATATTGGGGTTTTCGGGACTATCTTTTATCATTTTGGATCGACACTATTTTGTGTATACGGAGCAGTGAGTGTTTGTGGATAAATATAGGATGGTTTCTTGTAAAACGACTCGACACGGTTTACAACAACAAGCTGTCCATAGAGATGCACGATAGACCCATGACTCACATAAATGTCGGAAGTTTTGCCGATAAAAAATTTACAAAATAACGACTTGACTGTCACTTTAGTGTTGGTGCATTAAATGCGGCACGGAATCAATGGCTTACAGTTATTAACAGAGATGAACTCTCTCTCAATGTTCATATCTCAAAACATAATTTGTGCTACTTATGCTTGCCACACCGATTCTATTTACGAGTATAATGCAACTATGGCTGTTTTAAAACCACACTGCAGTTTTATTTCAAACAGTCCTTCGAACTATATTGCTATATTGTGTTAATCATGTTTATTTGCATGCTACCGTGATCCATCATAACGTTAGTAAGGCGTACTCCAGGACGGCATCCAATTGATTTCTCCATGATTGCATTCGATCAGGTTATATTGACTGCTCTCACATAATTTGAAGTCAAGGCGGACTTTGGTCAATCAATGTTGGAGCGCTAATCGGCCCTGAAAAATATCCACTACTCAATATCATTCTGCATATAATTAATAAATTTGAAACCTTATTTCAACTGTATGTAGTCCCAGCATACTTACTTATAAAGCATTCAACAAACATAAAAGGAAAATTGTTCTTGGCCAGCCAGTAAACAGCAGTGTTTTGTATAGTTGTTATGTTGTGTGCGTGTGTGTGTGACATAACCCAATCCCTTTGTCCTTTTTTTCTAGTGGTCGGCGAATGTTTGAAGCAATGTGAGCTTTCTATCATGCGTCAAATGGACTTCATTAGCTTATTCCATAAGGACAGAAAGGCACAAGTATGTGTTTGCATATAAAGCATAAACATAGGGTCTGCTGCTCTATTCGCCGTCACATAGCTCTCTGTCTCTTCTAGCATTCGTAATTAAAGACAATTGTATTGGCAATACAGGGTATGAATTCGTTCTGCTACAATCACCACGTTAGTTAACTAACTTATGGCGTGATTGGTCTGAGGAAATATAATAGGTAATGTTAAAAGATTTTTGTTCTAATTAAGTGCCCTAGAGTTGTTATGTTCCAAATATCCAATGTTTACGAGATGCCAAAATAACTTTTCATTCATTTTTTAACATATAGTCTGTGATTACAGCGCTACAACCCCTCATTTTTAGTGTGTACGGTGTGACCTCCAACAATCAACTGTAGCTTTATTGTCTTTGTTTGCATTAATGACAGATGAGGCATTCACTAGCAATGTCATTTACCTGTACCTATGATAGCGTTATGTGTCATCATTTCTTTTAATTGCTTTTGACGTGTATTATCATGTCAACTCGCAGTATCATTACATTGTCATTGTCTCCATAATTACCGCATAACACATGGAATTTTTCTATAACCTCTTACATTGAATGAGATATAATTTTGGAACTGCAACTGCATGGACGTATGATCAAAGAATATGTTAACTGCTGCTGGAGTGTAAGTGCATCTTGTCCTTTGGTAGCCTGATTTTGCCGGTTTGTAAAGCAGGCTCAATATGCATCATTCTTATTCACCGCCGTCGTTCTTTACATGTCTGTTCGTTTTAAGACAGCGATCAACATTAAACAACCGTCGAAGCTGGCTTGCCAAGTTTTGCACCTCAAGCGCCGGTGGGTCTCTGAAATTATCTCACAAGTGGCCCCAACTATGAGTACATCACATACTGACAAACACCTTGCCGCATCGCTTATTTGCAGTCGAACCAAGCTTAACTGTAGATTGGCTCTACGCGGATGTTGGGGTAGTGTCTGTGAATTATCACCAGGACAGCAACCAACCTTGTTTCGGGAAAACTTGCTATGTAGCGCTGCTCGTATCTACATACAACATGAAATTATCTTTGGCTTGCAAGTAAGACAACTGATCCATTCTGATTCAATAGTTTTGTTTTGATACCCATCAATGATGTGATTGCTGTCTAGAAAACGGCAGCAGGTAAAATGACGTGCTTCTGGGAATCCTTCCAACTTTCAACTAAGACATGATCTCCAGTATGTTCCTCACTGATTACAGCACTGTCTGCCTTATAGAGTTAATTTTATTTAACGTATATTATGACTGAAATAAACGTATTGAGAGCCAATTTTGAGAGGCTCAGCTGAATTTACATTGAAGGCGTAAATCATTGTGCTGCCTCTAGCGTGTTGCAAGTGTGCGTGGAACAGATGACCACGCAATGGCTTTGATGGCGGCCAATCAGCGCAAAGATCTTCAAATCCCATCGGGTTAGATTACAGTCTATGTTATTATTCAGACTAGTTGAACCCAAATTCATCAAATTGAGAAACGCATCATTATTAGATCAAGAGAAACAGTCGGTTTAAGGACCGAAGAATCCATGAAGGGTGATCGTCGTCGGAGCATGTTGAAAATATCCGTCTCTGTTGAGCGGAGGTGTGTTTACTTAATAACATCATCAACGCATCCTTTTAATCTTTTTGTCTCTAAGTACAGACGTGGGTTGATAACTATTCCATAACCAGATCACGTGCACAGGCTCTAATGGACAATATAATTCAAAACAAGATTTAGTAATGCTTTCTGCTTAATAAGCATTCATTGCACGTGGAAGGGGCATCTGCTTTTGCCATTTCGTTCAGACGGAATACTATCACCCATCGTAGCATGAATAATAAACAATTAGAGAAACTGCTGACAAGTCTTATCACCGAATCATTAAACAAATCAACTCAAATGCTTGTTACTCTAACATGAGCGAGCAAAACGTGCGATTATCCACGAAAACGAATTATACACGAACATGTATATAAAGTTAATAATCAATGCGATATATTTATGGCACCCTCAATTCTGTCACGTTTGTTAAGCTTTGTATCAATATCATTTAGAAGCCCGAGAATACTTCTCGTAAACCAAGAAATTGATGTCTATCCTGTTTATTTGCCACCTAGACAGTTTGTCCTGCACTCTATCTAAACACCTTCTATGCAGCTGATAAAACCCCAAGATGCAGCCAAATACTCTGTTGCGCACAATGCGCATAACCTGAAGCCGAATACCCGGGCAGCTGATTATTCGATGTCTACTTGCTATTGCAACGTTATTGTACCAGACACAGCCCCGCCAACCGGAAACTTTCCTCTGCAGCCGTAATAACAAACATTTTCACTAAAAATGTCCCTTCTGGGTAATAGTGCACATAGACGCTTCAGGTCTGGTCTGCAGTCATCAACATATTGCATTTGTGTCCAAAAAGAACTCAAATAGCTCTGCTGTATCTGAGACCAGGGTGTCAACGACAACACATTGAATTCAGTACGTCGTCATTAACTGTTCACCATTAAGATTTTACAAAAGTTTTACTGGATTATATGGAGCAAAAGTATCGCACATCCACATCTGGTTGAGCAAAAGTACTGGTCGATTTCCGGCGACAGGATTAAGTGGTGAGCTTTAAAGCGTGTATCAGACATAGCTAACAAAAACTTGAGGGTAATATGTCACAGCCGCTAGGCTAAGAAATTGTTAAATTGGAGGCTTGGAATCCGTTTGTTAAACTACCTAGTTGCGACTATATATTTGGTTATATTTCACGCAGTTATATATACATTAGTCATCCCGATCAACCCTGGAGAGGTAAAGTTTTATTGTGTAGCTTTATACTCAATCCAAGATCATGTGAAATTGCATGGACAAATTGTATTCATCTGTTTGGACGCATATCAAGAAGACCAAGATTACAGAATAACAGAACCGAATTACGAAAGGATAAAAGTTGACCTTTAAGTTATTCGCCCAAAAATTGCTCGGCTTATTTAGGAGAAAAGGACATCAGAAAGCCAGACAATTGGCATAGGTGGTTACTAACGCCAGGCTAGATAAGAATTGACACAGGATATAGATAGGATCAACAGGATATTGGTGGCTTGTTTATAAGAAAAAGATTGGATGATTGAATGGGCTTTCGCTCATTTACGAACACGAAACTGAAGAATAATCGCATGTCATCATCAGTGAAGTTCATCTATTTGTTTCTGCGCTGAGAAATATCAAGATATACATCTACAAATAGGCGACATCCGTCGTCAAGCATTTCTCGCGCAGGCATTTGCCATCTCCAAACTCGTCTAATGGCATGCACAGAAGGCGTGTCTAGGAAAGCATTTGCGATATATGCAAACATCGATCGAAACAGATAAGTTTTCAGCCCTTCAGTCACAATGTTTAGACATTAGCCATCATAGTGTCTCAGACCCTTTCATCGTCCAGACAAAGGTCATGACCTCTGGCAGTAGTACAGCATACATTAGCATGTACTACTACTGGCAAGGTCTGATGATGTATGATACCAATTACCACACAATAGCAAACTATGAAGCATTATTGCGTGCTTCACCATGTGAAACAGCTGTACCGAAGCAATGTTCCATCTTGATTACCATAATATATCCCATCGTCTTTGGTCTAGGCCGAAGTACTGAAGGGGGTTGCTGGGAACGAACGGGCGTTTAAGGTGCGCTGTAGCCCACATTCTACACAGGCAAGTGTGGGCGTGTTTACCCTAGACACGTTACTTGAGATAGTTGTGAGCAATAGTGCAGGCTTAAGAGTGGGAAAATGGTTAAGATAATATGCTGGTCCAATGCGTTATCCTGTACGCCTGCAATACACGCTAGAGCAAAACAATCAGCCAGAATAACTAGAGTGGGCTTTTGTTCGTCCAGAAGTACTTGGACATCTGCAATGAAACATGGCGTTTGGCTATGGTGAAGTGGGCGTTTAATATTGAGTAGGAATAATAGGTTTTACTAAATTAGTTTGCTGCTTAAAGAGCATATGCTTTAAAACTCTAGATATTTGCCTATACACTAGAAGACAGCCCTACTCCACGTCCATATACACTATATTGACTTTAGTCTTCAGCAGCTGAGCATGACGTTTCACATACTGTCATCTCGCTGCCAGTATCTGTTATCGATGTTTCTAGTTAGATACAATCGGATACACGTGTTCAGGTCCGAGAATAACACACGATAACTTGTCACGGAATATATTACATGCGTACACCACCATAGTTTTCAGCCCTTTTGGCTGTACTGGGTTGCCGCATTGTGATATTGCCCAATAAATTACGTTTGATCAGACTTGTTCTCATATCCGATTACCAACTGTAGAATTCTAATTGCAGCTGAGTATCAGTGTGTCTTTTAAACGAGGCTCTCCTCATAACCACATTGCACCTGTTCTGTCGGGTTGCCTGCGCATTTGTTATCAACAAGTGCGGTAATTGTCGCTGTAGGATTTGGGGTACCATCCATAACATCATCCGGAAGTCAATTAAGTGAATCTAAACAGACGCCTGTTGACAATGTCTTCCTTCCACAGGATGAAGTCATCTATCAACCCCAGTTGACCTCGGTTCTGATACAAAACTAGTCCTCAATAAATTATGTGAATTTGAGCACGCTCGATTCACATACCATCATTTCGTATGCTTATTGTCTATAAGTGTTATCTAGTTGCTTCTTTGCAAGTAGCTGTAATCCATAGTTATATCAATTGATGGGGAAATCTAATGGGCTATTTGCAGGCGCAGTTCTCACGACCTCATGAGTAGAAGCTAACATCTTTCATCAATTTATCAGGTTTGCAACTACTTCATCAAATATACAGCAATACCAGCGCAGGATACGGCACAATGTCACAAAAACGTGTTGTATCAGACAGGAAGTTCCTATCTAGATGTGGGTTGGCGTTTGTATACCTGGATGATTCTGTTCGGAGAGATAGAGTAGCTAACTACGATACTTTGGCCTATTATATGTCATAAGCAATTGAATATATATTCATATAAAAGCAAGTATATATGCATATCTTTATCTATATATATATATATATATACTTGTGTATATATATACATATATACACATAAATATATATGTATATACATATATATATAAATAAATATATATATTCATATATATATATAAATATATATATATTGATATCTATATACACGTATATACATATAAATATAGATATATATTTATATAGATATATTTATATATATATAGATTATATATATATATATATATATATATAGATATATATATATATCTATATATATATATATATATATATATATATATATATATATATATATATATATATATATATATATATATATATATATCTATGCCAAAACTATGTGCCATCTCTCTCTCTCTCTCTATCTCTCTATCTCTCTCTCTCTCTCTCTCTATATCTCTCTATATCTATCTCTATATCTCTCACTGATAAATGCGGATAAACTGGTTTGGATTAACATTAGTAAGCTGGGAGTCTCACCGAATATGACTTGGAGTCTTGCTTTGAAAGCACTGATCTTCCTCGCCGAAACGTTAAGGTGATGTAGGCGTCACTGAATAGGGCCTTGTAATTTGTAGTGCCGACCTTTAACGAATAAGCGTTCCTACTAGACAATGCTGAAGTTAGCTACTACTTGTGCGCATGCGGATGCCGCATATTTACCTAAAACCAAGGTAGATATATCACGTATTCTGCGAAACCAAATAGCTCGTAGCAAAACATCTGCTCTTAATTCAAGCTGAGCTTTGTAGTCACGCAACATACGAATAGCATGCAGTAATAATGTGAATAATGCATGCGTCAAGTGTATGGGAATCACCCGTATGGTTTTTAATAAGCCGAGTACTGCAAAATATTGAAAAAGATTAGAGTAAAAACAGAGGCAGG